>CM054154.1:23912483-23922483 GCA_028751875.1 Rapana venosa | reverse complement strand
AAATTTAACAACGGGGGCCACAACACACACACCACAACCCCAAATAAAAAAGGAAACACACACACAAAACCACAAAAATAAAAACACACCCACACACACACAAAAAAAATTTAACAAACACACAACACCACACACACACCACAAAATTTTAAACAAAGGCCAGACACAACACACAATCCCAACCCCACACACACACACACACACACAATAAAAACAAAAGGCAAAACACACATACAATACAACACACAAAAAAACACACACAAAAATACAAAATTTACAACCACACAAAAAACAAAAAACCCCACCAAAATTTCAACACAAAAACCACACAAAACACAAAACACACACACAATACAACACAGGAATAAAAACCCAATTCCCCAAAAAAATATAACACCCCCACCCAAAAAACCCACACAACAAAACACACACACAATAAACACAGGCCCCCAACACAAAAACACATACACAATAAAAACACAGGCAACCCCACCCAACACATCCCAAAATACAAACACACCCCACAATAAAACACAACCAAAAAACACAATACAAACACACACACCCACACCACACCCCCCAAAAACCCCAAAACCCCCCAAAAACAAAAACACAAAAACAACACACACCACACACAAAAACACACACACACACACACACACAAAAAAACAAATACAAAAAAGGGCACAACACACATACGAAAATACAACACCACACACAAAAGCGCCCCGCGCGGGGCAAAAACAACCAACATCACAATACCCACACCAAAAAAAAAACAACACACACAGACACCACACAACACACACACAACACACACACACACACAATACAACACACACACATACACACACAAAACACACAATACAAAAAACACACACCACACAATACAACATAGGCACACAAAACCATACACAATACAACACACACACAAACAACACAATATAACACACACACACCACACAACACACCACACACACACACCACCCCCAAACACAACACACACACAACACACACACACACACACACACACATGGGCCAATAAACAAAGGCAACACACCCACACATACACAATAAACCAACACACCACACCACACACACACACACACACACATACCCGCGCGCGCACATACACAATACACACACACACACACACCAAACAACAATCAAACGCAACACAAACCACACACCACACACACACACACCCACCCACACACACACAAAAACAAACACACACACATACACAATACAACCCCACACACACAAACACAAAATTTACACCCCCCCCACACACACCACACCACACACACACACACAACACACCCACCCACCACACACACACACCACAAACACACAGGCACCAAACACACATACAACACACACCACACAACACCACCACACCACACCCCACCTCCCCCCCCCCCCCCCCCCCCCCCCCCCCCCCCCCACACACACCCCACATACAAACAAACATGCCGCTCCCTCCACACATATACAGCCCTTCCCTCATTCACTCTCTCTCACACACACATACCTATATCCCTCCCGTTCCCCCCTCCCCACAAAACCCCCACACACACACACTCACCCCCGCACAACACACAACACACCCACCCACCCACAAAACACACACTTACACACACCAACACACACACACACCACCACCACACACACACAACACAACAACCACACACACACACACACACAAAACACACACAACACACACACCACACACCCACACACACACATACTTACACACACACACACACACACACACAACACACACACACAAAACACACAACACACACACACAAACACACACCCCCCACCCAGGCACTGTGTTGTGTATATGAAAAAGGCAAAATTACTTTGTGATAAAACCATTGAACAAAGCAAACGTCAATTTTGGTCTTCCTTTTGCTTTCAAGAAGTTAACACTTGTAACGATCTGAAAAAGGTGTGGAATAAATTTAAAGATATGAAAAGTGGGGTTAGGCTTCCTAACTGTCCAATTAAGATTAAAGACAAGGGACTTCCAACTAATTAGAGAAAGCTGAAACGTTCTTTAGAAATGTTACAGACACAATGAGTGATAAAAAGTCTTTCAGAAAATGCAAAGTGTACAGAGATAAAGAGCAAAAAAAAGATATTTTATAAAGACCCTTGGGAGAAAATAATCATTACGTCAATGCTCCCTAACACTGCAGAACTTAAAGATGCTCTCCTATCTCTTGGAACAAAAAGAACATCCGTTGGTATGATGCTATTTCAAATGAATTGTTTAAAAAAAGCTGCCAGAAAATTTGATATGTTATTGCTAGAAATTATTCCAATGCTGCTGGTCTCAGGGGGTCATTCCAAGCATATGGAAAATTCCATTTTAGTGCCAGTCCCAAAGCAGGGTAAATCTAAAGTGATAAAAAACAGTTACAGACCTATCGCGTTAACTTCTCACACAGGAAAACTTATGGAAAAAGTAATTTTAAACGACTAATACATTATTGCGGTAAAAACAAAATTATCCCTATTAGTCAGGCTGGTTTTAAAAAAGGTAGATCCACAGCAGATATCTGATTAAACTAGCACACAGTTTTAAACATCATTTTGCTTGTAGGAAAAATTTGCTTGCCACCTTTTTTGATATAAAAGAAAGCATAGGATCAGGTCTGGCATAAACACTACTATATAAATTAAAAACTATTGGTTTATCTGGTAATTTGTATCATTATATTAAACCCATTTCTCTCAGAAAGATGCATGCAGGCCAAAGTTGGAAAATTCCCATTCTACTTTACGATTTCCAACAAAGGGTATTCCCCAGGGTTCGTCCAAACGCTCCGTATCTTTTCAATATTCTTCTTTATGATCTTCCTAAGCGTCTTTTCAGTAATGCCATCCATGTACAGTACGCTGATGACATTTGTTTGTGGATGAAAGTTACAAATGAAAAAGAAAACAACAAAAGAGGCATCTAAACTACATAAAAATAAAGTTTTCAGCTTGAGTAAAAACAAACTTAATGACTACATTTTTAAAATGGTCTTTCCCTATCTCCTGAAAAGACTAGTCTTGTACTTTTCAATAATGAAGCTAACCCCCCAGTTCTACCTTTTTTTTCCAATTAGATGGGAAAGTTTTGGAATATAAACCTTTGGTGAAGTTTTTAGGGGTACATTTACGTCTACAACTAATTGGAATTATCACATGACTATTTAAAAACTAAGGCTCGGAAAAGTCTTAACCTCCTCAAAGTTTATAAACAAGTGTGGGCTCATGATGTAGCAGTTTTTAAAACACCTGGATTATCCTTGTACGTTTTCCCGGACTCATTTATGGCCCGGAAGCATTTTTCCAGTGCTCCAAAGTATTTATTACAGAAAATGACAAGACTAGACTGCAAGGCTTTCAGATTAGCTCTGGGGTACCTTTTCATGCATCATCTGTGGGTACCTACAAGGAAATAGGAATTTTTCCATTAGACAAATATCGACAACTGGCGTGGCTAAATATCTTTACGTTGTTCAACACAAGAAACCAATGTGGCAACGAAATTAGTATAAGATCGATGTCAACTTTCCTAAAAGAGCACATTTATTTTGCTCAGTCACCACACCTAGAACCTATACTTCTCAATTATTTGATAAAGCAGAAATATTTCCCACAAAAAAAATTAATAGCTAAATCAAAGATTCACTCCTTCGCCTTGTCCCCCATGGGAATTAAGAGAGCTAATTTTGAAAGTAAAATTTTTCCTCTTTACTAAAAAAAGGTAATGAAAATATCCTTAGCTCATCAGTAAAAGAATATATAAAACTACATATCCAAACCATTTAAAAATATACACAGACGGGTTCCTTTTGAACAAAAAATGGGGGCGGGTGCAGCTTTTGTAATTCCATCTTTGAAAGTAGAGAGATCATTTTTCTATTGGGAAAAACGATCTATATTTCAGTGAATTATCTACTATTTTGAGGCTTTATATTATCTTCTAGATTTTCCAAAGACATATTTCAAACGCTTTTCTGTGTTGATTCCAGGTCAGTCTTACTTGCTTGAGAAACTTCAGTTCAAAAGTTTAGACAAGATTCATAATCGAAATTAGTTTATTAATTCATTTTCTGATGATACGAGGCACTGGTGTTACCTTTTGCTGGATACCCTCGGGACTGTGGTATCTACTTTAATGAAAAGTTTTACAGAATAGCAAAAGGTGGAGCGAACATAGGGATGGGTCTTGCCCGGGATAAGTGTTCCTCTATCCATCCACGAGGGCTATTACATGTTACAAAATTTCATGTTGGGAACACTTTAAAAAAAAAGCTACAAGGTACCAGTTATTCTGGAGTGATGATGTAGCCCCTGTATTATCTTTTGATAAGATCAAATGTCGTAATTTACATGAATATAGAAATGTTGTATCTTATTATCTACAGGTTTAAAAACTCAAGCTTTTAAAACTAAATTTTCCAAAAAGCAACTGTATCTGTGGCGAAATCTTACCAATGATCATATTCTTTTACGATGCAGAGATCTGAAAAACGTTATACCTGCCTTCCCAGTTCGTAGCTTACAGCAAACACACACACAAACATTCCTCTATATGAAACAAATTGTTTTGTCATAATCATACTCCATGTTTAGTACTCCTTTAATAAGAAGATACTTCTAGTTGATATGGAATTAAGACAACGTTAATATTTTAACTCGTTCATTTTTCTGTTCAGAATTCTTGTTTATTGGGTTTTTTGTTTGTTTTTTTTCTCATATATTTGTTTATTGCATTGTTCTTTATATCTGCATTACCCCCTTATCCTACAAACACACTCACACACAACACACTCTCACACACAAGACATCATCAACACCACACAACAAACACACACAACACACACACACACACACAACACACAACTCTTTCCCGTCTAATCACTATTATGGGAAAACGTTAAAACTGAATGTTAACACTACTACTAACACACAACCCCACCACACCCACACCACCCCACACACACACTTATTACACTCCCACACATCAAAACAACACACAAAAACCAACCACCACACACCAACACACACATCCCTTAACACCCCAAACCCCCACCCACCCCACACACACACAAAACATTACACACACGACACACAAACACACAAACACCCACCCCACAGCCCACACACATACACACTCCCCAACACAAACATCACACCACACACACACACACACACAACACACGCACACACAAACACTTTACACCACACCCACGTACAGCCACCCACCCACACACCAACACCACACACTAACACACACAACACCATTCCCCCCCCACCCCACACACTCCAATATCACAAACTCACGTAACACTTTACACCCACCACACCTCGCCACCAGCCCCCACCACAACAATACACTACAATCACACTACAAAACACACACACCACCATCCATCCCCCCCCCCCGAAACGACACACACTATCAATACACACACAACACCCCCCACCCCTCACCCCCATCATGAACCCCCACACAAGCTTCATAACACCCCCCTCCACCCCGCCACATCACACAAAACACACACACACAAACAGCAAGAATAGACGCGAGCAAACGCTCAACAAGTGACGAGTATAATGTCACGACCGCGACATGACAACATGACCTGAACCTAATCATACTAATAATGTATGGAATTTTAATAGCCTGAAAACTCAATAACGCATCAACTCAAAGCGCGTCAGATTTATATTTCATACCACTTTAAGTCACGGCCGATTTCTCTCCGTGAAAGCGGTCTGCTCGCACCGGGAGACGGAGAACGTCGTCCCACTTAGCGCTGCGCCACCTTTTCAACCCTTTTATTTTTTTTTTGGTTTTGCTGGCAGCTGATTTGTTTCCCTATCAAGAGTGCTTTTTTCTAAGAATTTGCCAGACAAACTCTCTGTATTTGCCGGGGTTTTTTTACTGCGCTAAATAATTACAGTGTACACACGGGACCACGGTTCTTAGCGTACTCATCCGAAGAAATCTCAGCGCCCCAGACCACCACTCATGGTCTAAAGAAGGGGGATATAATTTTCCGTCCCAAACTGGTGGTAATACGAACCGCCGCACATTCAGACGCCGACTTTTCGCTTTCTACCAGCGCTCTACCATCTAAGACACCGATTCCACGACATGACTTTTTGACACGCACTCTTGCACACGACACGGCACGACCATACAAACGACCCGCCACGACAGACACGACACGGCACGACATGACACGAACATACGCACGAACTACATGACATGACACGGCACTACATGGCACGGCTGTGCCTCATGCCTATCAGGGCACACAAGACACAGTAGGCAAATATCGACATCTCCTCTCCTCTTCCCCCTCCTCCTCCATTCCGCCCCCCCACCTTCCCTTCCCACCCTCCCCTCCTTCCCCTCATCCCCCCACCACCTCACACCACTCTCTCTCTTTCCCTCTTTACACACCCTCACTTAAAAAAAAAATTCTTTATAAATATATATATATATATATATATATACTAACTAACTACAAATAGAATTATTACCTATAGCTTGCAGAGACCAATCAAACACTTATATCGAGAAATGGAATAAAGCATCTTAATTATTGCTTTTTTTTGTTTTACATATATCCCCTGTGTGTATGCCAGTTTTTAGTCAATTGTGTCATCCGTCTCCCACCGGCACACAATGGCCTACTCTTACAAAAAGCGGAACAGGATATAACGTGCGCAAGCGTGTTCTGCAGATTGCGGTTTCCCTTGACGTGCATAAGGAGTTATAACTTAAGACCTCCTCTTCTCTCCTCTCTCTCACTCTCTCTCTCTCACACACACTCTACACACACAATCACACACACACAACACACAATAACACACACACTCTCACCCCCACACACACACACATCACACACACCCCACCCACACCCACACACACACACACTTGACGTAAAAGGAGGGTTTCAACTTATGACCTAATCATCTCGACTCATCTCATCTCTCTATTCACTCTCTCGATTCTCTTCTTCTCATCTCTCTCTCTCTCGCTCTCTCCTCTCATCATTTCTTCTCTCTCACATACACACCACACACACACTTTAAAAAAAAAATATATTCTCTTACAATACTAATGGAATTTTATATAGCGCGTATATCTTGCAGAGACAAATCAAAGCGCTATATCGAGGATATAATGGAATAAACAAATATGGGCTTTTGTGCTTTGTTTACATCTAGTCCCCCGTGTGTATGCAGTTTATTGTCAAATTTTTCATCCGTTTCCCCACAGCAAACAATGCCTACTCTTAAGAAAAGCGGAACAGGATGAACGAGTGCGCAAGACCGATTGACGTAATAGACGTTAAGCCGTAAATCTCTCTCTCTCTCTCCTTCACTCTCTCTCTCCTCTCTCTCACTCTCCTCTTCTCCTCTCTCTCCAATCTCTCTCATCCCCTCAATCTCTCCTCTCGACACACACACACACACACACACATACACATCACACACTTGACGTGAATAGACGTTATACTTAGATCTCTCTCTCCAACTCTCTCTTCATCTCTCATTCACTCATCTCTTCTCTCATCTCACACTCTTACGCTCTCTCTCTCTCCTCTTCTCATATCTCACTCTTCTCTCTCATCATAAACACTCTTTCTTCTCACATAGACTACATCACACACTTGATGTCTTGGATAATGACGTTAAACTTAAGATCTCTCTCCTCTCTCATTACACCTCACACATCGATATAAAAAATTAAAATAAATAAGAATTGAAATAACACACACAACACCCACACACCACACAACAACACTACACACACACACACACAACAGCGCACATCACAACAAGACAATACAACGACAATACAATCGCACCTACACTACTAGAACGCCCACAAAGACCAGATGTACACAGCATTTTAAAAAATTTATTCTATTCTTTTATTTCGAGGATAATGGAATAAGCACTTATGTGCTTTTTTACATTCAGTCCCCGTGGAAAGAGCAGCCCGCAATTTCACTCGAAAGAGCTCTTCAGTGACTGAGAGTGGTATTCAATTCAAATCAAGGTATTGTCTTGCAATGTATTGTCATGTATTGCATCTTAATTCTTTGGCAAGATGGGATGGCTCAGTGGTCAGAGCACTGGCTTTCCCTGGGTAGCTATGGTTAACTCAATGGAGTCGCAGTGAAATGGATCCCGCCATTTTGTGGTGACGCGTGATTTTGGCTATATTTTAAAAATTCAGCAGACTTGCCCAACATAATAATGACATACACATTATGCATCATTGAAAAGTTTATAATGTCTACTTTGGAGGTTGTTTCACAGTTTTTCAATAGATGACTGTATTTTTTTTTTTTTACAAATTTTCACAATATGTCACTGAATGCTGAAAAATAAACAGTTTTGAAAATTAGGGCCGCTTATCTTACATGATAGGAGGCACCGTGGTCTAGTGGTTTAGGCGGTCAACTCGTGATCCAGAGGTCGCGGGTTCGATCCCCGCTCGGCTCGGTGTTGTGTCCTTGGGAAAGACACTTTACTCCTATTTTCCTCACTCCACCCAGGTGTACAAGTGGGTACCAGCTCTGCTGGGGAAGTATCTGGCGACAGACTAGCGTCCTGTCACAGGGGTGGTGAAAAACCATCAGTTCGCTTAACGCTACAGAAACCGGGATAAGCTCCGGCTCTATGGGCCTTCTGGCTCGAAAGAACATACTTTACTACTATCTTACATGGCTTGAACTGTTCATCAACTAGTCCCCTTGAAACAATGCGATGATTTTTCACCAAAGTTTCCTGAAGTTGGCTGAATCCATCTGATGTCACGTTTTGTACAACAGATTTTTTTTAAAGAATCATAACACTGGTAAAAAGGTAAAGGAGTCCCATAACCTATAAGGTTGTAGGGGAGCGAGGCGTCAGAGACCTCACTTCTCTAGGGCCAGCATATTGAGGGCGGCGCCCATCTCCTCTCCCTCGCTGCTTTACCTTCCCTGACCCTAAAGAGGGCAGGTACCCATTTACAGCTGGGTGAACTGGGGGAACTGTACTGAAGCCAAGGCGCGCAAACGGTCACCCATCCAACTGGTAACCACGCTCGACGCTGCTTAACTTGGCTGGGGGAAAGCGAGTGCTCCGACCACTGAGCTATCCCGTCCCCGGAGAGCCTGAAATCCCAAAGATATCACTTGTTGACATGTCAAACAAAATTAGCCAACAGACACAAACTAAGCAAGCTTATGGTCAAGGAAAGCAACTGTGTTTTGAAAAAGGATTGCCCTACAGGCCAGAGTGCTTTCCCTTGAGTTTAACATCACTTAGTGGGTTGTTTTTTTTTAATTCGTAATTCTGCCGAATCTTAAGCTTCCGAACGTCACAGTGAAGGAGAGGATTGCCAAAGCTTAAGCTTCGGCACAACTTCATTGAGTTAAAGTAGCATCGAGCGTGGTTACCACTTGGATGGGTGACGGTTGGCATGCCTTGGCTTCAGTACAGTGCCCCCAGTTCACCCAGCTGTCAATGGGTACCTTGCCCTCTTTAGGGTCAGGGAAGGTAAAAAGCAGCGAGGGAGAGGAGAGGAGATGGGCGCCGCTGCCCTCAGTATGCTGGCCCCTTAGAGAAGTTGAGGTCTCTGATGCCTCGCTCACCTACGACCGCATAGGTTATGGGACACCTTTACCTTAATTCTATTGTATTCCGTAGTATTGTATTGTGTTATATTGCATTATGCTGTGTTGTTTAGTGCTGTTCGTTTAGTGCTGTGTTGTTTAGTGCTGTTCGTTTAGTGCTGTGTTGTTTGTGCTTGTTTTTTAGTGCTGTGTTGTTTAGGCTGGTTGTTTAGTGCTGTTTCGTTTAGGCGGGTTTGGGTTAGTGCTGTTTTGTTTAGTGCTGTGTTGTTTATGTGCTGGTTGTTTAGTGCTGTGTTTTTTAAAGTGCTGTGTTTGTTTTAGTGCTGTTTCGTTTATGCTGTGTG
>CM054154.1:23899983-23902483 GCA_028751875.1 Rapana venosa | reverse complement strand
CTGTCTGTCTGTCTGTCTGTCTGTCTGTCTGTCTCTCTCTCTCTCTCTCTCTCTCTCTCTCTCTCTCTCCCTCCCTCTCTCTCTCTCTTTCTCTCTAATGGGCTTGAAAGCTTACCACAATAAATCAATGTCATTGTCATCTCTCTGTCTGTTTCTCTGTCTGTCTGTCTGTCTGTCGCTCTCTCTCTCTCTCTCTCTCTCTCTCTCTCTCTCTCTCTCTCTCTCTCTCTCTCTCTCTCTCTCTCTCTCTCTCTCTCTCTCGCTTGAAAACTTTCACAATAACAAACCATTTGTCATTTTCATCTCTCTTTCTCTCGCTGTCTCTCTCTGTCTGTCTGTCTGTCTGTTTCTGTCTGTCTGTCTCTTCTCTCTTCTTCTCTCTCTCTCTCTCTCTCTTCTCTCTTCTCTCTCTCTCTCTCGCTTAAAAGCTTACCACAATAATAAACCATAGTCACTGTCATCTCTCTCTCTCTGTCTCTCTCTCTGTCTCTCTCTCTCTAATGGACTTGAAAGCTTACCACATAAACCAATGTCATTGTCATCTTTCTGTCTGTCTGTCTCTCTCTCTCTATCTCCCCCCCCTCCCCCCCCCCCCCCCCCCCCCCCCACCATTTCTCTCTCTCAAAAACGACAGCTCCACCCACTACCTACTTTACGCCTAACGCCCCACCCCTATCCCACCCCCCACCCTGTCCTCGCCCCCACTTACCTCCTCCCTCCCCCCACTCTTTCTCCCTCTTCCCTATAACAGACACACACACACACACACTCACACACACACACATCTATCGCTTCTACGATACACTCCGTGAAAAGAATTGACTTGGCTAGAACAGTGCAAAACTCCACACTCGACCGTGTGTGAGAGTGAGTGTGCGTGTTATGTGAATGTGTGATCTTCGGTTTAACGTCTATTCACATTGGGTTTTTTAAGTGATTTTTTTAGACGGATGTGATTGTGTATGTGTGTGTTTTTGTGCCAGTTTTGGTGTGTACAAGGTATAGTTCATGGTGTCTGCGCGCGCGACTGTGGTTTTCATTTTCAAGGAGTATATGCTGTAACGACTTTGCTGCTACTACTACTACTGCTACTACTACTACTACTACTACTACTACTACTGCTACTACTACTACTACTGCTACTACTGCTACTGATGCTACTACTACTACCACTGCTGCTGCTACTACTACCATTACTACTACTACTACTACTACTACTACTACTACTACTACTGCTGCTGCTGCTGCTGCTGCTACTATTACTGCTGCTGCTACTACTACTACTGCTGCTGCTGCTGCTGCTGCTGCTGCTGCTGTACTACTACTACTACTACTAACACTTCTACTACTACTACAACTACAACTACTACTTATAGTACATCTACTGCTACTACTGCTACTGCTACTACTACTACTACTACCACTGCCGCTGCTGCTGCTGCTACCGCTGCTACCTACTACTACTGATACAACTGCAACTACAAGTACTAACTAGTACAACTACATCGACTGCTACCACTACTACTACTGCTGCTGCTGCTACCTACTACTACAACTACAACTACTACTACTACTACTACTTCTACTGCTGCTGCTACTGCTACTACTACTACTACTACTACTATACTATTGCTACTAACTACTACTACCACTACTGTGCTGCTGCTCTACTATACTACTTCTACTATACTACTACTACTACTACTACTACTACTGCTGCTGCTGTGCTGCTGCTGCTGCTACTGCTGCGGCTGCTGCTACTACTACAAACTACTACTACTACTATATACTACTACTACTATACTACTATACTATACTACAACTACTACTACTACTGCTAATACTACTATTACATACTTACTGCTGCTGCTGCTGCTATACTACTACTACTACTATTACACTACTGCTGCTATGTACTACTACTACTACTACTATACCACTTCTGCTGCTGCTGCTGCTACTACTACTACTGCTGCTGCTGCTGCTACTGCTGCGGCTGCTGCTGCTACTACTACTACTACTACTACTACTACTACTACTGCTACTACTACTATTACTACTACTACTGCTGCTGCTACTACTACTACTACTGCTACTACTACTACTATTACTACTACTACTGCTTCTGCTACTACTACTACTACTACTATTACACTACTGCTGCTACTGCTACTACTACTACTACTACTACTACCACTTCTGCTGCTGCTGCTGCTACTATTACTGCTGCTTCTGCTACTGCTTCTGCTACTACTACTACTACTACTACTACTACTACTGCTGCTGCTACCTACTACTACTACTACTACCACTACTACTTATAGTACTACTACTACTACTACTACTACTACTGCTGCTGCTGCTGCTGCTGCTGCTGCTGCTACTACTACAACTACAACTACTATAGTACATCTACTACTACTACGACTACTACTACTACTACCACTAATGCTGCTGCTGCTGCTACCTACTACTACTACTACTACTACTATACTACTAC
>CM054154.1:23889983-23892483 GCA_028751875.1 Rapana venosa | reverse complement strand
AAAGCGCATGCATTCAACCCAATCTTACACAGTCATGCAATCAATGATAAATAATCAAAAGTTTAAACAAACAGATATTTACAAACATGGTGCGATGCAGACAAAATCTATGAAATAAAATTTCGATAGTCAAATGTTTTTCAAAAAGCACACATACACTCGCACAGGCCGTATGCTTTAGCAGGGTGATAGAACATGGGTTAGATATGAAACAGGAAGGGGAAGTCTTAGGTTTGAAATAAATATGTTTTGAGGCTGGATTTAAAAGTGTCATAACTAGGTTTCTGGCGAAGGAGAGAGGAAGGTTGTTCAGATGGATGGACCAGAAATAAGAGAATGAGCGGAGGCCAACAGTGGATTGGTTGAATCTAGGTATAACGTAGGCACAAGGTATCTGCAGTAGATCGGAGGAACGTGAAGGAGTGTACAGGTTAAGACATTCACATAGGTAGGAGGGTGCAGTTTTGTGGAGACATTTGTAACAGAGGGTACTGATTTTATAATCTACTCTCTGTGGCACAGGCAGCCAGTGGAGAGATCGCAAGAGAGGGGTAATGTGCTCAGATTTTTTCTTTCTGAGAACTAGTCGAGCTGCCGAGTTTTGTATACGTTGAAGGGAGTGGATAGATGTTGCTGGCAGACCAGCTAAAAGAGAATTGCAATAGTCCAGACGTGAGAGAATGAGAGAAGTGACAAGTTTGGCTGTTGCATCAGTGGACAGGTACTTTTCGAATTGCACTAATACGCCGTAATTGATAGTAGCACGACTGACAGGTCTGGGTGATGAATTTTTTCATAGAGAGTGTGTTGTCGATAACGACACCTAGATACTTCACGGAAGTGGATAGAGGGACTGATGTATTGCCAAGTTCTATTTGAAGTTGTTGTAATGGAAGAGAGTTTGTGTTTGGTCCCTACAAGCATGGCTTCGGTTTTATCTGCGTTTAACTGTAACTTGTTTTGTATCATCCAGTTTTGGATATCTTGAAAGCAGTAGGCCATCTTTGTCAAGAGAGAAGGCAGATTTTCAGGTGTTACACTACTTTGAGTCTGAGAGTCATCTGCATAAAAGTGATGGTTGATATGATGACGGTTTATTATATGTGATAGTGGAGCAGTATAGAGAGTGAAAAGAACAGGGCCGAGAACTGATCCTGGCGGGACACCACATTCCAGTTTGGCAGGTATTGACTGTATCTTGTTTACTGCGACTGTCTGGAATCGGTCAGTGAGGTATGAACTGAACCAGGAGAGGGCTGTGCCAGTAACACCGAATGTTTTTTGAAGACGGGAGAGAAGAATTGAATGGTCAATAGTGTCGAAGGCTGCAGATAAGTCGAGTAGAGTGAGAAGGGAGATTTTCCCGAGTCAGAAGCAAGTAGAAGTGTATTTAGGGTATGGACTAGGGTAGTTTCAGTGCTATGGTTGACGCGATAGGCAGACTGAAACTCAGGAAGAAGACTGTTGGAGAGAAGGTGGTTATTGAGCTGTTTTAGAACTACTTTTTCAAGGACTTTAGAGATGAAAGGTAGATTGGAAACAGGTCTATAATTCTTCAGAATGTTAGGGTCAAGGTCATGCTTTTTGAGTAGAGGTGTAACTATTGCAGAAGTTTTGAGAGATGATGAAACATTTCCTGAAACAAGAGATGAGTTCACTATTTTCGTGATAGCGGGTATAAGTTGTGGTAGGCACTGTACAAAAAGAGAAGCAGGTATGGGATCGAGGTCGCATGATTTTATAGTCATTTCATTCAGAATTGTCGTAATTTCTTTCTCACTTGCAGGATGAAAGGAAAGGAGAGGAGTACCAGAGAATTGGGGATCAGGAACTGCAGGCTGGAAAGGAGTCTGATCCAATCTGGAACGGATGTTACGGATTTTGTCAGAAAAGAATGTAGAAAATATAGATGGAAGTTCAGAGTGGTTGTGGATGGAAGGCAGAGGGCTTGCCTTCACAGATCCAAGAAGAGTAGATGTGAGGGAAAAGAGAGATTTCATAGACGTGGCATTAAGAACTTGAGAAGAGTAGTACTTTGTTTTTTCTGAAAGAATTAAAGATTTGACTTTGTTGATTTGTTTTCGGAAGAGCTGTTTGTTGATTTCCGTTTTTGTTTTTCGCCACTGCCGCTCTAGCTGCCTGCGTTTGCGCTTTGCGACCAGGATGTCGTGGGTGTACCATGGCGCACAGGGCCTGTCAGGCAGGAGACGGTCAGTGGGAGGTGCATGCTCATCAAGCAGTTGGCTGAGAACAGTATTGTAGTGTTTCGAGGGGTCAGTGTTGTCAGAGGTTAGTGATAGGCGCTTAGCAGCTTGTGCAGAGAAAGTTTCAATGTCTATAGCCTTGAGATTGCGACGGGTGACACATTTCTTCTTTCTGATAGGTTTTGCAATGTTGAGGGAGAAAAGAACAGCAGAATGATCAGAGAGTAGTTCATCAGTGATAGATACAGATGAAACCAAATCTTGTGATACATCTTATGGTGGGTAGGGTGATGTGG
>CM054154.1:23846922-23884483 GCA_028751875.1 Rapana venosa | reverse complement strand
CCCTTTTTTCTTTTCTTTTTTAAAGGAAGGGAAAAAAAATGATATATAGCCTGACACTACGAACACCAAAAAAACGTTGGGTTTAAACCAACACACGGGAAAAAGGGCGGGTGGCTACATGTTCAGCGTTGTAATTCATTAAAAGGGGAAGAGAGAACAGACAGACAGAGAGAACAGAGAAGGGAGAGAGAAAGAGACACAGAGAGAGAGAGAGAGGGAGGAGAGAGAAAGGGACAAGAGAAGAGAGAGAGAGAGAGACAGAGAGAGAGAAGAGAAAGAGACAGAGAGGAGAAGAGAGAGAGGGAGAGGAGAGAGAAGAGAGAACAGAGAGAGAGACAGAGAGAGAGACAGAGAGAGAGAGAGAGAAAGAGACAGAGAGAGAGAGAGAGAGAGGGAGAGAGAGAGAGAGAGAGATAGAGAGAGAGAGATAGAGAGTTAGAGAAAGAGAGAGAAAGGAGGGGGAGAGAGAGAGAGAAAGAGAGAGAGACAGAGAGAGACAGAGAGACAGAGACAGAGACAGAGAGACAGAGAGAGACAGAGCAAGAGGTAGATATCGTTTAGAATTTGAATGAGGCTTTACTCCGACAAACTTTTTTTTTATATAAAAACCAGCAAAACCCACCGCCGCCCACCCAAAAAACATGCCTTTTAATGACAAAAAAATAATACTAGTCATAATACGTCTTCAACGGGGGCTCAGCCAGCAATTGCTGTCGTCTGTCATATGAGCGAAAAGCGTGTGGCGCTGCCGTTAGGCGCCTGAACAGTGAGGCCCTGCGCCTCTGACTTTGGCGTGGGAGAGAACTGTTATCTTTTTTGTAAAAGTCTCTGGGAGGAAAAGGGAGAGAAAAGAGAAGAGAGAAGAAGAGAGAGAGAAGAGAGAGAGAGAAAGAGAGTGAGAGAAGGGGGGGTTTGAGGGAAGAAGAGAGAGGGGAGGGGGGGGGTAAGAGGGAGAGAGAAAGAGAGAGAGAGAGAGAGAGGGGGGTAGAGAGGGAGAGAGAGAAGAGAGAGAGAGACAGAGACAGAGAGTGAGAGAGTGAGAGAGAGAGGAAAGAGAGATAAAGACTTTTTTGACTTGACTTGACTTTTTTTTTAATATCGAGGATAATGGAATAAGCACTCATGTGCTCTTTTACATCCCGTCCCCGTGTGAGAAAGAGAGAGAGAGAAAGAGAGAAGAGAGGAAAAGAGAGAGAGGGGAGAGATAGAGAGAGGGGAAGAGAGAAAGGGGAGAGATAAAGAGAGAAGAAGGAGGAGATAGAGAGAGAGAGAGAGAGAGAGAGAGAGTAAAGAGGAGAGAGAGAGAGAGAGAGAGAGAAGAGAGAGAAAAATAAGAGAAAAAAAGAGAGAGGAGAGAGAGAGAAGGGGGAGGGAGAGAGAGAGAGGAAAGAGAGGAGAGAGAGAGAGAGAGAAAGAAAGAGAAGAAAGAGGGGGAGAGGGGAGAGAGAGAGAGAGAGGGAAAAGGAGAGAGAGAGAAAGAGAGAGAGAGAGAAAGAGAGAAAAAGGGGGGGAAAAGAGAAAGAGAGAGAAAAAGGGAGAGAGAGAGAAAGAGAGAAAGAGGGGGAAAAGGGGGAGGGAAAAAGAGAGAGAGAGAGAGAGAGAAAAGAGAGGAAAAGAGAGGGAGAGAGGAGAGAAAAAGAGAGAGAAAAGAAGAAGAGAGAGAAGAGAGAGAGAGAGAGAAAGAGAAAGAAGAAAAAGGGAAGAGAGAGAGAGAAGGGGAGAGAAAAAGAGAAGAGAGAGAGAAAAAGAGAGAGAGAGAAAAAGGAGGGGGGAGGAAAAGGGAGAGAAAAAGAGAGAGAAGAGAGGGAGAGAGGAGAGAGAGAGAAAAGAGAGAGAGAAAAGAGAGAGGAGGAGAGAGAGAGAGAGAAAGAGAGAGAAAAGAAAAAAAGAAAGAAAGGAGGGAGAAAGAAGAGAGAAGAGAAGAGAGAAAAATAAAAAAGAGAAAAAAGAAAAAAAGAGAGAGAGAGTGAGAAGGGAGAAGAGAAGAGAGAAGAGAGAAAGAGAGAAAAAAGGGGGAGGGAAAATTTTTGGGGGGGGAAGGGGGGGCCCCCCCAGGGGGAAAAGGGGGGGTTCCCCCTTTTCCCCCTTTTTTTTCCCCTTTTCCCCCTTTCCCCCCTTTTTTTTTTTTGGGGAATCCCCCCAAAAAAAAAAATCCCACCCCCAAAGGGGGTTCCCCCCCCCCCCAAAACCCCCCCAACCCCCCTTAAATCAAAAAGCCCTATAGTTGCCCCCGCAAAGGGTTTGGGGGAAGGAGCCTTCCCCTTTCCCCACCAAATCACCCAAAGTTTAAAATTGGGGCCCCGGCTTCAAAAAATTTTGGTAAAATAAACTTATTCTGAGCTCCTAAAGAAAGGAAGCCAACCTAAAAGAAACTCCACTTTCCCCTTAAAAACATATAAAAACAATGCATTACAACTCAATAAAAGTGATGAGTGGAAAACTTGAAAAACCCCAAACCAAACCCCGTGGTCACTTTTTTCAAATGCCTGTCCTATCGAATCAAATACACTTCCTCTCATGGGCAAAAAAAATCTATAAAATCAAACCTTGCTTTTTAACATGTTAACTCCACTTCTGCCATTGCAGCAACTAAACTTGACGAAAAATTCTTTTAGAAATTCCTTTCATTTCCACCCCTTTAAATCACCCACACATCACCAAACCCAAAATTTTCTGCAAAACAAAAACTACATCTCACCCAATTCTTCTTTTTCCCTTACTACTAACCCAAAAAACATTTTATACGCTTTGAAGGGGAAACTTATTCCCCCCTTTCCAAAATTTTTTAGCCCAAAAACTTATACATTGAACAGCTGGGTTTAAGTATATGGAAATCATTGGTTTCACCATAAATAATCGTTAGGTGTGCGCATATCAAACACCCAAAACTTTTCCGGCAAAAAATTACAGATTTTACAGGGGATTGCAGCTTTATTCAACCCCCCAACTCGAAACCGTATGTCAAAAAGGCTGTATTTTGAGGTCAAATACCTTCAGAAAAAAATTTAGGGCGATTGTTAAGGTTTTAAGTCTTTTTATTACACAAAATAAAGCATTTTTTGCCTGCTAGCCAATCCTTTCACGCTGAACAAAAAATAAGGCGGTTGTAAAAATACTCCCAAAACTTGTACGCATAAAAAAAGGCATTACATTACCATCATAAACCCACCTCTCCCTACACTCAAAACACCCCCTTTCCATTTATAAAATCAAAGGGTTTCTCGAAACAATAAAAACCACATATAATTTTTTGGTTAAAAGGGGAAAAATTTTTCTGCACTAAAGGGGTAACAAAGTAAACATAATCTACGTTGATATTTTTTTTAAATCCAGCTTGAAAATCCCTGTAAAAATCATTTTCTTTTACCCCCTCTTTTATTCTACATTAATAATTGGCTAAAAAATTTAAACTGACATTGCAAGGGGAAATACCTCATATTTTTTAGGGTTATTAGTATCACCTTTTTTATAAAGTGGAAAAAAAAACTGATCGTCCCTGCTTTGGAAAAAAGCCATTTTTCAAACAAAACATTAAAGGCTTTGTGAAAAACCGCAAAAACCTGTTTATTTAATTTTTAAAACTTCACCCAAAAAGCCATCAGGCCAGAACCTTGCGGTCTTTTAGTTTTCTTTGCGAACATACTTTTCCCCTCTAGATATTGGACATTAAAACAAAGTTACTTTTTAATCTGTATCCCAATTACACTTTATTGCTACTTCCTTGTTAGAATGATTTAAAAGCTGAAACCCCTGTCAAACGAGTTATTTTTTAGCAAATTTTTTTAATAAAGCCGTGAAAGTACCCAAAATACCTTTTGTCATGTATAGATTTACAAGTTTATCAAAAAAATTTAGCATTTAAATCGTTCTTTTCTTTCAAAGATATTTTTATTCCCCCCTCTAAGAGAAGCTGAGGTCTCTGACGCCTCGCTCCCCTACGACAACATAGTTTTGAGGGGACACCTTTCCTTACGAAAAGCTGAGGGCTCTGATCCTCACTTCCTACAACCACTAGGTTTGGGGGGGTGGGGGGTGGGGTCACCTTTACCTTTTACCATAACTAGGGGACGGGATAGCTCAGTGGTCGGGGCACTCGCTTTCCCCCAGCCAATGTTAAGCAGCGTCGTGCCGTGGTTACCAGTTGGATGGGTGACGTTTGGCGCCTTGGCTTCAGTACAGTTCCCCCAGTTCACCCATCTGTAAATTGGTACCTGCCCTCTTTTAGGGTAGGGAAGGTAAAGCTGCGGTGGAGAGGAGATGGCGCGCCCTCAATATGATGCGCTCTAGAGAAGTGAGGTCTCTGGACGCCTCGCTCCCCTACGACCCTTAAGGTTAATGGGACATCCTTTACCTGTACACCTACCTACAAATTGTCAACGAGATTTGGTCCCATTTTTAATGTTGTCATACAAAAAAATAAGGCTTTTACACAGCAAAAAGTGTTCGAAGATTATTTAATACGCAAAAAAAACAAAGAACACATTTCATATTTCATGTACGTTGTACATACAAATATGGGGGGAGTTGGGTGTGTGTGTGTGGGGGTGGGTGGGGAGTGGGAGGTTGAGGTGTGGAGGAGAGGTTCAGTTATTATACAAATGAAATTACCCGAATGTTGTTTTTTTTTATCACATAACAAAAAGGCAAAGATAAAATTTAGAAACACACACACACACTCACACAAACTAAAATGCAAACAGAGAATACAAAAATAAAAAATCAACGACAAATTATCCAATAAATGATTGTATCAGATAAACAACAACAACACAAAAAACAAAACCCCCACAAAAAACCATTGATGCAAAACAGATGTAAGTATATCAAACGTAATAAAAACACACACCCACAAATTAATCACGTAAAAAAAAAATTCAAACAGACGAAGGAAATCAAAAGACACATATAAAACGCAGGCGCAAAAATAAGTTTTCTCCACCTAACCAAAAACACAAAATATTGAAAACAGTAAGAACAATTATTAAGACAAAATCAACCACCCCCTCCCCCCAAAAAAACCCCCAACAACAACAACAAAACAAATTTGATCACGATAACAACATCAAACCCACAAATTCAATCAGAAGACTTAAAAACAAAACGCAAATAAAAACTATTAAACAAAACAAAATCATATCATCATATAACAACAAACAAAAAATTGCCAAAAACAGAAGATTAATATCAAATCAAAAATAAAACCACAACAAACAAAGATTTTATCACATAACAAAAAAACAACATTGCCAATGAGAAGTATTAATACAAACGCAAGTAAAAAAATATAAAAAAAACCAGAAAAACATTTATCATATAACCAAAAATGTAAAATAGATGAATAATATCAGACAAATAAAACCAACAACAAAAAATTGTATTACAATAAAGATAACAACAAAACCCAAGAATTCAAACAGTGAAGAAACGAATTTAAATTCAAACGAAAAATAAAAGGAAAAAAACCCATGTTCCATGCATTTAGAGAACCTGCAAAACCAACCCCCCCCCCCCCCCCCACCCCCCTCAAAATTGCAAGCAGAAGAATAAAACCAAAGACATATAAATAAACGGAGATTTTTATAGCATTAAATCAAAACAACAACACACAGACAAAAAAGAAAAAAAAAGAAGATGCAAGACAAGATAATTAAAGACAAAATCCGAACCTAAGATACAAATCAAAAAACGATTTATCACATAACCAAATAACTTAAAATTACAAAGTGAATATTAAAAAAAAAACAACAACAACCAAAGACAAAGATGGATGTATGAAAGTAAACGTTTGTTGGCATTAAAAAAAACTACAGAATATCATAAAAGTAAATAGTACACATGGGTGTCAGAAGACTGGTGCGTAGTATCTAGGTCTATCGTATGTGTCTGTATTCAGTGATGTCTAGGTACGCTGATGTAGTGTGTATCGATCTGAGTAGTGTCTATCGTAGTGCTGATCGTGATTGATGGCTAGATCGTCGTGGATAGATAGATTTGGAGTTAGTGTGTAGATAGATGATGTACTGACAGATGGAGTAGTGGTTGACTAGTACTCTATTAACGCAGAGTCGGTCGATGCGCTGGGCCTGACTTGTCAGGCGTTAACGGCGCACGACACATTTTCGCTCACATCACAAAACACTAATTGCTTGTCAGAGTGTTAGACGACAAGAAGAAGTCACTGAGTGTGTTTTTACTTAGTATTGGGGAAGGGATGGCTCAGTGGTCAGAGCGCTCGCTTTCCCCCAGCCAAGGGTTAAGCAGCATCGACGTGGTGGTTACCAAGTGGATGGGTGGACAGGGACCGTTTGCGCTGCTTTGGCTTCAGTACAGTTCCCCCCCAGTTCACCCAGCTGTATATGGGTACCTTGTCAGGGAAAGGGTAAGCAAAAAGGGCGAAGGTGAGAAGTAGATGGGCGTAGCTGCCTCAAGATGCTGGCACCTGGAGAAGTTGAGGTCTCTGACCGCCTCGCTTCCCTTCGACCACATAGGTTATGGGAAAAGATTTACCTTTTATATACTTAGCGGTTAATACTATTTGGTTTATTCAGTACACAGACATCATAAACAGACAACAATACAGCAAAGGAGGTACGGGGCTTCAGCTGTGTTTATCTGTAAGCCCCCTCATAAATAAACAAAATGCATTTTTTGGTGTCTTGGGTTGCTTGTTGAAAATTTTTATTGTCTTTTTTATATATTTTTTTTTTATCTGTATTGTGATTTTCTCTCTCTCCTTTCTCTTTATATTATATATATAGTGTGTAGTGTGTGAGTTAGTGTGAGGATCGTTAGAGTAGTGTTAGTTAGTGTGTTGTGTGTGTGAATATTGTCTTTTTATGTATTGTGAATCTCTCTCTCTCAAAACTCTCTGTCCATTATCTCGATATAAAAGAATTTTTTAAAATCTATCTATCTATTTGTAAACTATCTATTCTTCTAAATACATACATATATATATATATGTGTGTGTGATGTTTTTTTTATGTGGTTGTTGTTTTGTTGATTCTTGTCTTTTTATTGTATTGTGATCTCTCTCTCTTCTTTTTGTCTATGTCTCTCTTTGTTTTGTTTGTATTGTTTTGATTGTTCATGATCAGGCAAGGTCTGGATTGAAAACAAAAAGTTGTGCGAATGCGCATCTGTATCCCGTGAAAAATACAGTCAATCCCTACCTTCCTTCAATTTCCGTTCCCCTTCATTCATTCTATGTCCTTACTTCCTCGTTCTTTCTTCCCTTCCTTCTTCCCTCCTTTCCTTCCCTTCCTCCTTCACCCTTCCTTCCTTTTTCCCTCCCTTCCTATCCTTTTTCCTTCCTTGAAAAACCCTGTGAAAAATACAGACAATCCTTGCTTCCTCCTTCCTCCCTCCCTCCCTTCCTTCTTTCATTCCCCCTCCTTCACTTCCTCCCTCCCTCTCACTTCTTTCTTTCTTCCTTACCACCTTCCTTTCGTCCCTTTCCCTTCCTTCCTTCCTCCCTTCCATCCTTGAAAAATACAGACAATCCCTTTCCTTCCTTTCCCCCCTTTACCTTCCTTTCCTTCATCCAATTATTCACTCCCTTCTCTCTCTCTCGCTCTTTCTTTTCTTCATTTGTTGTCTTGGTTTGCGTTGGGTGTTGATGTTGTTGTTGTTATCTTCAAAATTCTTTAAGTTTAGTTGTGCTATTTTGATATGTTTACGGGACTCTTTTATTTATTTTAATTTTTAAAAATTTGAGTGAAAAACTCTTATCACTTAAGAAAAAAACAAAAACAACAAAAACTATTCAGCTCATGTTTATCAATGTTATTTTCTTATTGTAGAAATTCGATAACTAGGACACTATAAGATAGAAATAATATACGATAACTGAATACACGAATAATGAATAAATAATAAACAAACAAGTACATAAATGATAGGTTTTTGTTTTTTGTTTTTAAAGCAAAGCGTAAAGTGGACATGAAGCTATTCCGATTGCATACAAGTTCCACTCTTCACTCTCTACGTAAGAAATGGATGGATAGAGGAGAGATAGAGGAGAGACAGAGAGAGAGAGAGAGAGGAGAGAGGAGAGAGAGATTAGAGAGAGAGACGCGAGAGAGAGAGAGGGGAGAGAGAAGGAGAGAGGGAGAGACGAGAGAGAAAGCGACATGAGGAGAGAGAGAGTGAGGACAGAGACAGAAAGAGACAGAGAGAGCGACACAGAGGAGACAGATGAGAGAGAGACGAGAGAGAGAGAGTGAAGTCAGAGACACTATGAGAAGAGAGACGAAAGAGACAGAGCACACACAGACAGAGAGTGACAGACAGAAAGAGACACAGAAAGAGAGACAGTGAGAGACACAGAGAGATATAGAAGAGAGTGAGAGACAGTGAGAGGAGAGACGGGGAGGGGGGGGGGGGGGTCGGGGGATACGGCGGACGGAACAGAAAGACACAAAACAAAAAATTAGACACATCACGCATTAAAAATGCATTTTTTTGTAGCTAGTAGTAGGCGTTTTAAAAGACCAACCAACACAAACAAACAAACAAACGAAAAAACAAATCCTTACTGGACCAAATATGGCGTTTTCTCTTTTTTTTCTCGATAATGTAGTGGTTATACCTAACTGTACATGATTCATAATACGACATAATAATTTATCATACTGTAACATTCCGTAGGACTACGCAAAAGGCATAATCAATATTGTGTATATGTGAAAATTATTAACTAAATAATGAACACAGAAAGTAATATGACGATATACTACTACTGTGATAGTAGTGACTGTGACTACTACTCCTACTACTACTACTACTACTGCTGCTTCAGCTGTTGCAGCTGCTTGACTACTACTAATGATAATGATGACAGTGTTTATGATGATAAACGATTAATAATAATAATAATGATATAATATGTATAATAATAATGAATAATAATAATAATAATGAAGATGATGATTACGATAATAATAACATATAATGATAGGAATAGTAATAGTAGTGTATAGTAGTAGTAGTTGTAGTAGTGGTAGTGGTGTGTAGTAGTAGTAGTAGTATTAGTAGTAGTAACGATGGATGATGATGATGATGATGATGATGATGATGATATTAATAACAAGAATAAACAAATAAAACAGCAATAAAGAATACAAAGGACGACGACAACAAGAACGACAATAATAACGATGATGAATGTCAACAATGACGCGATGATTAATAATAATGTTTGTTTAAACGATAATGACTATGATTACGGATGATAACGATAACAAACCAACACACAACAACAACAAAAAACCTATCAGCATTTGCAGATAGTCTTACATAATAATGATGATAATAATAATAATATAATAATAATAATAGTAATAATAATACGATAATGATACTACTATTACTTCTATAGCTACTACTGCTTGCTGCTGGCTCTACTACTCTAATGATAATGATGACAGTGATGATAATATAATAACAACAATAATACTTGGGAATTTCTATAGCGCTAAATCTTGCAGAAACAATCAAGCGTTTGCATTTCATCCTTACTCTAAACACATGCAAAAAGTAACGGATTAATAGTTTATACAAATTTAAATGGTATACCCAACAAACCGCGCGCGCGAGGCACACACACACACACATACACAAAGTACATTCAAAAACAGGCAAACGGACAGAAAAAGTGATGTGTATGTAAGGTAGGGTAAAGTCTTCGATGAGACTATAAACGAGGAGTACGTGGCCTGAGTGCGCCCCCCCCCCCCCCTGAACGCAAGGCAGAAACGAACATCTTGCGCACACGGTAAAATCTGTTCCGCTTTTTCGAAAGGTAGGCCATTGTGTACGGATGGGAACAGTGACAAAATGTACAAAATCGCATACACACGGAGATGGATGTAAAAAAAGCACATTAGTGCTTTATTCCTTTTCCTCGTATAAATAAAAAAGTCATCTGAGCGCTTTGATTTGTGGCTTTACAAGATACAGCGCTATTATAAATTCAAGACATTATTATTATTATTATGTTATTAAGTAGAGAAAAAAACGTAAGTTGCATAAACTGTTCATCGTATGAAAAACCACAACCATCTTAGTGTGTGAAACGCAGTCAGGCAGGCAGTGTACTCGAAAGGCGCTGTGCGCCAGACTCAGACACGCGCGTGCTTGCACGCACACACACACGCACCGCACGATTCACACACCGTTCTAATATCGCTTACATAAGCAGATGTAAATACAGAACGCGCGCTCGCACGCACGCACGCGCGTAACACACACCACATACATATTTGTGATGTTTTTAAGTCTGTATGTATGTATGTATGTATGTATGTATGTGTGATCTTCAAGTTTAACGTCTATTCAACATTTAGTGATTTTAGACGGATGTATGTATGTATGGTATGTTGTTAGTATTTGGGGAGAGAAAGATTAAAACGACATACACATTAATGTAAATGCATGGTCTGCAATGTCGTTAAAAAAGAAGACGACAACAACAACAAAAATCTATACTGAACGTTAAAAATAATGTGGCTGTTTTGCATAATAATCAACATACATAATTTATATACCATAACTAAAAAGGCAACGACATTACTTTGTACTAGAGAACAGTTTGGAAACAACTGAGGTGATCGAGTGTCGGGAAAAGTAGACATGCATGTAATAATAATAATGATATGATAATGTAATTAGTAATGACAAATATAATAATATTGATGAATAATAATCAATAAATTATAAGGATAAATGATGATGATGATGATAAATATGGTGATGATGATGATGACGACGACGAACACGAATAATAATAATAATAATAATAAGTAATAATAGTAACAACAACCTAATGATAATAATCAATACAATAATGTATGGAATTTATAGATTTGTATAATTTAGTACACAGTATGAAGTCATATTCTAAAACAGAATTTATCCACGCAGCGTGATGAATCTTGAGGTGGTTAGTGGTGATGATGATGATGATGAGAGGGATGGGTGGGATTGATGGGAATGCAGAGTGATAAGCATGTACGTACGATGGTATGAATGCATGGTTGTGTGTGTGTATCACCCCCCCCAGAGTGAGAAAAAAAAAAGCTTAGTTGCGATAGAATGATGTGATGATATGCGAGTGAGGTAGACAAGCATGAAGTTACACACAAATTAGACTCGATAGTAGATAATGACACGCGCTACGGGTTACAGAAAAAAAACCTTGCAAAAAACAGTTGACATTAACACTTGTATGTAATGCATTTTTTTACGCGCAAAATCTTGAAAAAAACAACCAGTATACATACATTAATATCAATTTATTTCACACACAACAACCTTTACAAATAAACAGTTTACTATTACTTGTATCGATGAGGTTTTACTCTAAAAAAAAATTTGTGCACAAAAACAGTATACATTACGGTTGCATCATTGATTTTTACGCAAAAAATTCCTTGCCAAAAACGGTACTAAACAATAGCATTATGCATTATAAAACCCCAAAAGACTTGCAACCCCCCCCCCCCTCCCCAGATACAAGTACTTGTATCTATGTATTTTACACAAAATCCTTGCAAATACAGTACATAAAAAACTTGTATTAAAGCATTTCAACACCTTTAAATAAAAAACTTGGCAAAAAAAAATCAAAATTTCAATACACCTTGTATCTATGCATTTTTACACGGCAAAAAATCCTTGCTAAAAAACGGTACACATACTCTTGTATTAATGCGTTTACAT
Organism: Rapana venosa; assembly: GCA_028751875.1. Lineage (NCBI taxonomy): Eukaryota > Metazoa > Mollusca > Gastropoda > Neogastropoda > Muricidae > Rapana > Rapana venosa. The sequence continues at coordinate 23,872,762 of CM054154.1, read as the reverse complement.
TTTTTTTTTTTTAAACTTGCATAAAAAACAGACACAATACACCTGTATTAATGCATTTTATACACAAACAAAACAATTAACCAAAAAATAAAAGAGTACATAATTTTACGCTTGAATCATCACTGCATTTTTACGCCCCCCCCAAAAAAAAAAAAAATTTGCAAAAAAAACCAGAAATACATACATTCGCATCACTGCATTTTTATACACAAACACAAAAAAACTTGCAACCCCACTCCCCCCTCCCCAACAAAACCAGTACATAATTATACGCTTGTATCATCAGTGCATTTTATACGCAAAAAAAAACAACTTGCAAAAACTCCAGTACACATACACTTGTATTTATGCATTTTACACACGAAAAATAAATTGGCAACCCCCCCCAGAATACATACATCGTATCACTGCAACCAAAACAACAACATACAACTAACAACCAAAATAATAATCCCAACAACCACCAAACAATCCACAACACCAAACAACCACACAAAAAAACAACCAACCAAAAACCAAACCCAAACAACCAACCAACCAAAAACAACCAACCAACCAACTACCATCCAAACCGGACTTTCTAAGGACTAAAGACTGCACGTAGCCCTACGCTTGCTACGAGAAACGGCCGTCTTCCCGAGGCTATAAATAGCCAGTCTCTGCTCCAGAGAAAACAGGCCGTCTATCCAGAGGCTATAATGCCCTCTCTCCAGTGAAACAGGACGTCTATCCAGAGGCTTATAGCCTGGCCCTCTGCTCCAGAGAAACAGGCCGTCTATCCAGAGGCTATAAAGCCCTCCTCTGCCTCCGAGTGAGGAGTGCGTAGGCCGTTCTATCCAGAGGCTATAGTAGCCAGCCCTCTGCTTGTCAGGTCGAAATGTGTCGCATGATGCTATGATCGGTGCAGCGCTAGGAAGTAGATTGCAGCGCGCCTCGGTGGCTCAGAGGAAACCGCGTTATCCAGAGGGCTTTTATAGCCCTCCTCTGCTCCAGAAAAACAGGCCGTCTATCCAGAGGCTATAATAGCAAGCTCTCTGCTCCAGAGAATACAGGGCCCGTCTTTCAGTGGCTTATAATAGCCCTCCTCTGCTCCAGGTGGGGGAATTACGGCCCCGTCTATCCAGAGGCTATTAGTAGCCAGCTCTCTGTTCCATGAGAAACAGGCCGTCTATCCAGAGACTACAATAGCCCTCCTCTGCTCCTCAAAAAGGCCGTTACTCCCGACTTTCTCTCTCAAAGACTAAAACTGTGCGTAGCCCTCTGCTCCAGAGAAGAGCCCGTCTATCCAGAGGCTCATGCACTCCGGGGTCGGGGCCACCAGGTAGTAGGTCCTCTGTCCGGTCTTCATGCTGAAGGTGAGCGGCGGGTTGGGGCTCTTAACCGTGCGCAAGTGGTCGGCGAACACGTCTTGGATGTCTCGGAAGCTCACGGCCCCTTTCAGCTTGGTCTCTGTCTGGTCTGTGTAGTAGAGGACCTAGGTAGAGAAGGTTACCCCCCAAAAAAAAGTAGAGAGTTCCAAAGTTTTTTCCCAAACACACCGCATGGGCACACACGCGCCGCGATTCAGACACAGACAGACACGCGGGCACGTGCGCACAGTCACCGCGGGCATCGTGCGCACATTACACAACGCACACACACACACACGCGGGGCACACCACACACACCACACACCACTACACACACCACACACACAACACACACACAACACTCACACACCACCAACAAACACACACCAACTCACTCTCACACACACTCTCTCTCTCACACACACACCACTCACTCCACACACACACAACACACACACACACTCACCACACACACACACACACACACACAACACACAACACACACACACTCATCACACACACACAACACACACACACACACACACACTACACAACACACACACCACACACACTACACACACAACCCACCACTCACACACACACAACACTTAAGTGCCTCCGACCGCGTCCTTGGTTGTCGTTTTGTCACGGTTTGTGGCAGTCTTGTCCCCCCCTCCCATGTTCTTTGCGCTACAGTTCCACACTATCAAAACAATCTATCCCGGCAGGCATTCAATTGACATCTACGCTGTGTGCGTTTGTCTGGGTGACTTGAGCTTATGTTGTACTGTCTCCAATCTAGTGTTGTTTGTGTTTAGTTCTTAAGAAGGTAAATAGGGCGATACTAACGATGTTTGTGTTATTGCTGCGATGATTCCGTTTTGTTAAGGGGGCCCTTTGCAACGGCCTACGCAAACCTGTGCAAGTGGGACCCACGAATATAGATAGTAGGTATGTAGCTCTTAACACATGGCCGCAGTGTTTGCTGTGTCAACCGAGGTCATTATGCCTCCATAGCCATACGTAAGTGCTGTATCTTTCACTCCTATATTGTTGTTGTCCATGTCAGAGTAGGCTATGTCGTCGTCCATGGTCCCATTCTTAATACCCAAGTAGAAGGAGCGTAGGTGGAAGATGTTGTGCGTGAAGGTGTTAGATACGATTGAGGAGGTGTAGGGGTGGTTACGCAAGGAGTTTGATGAAAGAGAAAAAGAAGGGGGGGAGAGGAGGAGAGCAGCAGAAGAAAGAAGGAAGAAGACGAGAAGAAGAAAGAAGAAGAAGAAAGAAGAAAGAAGAAAGAAGAAGAATAAGAAGAAGAAGAAGAAGGAAGAAGAAGGAAGATTGGAATGTGAGTTGGAGTGTAGTTGAAGAAGAAGGAAAGAAGAAGGAGGAAGAGGAGTAGTAGGAGGAGCAGAAAGGAGAGCAAGAGCAGAAGAGTGTAGAAAGAAGTAAGATTGATGGTAGAGTGAGGGAGGATGGTAGGTGACGAAGAGTAGGTGAAGGTTAGTTCATGAGGTATGTTAATGTTGGTTGGAGTGGAGATGCGGTAGTTTATCTAGAGGTCGATGAAGAAGAGAAGAAGAAGAAAGAAGAAGAAGAAGAAGAGAAGCAAGATGAAGAAATCTTCATCGGGAGAGTTGACCGAGTATTGCGAAGAGAGATGATTGTTGTTGGATGAGTGGGGGAATCCGGTGAGAGAGGACGAGAGAAGAGGAGTGTTTTGTTGTATTGCATTGTTGGTAGTGGTGTTTTCTGTTGACTATTGATGTTGGTAGTGGGTTTTCTTTGTTGTGTAGTGTTGTTGGATGTTTTAGTACGTTTTCTGGTGTGTTGTTGTTGATGATTGTGAGTACGTTTTCTTTTGTCGGTTTCTGTTGTTGTGTCGTTGTTGTTAGAGAATGGACTTGGAATTGTTTTGATGCTGTATTTTTTGTCGTTGCTTTTCTTTTGATTGCTGTTAATTTGTCGATTTGGTTTTATTGTTGTTGTTGTTGTTGCTGGTGAGGTGGTGATGATGATGATGAATGAGTGGATGAGATGGTGGTGGTGCGTGGGTGGTGGGTGGTGGGGAGGCGCATGAGGGGAGCGGTGGTGGGGTGGGTGGTGGTGAGGGGTGATGATAGTGTGGTGACGGACGGGGGGAGGAGAGGGGGTGGGGGGTGAGAGGGGGGGCGGGTAGAGAGAGGAGAGATGGGGAAAGGGGGGAGAGTGAGAAACCGAGGGGAGGTTGGGAGGGGAGGTGACTGCAGGAGTGGAGGGCTGGTGAGAGAGAGACGATGAGACGAGTGAGAAGGCGGAGGGGAGGGGGACGGAGAGCGAGGGTGGAGAGAGGAGGGAGAGGGGCGATGAGAGAGAGTGAGGGAGAGAGTGGGAGGAGAAATACAAAGACAAATATATAAAAAAAAATTTCGATATAAAATCAGATCACAACAGGTTGTTTACGGTGCGAAAATCCGCTCACAGTCAAGATAAGTCGGGCATTACCTTACAGTTAGTGGCCACCAGCTTGGTAGGGAGGGAAAAATCCTTCTCGTTCAGCTGCTCCTCATCTCTGCCAAGCTCCTCCGGGTCTTCTCTTCTTCCTGTACTTCCTTGGAATTTATTTTGCAGGGCCTTGTCTTTGTGCTGTCAATATGCGGAAAAAGCATCTTTTGTCAGCGAAGAAAAGAAATGAAGCCGAGGGGTAGAGGGAATGCCCATACACTTATGTTTCACTCATTTGAGCATAATTTATATCTCCCAGTCTGGAACAGCCTATCATTGAATGATATACAAATGCTAATTTCCACTGCAAGTTTCAAACACCACTCTTGCCTTTGGTTTTCGTTTCAGGGCCAATGTTTCCCACACTGATTTTAATTCTGCATGGTCTCCTATACCCTCAATATCGCAAAAAAAAGCGGAGCGTTTGTTTCACTGGCTGAATAGAAATAGATGAATTCCCTGGGAGATAATAAATTTTAATGGACATGAGGGAAAAAGACTCTTGCCTCAACAATGTAAAAAATAGTTTGGACATGAAGCAACCCTGTTTTCCTTTTCAACTTAATAAAGTTTCACGTCGCTTTGGTTATTTTAATTGTTAAAATTTACTAGACATCTACGTTGATATAGTGTTGCAGTTGAGATTAATCAACAGCAATCAACCTGAAGCCTCACACCCTTGACAAAATGGGAACAGAGTGACGAGTGGTGGTTATGTGATGGTATAGTGGTGGTGGAATTTACCAACCGCATACGCATGGGGACTGGATGGTAAAAAAGCAACAATACGCTGTTTATCCGTTATCCTCGATTGTAAAAGAAGTAAGATGAAAGAAAATGTGAGTAAAAAAAGATGAGTGGTGCACGATGCGATCGCGGCATGATAGAGTGGACACTCGCTGCTGTAATCATCACTACCATGCGCTATTTCTTTTACTGCGCTTTCACAAATGAATGTAGGTACACTTTATGATTGATATAGATTCAACCCTTTTCTTCAGGTTCGTGTGAGCGGGGACACGGCATTCCGGTTGTGATAGTGGTCATCTGATTTTAGCACTGACCGGGGTGTCGGGGGAGTGCGAAACGCGCACAGAACATATCGGGCAGCGTTAAAATCTGCTCCGCTTTTCGGAAGAGTAGGCCAGTGTTGGCTGGTGCCGGTGGTAGTGGGGGGTGGTGGTATGTACAGAATGAGTGAATGGCAGAATTCTCGTGACCAAGTACGGCTCGGCATACACACGGGGACTGGGGCCCCCCCCCCCCCCCTCTCCCCAAAACAGCGGTAGGTGATGTTGTGAGTACGGTGCTGTAGATTGCTTTATCCTCGATATAAAAGAATACCACTTTTGTTTTTTTTTTTGTAAACTTCATTTTTAGTGAACATTGTTTCTTCACTCTTGTCAATTTCTCCCTTATATCCATCAGACCTTTCTCCGTCGAATCGTGTGGTCGTTTTGTGTACCTAATGGCCTTGGAAAAAATTTTTCTTTGCAAGCTTTTTTTTTGGGCTTCTTCTCTTCTTACCTGAGATGGGCATGGCGGTTTGTATTACGGGTCACAACTACACAAAACGTATTTAGTCTTTGGAAATTATAAAACCAGCACCAGAAAAAACCCACGCGATGGGCGCACAGCAGCCATTTGCAAAAAAAGGGAAGTGACTCAGGGGAAAAACTCGTTTAAGGTACAGATTTGAAGGTTGCGGTTTTCGTTCGTTGTTTTTTCTTCATCTACACAAAAATTATTGTCAGAACAAATGTTCTGATACTTTTTGCACCCCTAATTTTGCGTCCAATATCTCCAGTTTAAATAATAATTACTAATGAACAAAATAAGAATAATAATAATAATTATATGGAAAATTTATTATGAGAGCTAGAATCTTGTATTAAGTACCAAACCGAAGACGCTTAGGGTTGAATTAAACAATAGTTCCAAAACTGTGGATGTGAAATGAATGAAAACAGACTTCTTTTTTTGTCTGTGAGAGTGGAGTGATATTAGTAGAAACAAAAAAAAAGTGTTTTTTAATGTTTATCAGATAAACAATCTTTTAAAAAAACAAATTCAAGTATTGCTCTGTCCTTACAGATAACAGCGCTCTCTACTCTCTCATCTCTCTCTCTCTCTCCTCTATCTCTCTCTCTCCCTCACTTCTCTCTCTCTCTCTTCTCTTCTCTCTCTCTCTCTGTCTGTCTGTCTGTCTGTCTCTGTCTCCTCTCTTCTCGTATCATTATATTTATTTCTTCCTTGCCATCAATAAGAGAAAAGGCTTTGCTGTATTTTGTGATTTACATCTCATTTGAAGAATACTGTTATCGTTATGTGTTGATTTTGAGAATGTGTATATGTATACTTGATTTTTTTTATTTCCAGACATAAGGAAGGCGTACACTTTGAGGCAAACTAGGAATTGGTGTGTTTGAACATATGCATGTTTTTACATTTGTGATGGTCCTGCGTTATTTTCTTTCAGGGATAGTCGAGCTTGGTATGGTGTATGTTATCCCGGATTTTGTCCCCACTCGGTGGCTGTGTCTGTGTCGGTCGTATAGCCCTACATGTTGGTGGGCACGTTGGCCGTGAGATCTATTGATATTTGCGTTGTGCTGAGTTCCGCGCTCGCGAGCCCAACAACCTCTTTCTGCTCTCTTTCTCTGTGTGTGTGTGTGTGGGTGTGTGTCTCTCTCTATCTCTCTCTCTCTCTCTCTCTCTCTCTCCCTTCTTCTCTCTCTTTCTCTCTCTCCCCCCCCCCCCCCCCCCCCACCCCCCCCTCCCATGCCTAAAGTCGGATATGCTGTTGCAGTGTTACTACAACAACAACATTGGAGAATGGTTTCGAACACAGTGGAGGTAAGGCAGGGGCTGTCTACTCTCACCCACTCTTTTCAACATTTCCTTGAGAGAATCATGGCTGATTGCTAGTGTGTGAACATCACTGTAAGGTTCAGCAGCATGGTGCAGACCGATCACAAACTGCGTTCGCCAGAATGACAGTGGAGGAGGGTTGGTGGAATAGGCTGAGAGATCGGAATAAAGAGACTTGCCAGCCTAACAGAGCAACCCCCCGGTAGAAGGCATCCAAACACATACGGCAGGAAATCAGTGAGGAGGAAACCAAATGATGCTAATAACACCCACGCATTCGCCCTGATCTCAGGGTTAATGACCAGAAGCTGGAAACGTTCAAAGCTTCAAGTTCTGGGAGCATTGTATCAAGACCAGGGATCCAAGCCCGAAGTAGTATGCAGGACTGCACAGCAATAACAGCTTTTTCAAAACTAAACATCCATTCTAGCGAGATAAAAAGACTGTGTAATCTCCAAGGATCAGACTAATGCGCTCCCTTGTCATTATCCATATTTCTGTATGCCTGGTGAATCATGGACCCTGATTGCAGATTTGGAGAGGAAGAGTACAGAGCGTGGAGATGAGATGCTTTCGGGAGACTCCTTGCATCTCCTTCAAGACCACATAACCGCAACGAAGCGTGATAACAGAATCCAGCAAACCATTCTAACGATCCGGAAAAAGCCGTGGGTATTAAATGGTATGGGCAGTCACAAGATCAAAGGACTTGCAAAGACATTCATTACAAGGCATGTCAGGATGAAGAATAGGCAGACCAAGGAAGAGTGGGATGATAACATCGGCGAAGGGACAGGCCTAGAACTCGAACAAAACCCTGAGAAAGGCTGAACAGAGAGAGGAATGGAGGGAACTGGTTGTTGAGTCTTCTTTGAGGGTGCCCCACGGTCTGTCAGACTACGGGACAGAATAGATAGATAGCTTGTCACGCGCTTAACGGTAAGCTCACGTATTTTGCTATTTTTATGGGTAGTTGCTGTCTGAGCCGTTTGACGACGATGAGACGAAGAAGAGGGGAGGAAGAGGAGAAAAAGATGCGAAAAAAAGAAGAGAATGTGAAGAATGAAGAAGAAGAGAAGACGAAGAGAAAGAATTTGAGAGGAGAGAGAGAGAGAGAGGAGAAGAGAGGAGAAGAGGAAGAGAGAGAGAGAGAGAGGAGAGAGAGGCTGACAGAGACAGGAGATGAGAGAAAGAGGGGAGACAGAGAGAGAGAGAGGTGGGGGGAGGGGGGGGAGGAGAGGGAGGGAAAGAGATGGAGAGAGAAGGATTAGACAGAGAGAGAGGAGAGAGAGAGGAGAGAGAGAGAGAGAGGAGAGAGAGGTTTAGAGAGAGAGAGAGAGAGGAGATGTGAGTGAGAGAGAGAGAGAGAGAATATGAAAGAAAAGACCAAAGCAAGTAGACAGCCAGAGACAGACGCGCGCGCGCGCCCGCCGCGCGTACACACACACCCCACAAACACACACACACCACAACACACACTTACACACCACATCACACACACTCAACCACACACACACACTTACACCACAACACACACCAAAACACCACCTCCCCGTACCCCCCGCACACCACACACACTATAAACCTGGCTACTTTCTTTTTTTTTCTTCTTTCTTTCTTTTTGCATCTTCAAGAGTATCAAAGATGGCTTTACAGTGCAAACGTACTAAGACTGTGTTAATGTTTTGTTTGTAGTTGGTTTGGTTTATACATACATTTCATACATACGTACCTGTTTGTATTAGCTGTAAATGGGTTATACCTGCCCTCTTTTAGGGTTCAGGATAGGAAGGTAAAAGCAGCGGAGGGGAGGAGAGACATGGGTTCCATCCACTCTGTCTCAATATGCTTGGGCCCCCTAGAGAAGCTGAGGTCTCTGACGCCTCGCTCCCCTACGACAACATAGTTTTGAGGGGACACCTTTCCTTACGAAAAGCTGAGGGCTCTGATCCTCACTTCCTACAACCACTAGGTTTGGGGGGGTGGGGGGTGGGGTCACCTTTACCTTTTACCATAACTAGGGGACGGGATAGCTCAGTGGTCGGGGCACTCGCTTTCCCCCAGCCAATGTTAAGCAGCGTCGTGCCGTGGTTACCAGTTGGATGGGTGACGTTTGGCGCCTTGGCTTCAGTACAGTTCCCCCAGTTCACCCATCTGTAAATTGGTACCTGCCCTCTTTTAGGGTAGGGAAGGTAAAGCTGCGGTGGAGAGGAGATGGCGCGCCCTCAATATGATGCGCTCTAGAGAAGTGAGGTCTCTGGACGCCTCGCTCCCCTACGACCCTTAAGGTTAATGGGACATCCTTTACCTGTACACCTACCTACAAATTGTCAACGAGATTTGGTCCCATTTTTAATGTTGTCATACAAAAAAATAAGGCTTTTACACAGCAAAAAGTGTTCGAAGATTATTTAATACGCAAAAAAAACAAAGAACACATTTCATATTTCATGTACGTTGTACATACAAATATGGGGGGAGTTGGGTGTGTGTGTGTGGGGGTGGGTGGGGAGTGGGAGGTTGAGGTGTGGAGGAGAGGTTCAGTTATTATACAAATGAAATTACCCGAATGTTGTTTTTTTTTATCACATAACAAAAAGGCAAAGATAAAATTTAGAAACACACACACACACTCACACAAACTAAAATGCAAACAGAGAATACAAAAATAAAAAATCAACGACAAATTATCCAATAAATGATTGTATCAGATAAACAACAACAACACAAAAAACAAAACCCCCACAAAAAACCATTGATGCAAAACAGATGTAAGTATATCAAACGTAATAAAAACACACACCCACAAATTAATCACGTAAAAAAAAAATTCAAACAGACGAAGGAAATCAAAAGACACATATAAAACGCAGGCGCAAAAATAAGTTTTCTCCACCTAACCAAAAACACAAAATATTGAAAACAGTAAGAACAATTATTAAGACAAAATCAACCACCCCCTCCCCCCAAAAAAACCCCCAACAACAACAACAAAACAAATTTGATCACGATAACAACATCAAACCCACAAATTCAATCAGAAGACTTAAAAACAAAACGCAAATAAAAACTATTAAACAAAACAAAATCATATCATCATATAACAACAAACAAAAAATTGCCAAAAACAGAAGATTAATATCAAATCAAAAATAAAACCACAACAAACAAAGATTTTATCACATAACAAAAAAACAACATTGCCAATGAGAAGTATTAATACAAACGCAAGTAAAAAAATATAAAAAAAACCAGAAAAACATTTATCATATAACCAAAAATGTAAAATAGATGAATAATATCAGACAAATAAAACCAACAACAAAAAATTGTATTACAATAAAGATAACAACAAAACCCAAGAATTCAAACAGTGAAGAAACGAATTTAAATTCAAACGAAAAATAAAAGGAAAAAAACCCATGTTCCATGCATTTAGAGAACCTGCAAAACCAACCCCCCCCCCCCCCCCCACCCCCCTCAAAATTGCAAGCAGAAGAATAAAACCAAAGACATATAAATAAACGGAGATTTTTATAGCATTAAATCAAAACAACAACACACAGACAAAAAAGAAAAAAAAAGAAGATGCAAGACAAGATAATTAAAGACAAAATCCGAACCTAAGATACAAATCAAAAAACGATTTATCACATAACCAAATAACTTAAAATTACAAAGTGAATATTAAAAAAAAAACAACAACAACCAAAGACAAAGATGGATGTATGAAAGTAAACGTTTGTTGGCATTAAAAAAAACTACAGAATATCATAAAAGTAAATAGTACACATGGGTGTCAGAAGACTGGTGCGTAGTATCTAGGTCTATCGTATGTGTCTGTATTCAGTGATGTCTAGGTACGCTGATGTAGTGTGTATCGATCTGAGTAGTGTCTATCGTAGTGCTGATCGTGATTGATGGCTAGATCGTCGTGGATAGATAGATTTGGAGTTAGTGTGTAGATAGATGATGTACTGACAGATGGAGTAGTGGTTGACTAGTACTCTATTAACGCAGAGTCGGTCGATGCGCTGGGCCTGACTTGTCAGGCGTTAACGGCGCACGACACATTTTCGCTCACATCACAAAACACTAATTGCTTGTCAGAGTGTTAGACGACAAGAAGAAGTCACTGAGTGTGTTTTTACTTAGTATTGGGGAAGGGATGGCTCAGTGGTCAGAGCGCTCGCTTTCCCCCAGCCAAGGGTTAAGCAGCATCGACGTGGTGGTTACCAAGTGGATGGGTGGACAGGGACCGTTTGCGCTGCTTTGGCTTCAGTACAGTTCCCCCCCAGTTCACCCAGCTGTATATGGGTACCTTGTCAGGGAAAGGGTAAGCAAAAAGGGCGAAGGTGAGAAGTAGATGGGCGTAGCTGCCTCAAGATGCTGGCACCTGGAGAAGTTGAGGTCTCTGACCGCCTCGCTTCCCTTCGACCACATAGGTTATGGGAAAAGATTTACCTTTTATATACTTAGCGGTTAATACTATTTGGTTTATTCAGTACACAGACATCATAAACAGACAACAATACAGCAAAGGAGGTACGGGGCTTCAGCTGTGTTTATCTGTAAGCCCCCTCATAAATAAACAAAATGCATTTTTTGGTGTCTTGGGTTGCTTGTTGAAAATTTTTATTGTCTTTTTTATATATTTTTTTTTTATCTGTATTGTGATTTTCTCTCTCTCCTTTCTCTTTATATTATATATATAGTGTGTAGTGTGTGAGTTAGTGTGAGGATCGTTAGAGTAGTGTTAGTTAGTGTGTTGTGTGTGTGAATATTGTCTTTTTATGTATTGTGAATCTCTCTCTCTCAAAACTCTCTGTCCATTATCTCGATATAAAAGAATTTTTTAAAATCTATCTATCTATTTGTAAACTATCTATTCTTCTAAATACATACATATATATATATATGTGTGTGTGATGTTTTTTTTATGTGGTTGTTGTTTTGTTGATTCTTGTCTTTTTATTGTATTGTGATCTCTCTCTCTTCTTTTTGTCTATGTCTCTCTTTGTTTTGTTTGTATTGTTTTGATTGTTCATGATCAGGCAAGGTCTGGATTGAAAACAAAAAGTTGTGCGAATGCGCATCTGTATCCCGTGAAAAATACAGTCAATCCCTACCTTCCTTCAATTTCCGTTCCCCTTCATTCATTCTATGTCCTTACTTCCTCGTTCTTTCTTCCCTTCCTTCTTCCCTCCTTTCCTTCCCTTCCTCCTTCACCCTTCCTTCCTTTTTCCCTCCCTTCCTATCCTTTTTCCTTCCTTGAAAAACCCTGTGAAAAATACAGACAATCCTTGCTTCCTCCTTCCTCCCTCCCTCCCTTCCTTCTTTCATTCCCCCTCCTTCACTTCCTCCCTCCCTCTCACTTCTTTCTTTCTTCCTTACCACCTTCCTTTCGTCCCTTTCCCTTCCTTCCTTCCTCCCTTCCATCCTTGAAAAATACAGACAATCCCTTTCCTTCCTTTCCCCCCTTTACCTTCCTTTCCTTCATCCAATTATTCACTCCCTTCTCTCTCTCTCGCTCTTTCTTTTCTTCATTTGTTGTCTTGGTTTGCGTTGGGTGTTGATGTTGTTGTTGTTATCTTCAAAATTCTTTAAGTTTAGTTGTGCTATTTTGATATGTTTACGGGACTCTTTTATTTATTTTAATTTTTAAAAATTTGAGTGAAAAACTCTTATCACTTAAGAAAAAAACAAAAACAACAAAAACTATTCAGCTCATGTTTATCAATGTTATTTTCTTATTGTAGAAATTCGATAACTAGGACACTATAAGATAGAAATAATATACGATAACTGAATACACGAATAATGAATAAATAATAAACAAACAAGTACATAAATGATAGGTTTTTGTTTTTTGTTTTTAAAGCAAAGCGTAAAGTGGACATGAAGCTATTCCGATTGCATACAAGTTCCACTCTTCACTCTCTACGTAAGAAATGGATGGATAGAGGAGAGATAGAGGAGAGACAGAGAGAGAGAGAGAGAGGAGAGAGGAGAGAGAGATTAGAGAGAGAGACGCGAGAGAGAGAGAGGGGAGAGAGAAGGAGAGAGGGAGAGACGAGAGAGAAAGCGACATGAGGAGAGAGAGAGTGAGGACAGAGACAGAAAGAGACAGAGAGAGCGACACAGAGGAGACAGATGAGAGAGAGACGAGAGAGAGAGAGTGAAGTCAGAGACACTATGAGAAGAGAGACGAAAGAGACAGAGCACACACAGACAGAGAGTGACAGACAGAAAGAGACACAGAAAGAGAGACAGTGAGAGACACAGAGAGATATAGAAGAGAGTGAGAGACAGTGAGAGGAGAGACGGGGAGGGGGGGGGGGGGGTCGGGGGATACGGCGGACGGAACAGAAAGACACAAAACAAAAAATTAGACACATCACGCATTAAAAATGCATTTTTTTGTAGCTAGTAGTAGGCGTTTTAAAAGACCAACCAACACAAACAAACAAACAAACGAAAAAACAAATCCTTACTGGACCAAATATGGCGTTTTCTCTTTTTTTTCTCGATAATGTAGTGGTTATACCTAACTGTACATGATTCATAATACGACATAATAATTTATCATACTGTAACATTCCGTAGGACTACGCAAAAGGCATAATCAATATTGTGTATATGTGAAAATTATTAACTAAATAATGAACACAGAAAGTAATATGACGATATACTACTACTGTGATAGTAGTGACTGTGACTACTACTCCTACTACTACTACTACTACTGCTGCTTCAGCTGTTGCAGCTGCTTGACTACTACTAATGATAATGATGACAGTGTTTATGATGATAAACGATTAATAATAATAATAATGATATAATATGTATAATAATAATGAATAATAATAATAATAATGAAGATGATGATTACGATAATAATAACATATAATGATAGGAATAGTAATAGTAGTGTATAGTAGTAGTAGTTGTAGTAGTGGTAGTGGTGTGTAGTAGTAGTAGTAGTATTAGTAGTAGTAACGATGGATGATGATGATGATGATGATGATGATGATGATATTAATAACAAGAATAAACAAATAAAACAGCAATAAAGAATACAAAGGACGACGACAACAAGAACGACAATAATAACGATGATGAATGTCAACAATGACGCGATGATTAATAATAATGTTTGTTTAAACGATAATGACTATGATTACGGATGATAACGATAACAAACCAACACACAACAACAACAAAAAACCTATCAGCATTTGCAGATAGTCTTACATAATAATGATGATAATAATAATAATATAATAATAATAATAGTAATAATAATACGATAATGATACTACTATTACTTCTATAGCTACTACTGCTTGCTGCTGGCTCTACTACTCTAATGATAATGATGACAGTGATGATAATATAATAACAACAATAATACTTGGGAATTTCTATAGCGCTAAATCTTGCAGAAACAATCAAGCGTTTGCATTTCATCCTTACTCTAAACACATGCAAAAAGTAACGGATTAATAGTTTATACAAATTTAAATGGTATACCCAACAAACCGCGCGCGCGAGGCACACACACACACACATACACAAAGTACATTCAAAAACAGGCAAACGGACAGAAAAAGTGATGTGTATGTAAGGTAGGGTAAAGTCTTCGATGAGACTATAAACGAGGAGTACGTGGCCTGAGTGCGCCCCCCCCCCCCCCTGAACGCAAGGCAGAAACGAACATCTTGCGCACACGGTAAAATCTGTTCCGCTTTTTCGAAAGGTAGGCCATTGTGTACGGATGGGAACAGTGACAAAATGTACAAAATCGCATACACACGGAGATGGATGTAAAAAAAGCACATTAGTGCTTTATTCCTTTTCCTCGTATAAATAAAAAAGTCATCTGAGCGCTTTGATTTGTGGCTTTACAAGATACAGCGCTATTATAAATTCAAGACATTATTATTATTATTATGTTATTAAGTAGAGAAAAAAACGTAAGTTGCATAAACTGTTCATCGTATGAAAAACCACAACCATCTTAGTGTGTGAAACGCAGTCAGGCAGGCAGTGTACTCGAAAGGCGCTGTGCGCCAGACTCAGACACGCGCGTGCTTGCACGCACACACACACGCACCGCACGATTCACACACCGTTCTAATATCGCTTACATAAGCAGATGTAAATACAGAACGCGCGCTCGCACGCACGCACGCGCGTAACACACACCACATACATATTTGTGATGTTTTTAAGTCTGTATGTATGTATGTATGTATGTATGTATGTGTGATCTTCAAGTTTAACGTCTATTCAACATTTAGTGATTTTAGACGGATGTATGTATGTATGGTATGTTGTTAGTATTTGGGGAGAGAAAGATTAAAACGACATACACATTAATGTAAATGCATGGTCTGCAATGTCGTTAAAAAAGAAGACGACAACAACAACAAAAATCTATACTGAACGTTAAAAATAATGTGGCTGTTTTGCATAATAATCAACATACATAATTTATATACCATAACTAAAAAGGCAACGACATTACTTTGTACTAGAGAACAGTTTGGAAACAACTGAGGTGATCGAGTGTCGGGAAAAGTAGACATGCATGTAATAATAATAATGATATGATAATGTAATTAGTAATGACAAATATAATAATATTGATGAATAATAATCAATAAATTATAAGGATAAATGATGATGATGATGATAAATATGGTGATGATGATGATGACGACGACGAACACGAATAATAATAATAATAATAATAAGTAATAATAGTAACAACAACCTAATGATAATAATCAATACAATAATGTATGGAATTTATAGATTTGTATAATTTAGTACACAGTATGAAGTCATATTCTAAAACAGAATTTATCCACGCAGCGTGATGAATCTTGAGGTGGTTAGTGGTGATGATGATGATGATGAGAGGGATGGGTGGGATTGATGGGAATGCAGAGTGATAAGCATGTACGTACGATGGTATGAATGCATGGTTGTGTGTGTGTATCACCCCCCCCAGAGTGAGAAAAAAAAAAGCTTAGTTGCGATAGAATGATGTGATGATATGCGAGTGAGGTAGACAAGCATGAAGTTACACACAAATTAGACTCGATAGTAGATAATGACACGCGCTACGGGTTACAGAAAAAAAACCTTGCAAAAAACAGTTGACATTAACACTTGTATGTAATGCATTTTTTTACGCGCAAAATCTTGAAAAAAACAACCAGTATACATACATTAATATCAATTTATTTCACACACAACAACCTTTACAAATAAACAGTTTACTATTACTTGTATCGATGAGGTTTTACTCTAAAAAAAAATTTGTGCACAAAAACAGTATACATTACGGTTGCATCATTGATTTTTACGCAAAAAATTCCTTGCCAAAAACGGTACTAAACAATAGCATTATGCATTATAAAACCCCAAAAGACTTGCAACCCCCCCCCCCCTCCCCAGATACAAGTACTTGTATCTATGTATTTTACACAAAATCCTTGCAAATACAGTACATAAAAAACTTGTATTAAAGCATTTCAACACCTTTAAATAAAAAACTTGGCAAAAAAAAATCAAAATTTCAATACACCTTGTATCTATGCATTTTTACACGGCAAAAAATCCTTGCTAAAAAACGGTACACATACTCTTGTATTAATGCGTTTACATTTTTTTTTTTTTAAACTTGCATAAAAAACAGACACAATACACCTGTATTAATGCATTTTATACACAAACAAAACAATTAACCAAAAAATAAAAGAGTACATAATTTTACGCTTGAATCATCACTGCATTTTTACGCCCCCCCCAAAAAAAAAAAAAATTTGCAAAAAAAACCAGAAATACATACATTCGCATCACTGCATTTTTATACACAAACACAAAAAAACTTGCAACCCCACTCCCCCCTCCCCAACAAAACCAGTACATAATTATACGCTTGTATCATCAGTGCATTTTATACGCAAAAAAAAACAACTTGCAAAAACTCCAGTACACATACACTTGTATTTATGCATTTTACACACGAAAAATAAATTGGCAACCCCCCCCAGAATACATACATCGTATCACTGCAACCAAAACAACAACATACAACTAACAACCAAAATAATAATCCCAACAACCACCAAACAATCCACAACACCAAACAACCACACAAAAAAACAACCAACCAAAAACCAAACCCAAACAACCAACCAACCAAAAACAACCAACCAACCAACTACCATCCAAACCGGACTTTCTAAGGACTAAAGACTGCACGTAGCCCTACGCTTGCTACGAGAAACGGCCGTCTTCCCGAGGCTATAAATAGCCAGTCTCTGCTCCAGAGAAAACAGGCCGTCTATCCAGAGGCTATAATGCCCTCTCTCCAGTGAAACAGGACGTCTATCCAGAGGCTTATAGCCTGGCCCTCTGCTCCAGAGAAACAGGCCGTCTATCCAGAGGCTATAAAGCCCTCCTCTGCCTCCGAGTGAGGAGTGCGTAGGCCGTTCTATCCAGAGGCTATAGTAGCCAGCCCTCTGCTTGTCAGGTCGAAATGTGTCGCATGATGCTATGATCGGTGCAGCGCTAGGAAGTAGATTGCAGCGCGCCTCGGTGGCTCAGAGGAAACCGCGTTATCCAGAGGGCTTTTATAGCCCTCCTCTGCTCCAGAAAAACAGGCCGTCTATCCAGAGGCTATAATAGCAAGCTCTCTGCTCCAGAGAATACAGGGCCCGTCTTTCAGTGGCTTATAATAGCCCTCCTCTGCTCCAGGTGGGGGAATTACGGCCCCGTCTATCCAGAGGCTATTAGTAGCCAGCTCTCTGTTCCATGAGAAACAGGCCGTCTATCCAGAGACTACAATAGCCCTCCTCTGCTCCTCAAAAAGGCCGTTACTCCCGACTTTCTTCTCAAAGACTAAACGGTGCGTATAAGCCCTCTGCTCCAGAGAAGAGCCCGTCTATCCAGAGGCTCATGCCATCGGGGTCGGGGCCACCAGGTAGTAGGTCCTCTGTCCGGTCTTCATGCTGAAGGTGAGCGGCCGGGTTGGGGCTCTTAACCGTGCGCTAGTGTCGGCGAAACCGTCTTGGATGTCTGGAAAGCTCACGGCCCCTTTTAGCCTTGGTTCTCTGTCTGGGTCTGTTGTAGTAGTGGACTGGGTAGAGAAGGTTACCCCCCAAAAAAAAGTAGAGAGTTCCAAAGTTTTTTCCCAAACACACCGCATGGGCACACACGCGCCGCGATTCAGACACAGACAGACACGCGGGCACGTGCGCACAGTCACCGCGGGCATCGTGCGCACATTACACAACGCACACACACACACACGCGGGGTTTTTTTTTTTAAATTTTTTTTTTTTAAACATTTTAAATTTTTTTTTTATTTTTTTTTACACGGGTTTTTTTTTTAGAAATTCTTTTATAACATGAATTTTTTCCCTTTTAATTCCTTTTGGATGTATGGTTTAACTGGTTTGGTTCATAAATTCTAATTTTAATTTTTTTTTGATAGACTTTTGAAAACACAGATGAAAGAAATTGAAAATACATGGTGGAGCTTTGAAATGCCGGTCTTACGAGTCACATCACGAAGAAATGGAAACCAAAAATTATACCACGGACAAAAACTTAACTCAAGGAAAAAAAAACCACACAAACCAAATGTAGGCAACGTCAACAAACATCTGGTTGCCCGACGCCCTACAGGAAAAACGTTACAGAAGACAGAAAAAACCAACAACACAGAAAAGCGGAAGCATCCCCCCCCACAACTCCAAAGTGGACGGGACAGCCTGAGTGAACACTTGCTACGAAACTGAAACCACACATCACACGCACGACGCACCCTTTCCCCCCCCCCACCACACACCCCCGTGGGAACATACCACTTTAAACATTGCGCTCGAACGACGTTACCGGGTTGTCCCGTTCGGAACATTTTTTTGGAAGTTAACATCTTGCAGCCCACTTCCCAAAAGCCCTTCGTTGTAACGGGGGGGTTTTCTGTGCGAACCACGCAGAATCTTACTTTTAAATCTGTTCCGCTT
Source organism: Rapana venosa (assembly GCA_028751875.1). NCBI lineage: Eukaryota > Metazoa > Mollusca > Gastropoda > Neogastropoda > Muricidae > Rapana > Rapana venosa. The sequence goes on along the minus strand of CM054154.1, from coordinate 23,854,011 downwards.
TTCGGATGGCCGTTGTGTTGGGGCACATGCAATTACAAATCCGCTTTACACACGGGAAATGTAAAAAAACTTTAATTTTCATATCCATGTAAGAGAAAAATAAAAACAATCACCAACACCACACACACACACCCACACACACACACACCACACACACACACCAAAACCCACACACACACTCTACTCTCTCACACACACAAACACTCCACTCTCACACCACCCCACACACCACTCTCCAACACACACAAACCACACACACACAAACACACACACACACTCACTCCACACACACCCACCAACACACACACACACAAACACACACAACACCCCCAAAACAACAACTCATCACAACACACACCCCAAACACACAACACAACAACACACACACACACAACACCACACACACACACATTAAAGTTTACGTCTTGTTTTCGTTTTGTCAGTTTGTGAGTCTTGTTATTTTGGTTAAAAAAAATTATTTTCTTCTTTTATTTTTGTCTGTATAAATTGAGTTATGTTGTACTGTCTCCAAATCTAGGTATTCTTAAGCAAAAGGAAATAGGCGTACTAACGATTTGTGTTAATGCTGCGATGATTCCGTTGGTAAGGGGGCCGTTGCAACGAACCTGTGCAGGTGACAAGAGATATGTAGATTACTTGGCCCGTGTCACCCTATTCCCATCAACAGGGTCCAGTCTTTTAATACCAAGTGAAGGAGGAGGTGGAAGAGGTGAAGGGGGGAGGGGGAGAAGGAGAGAAGAGGAAGAAGGGGGGGAGGAGAGGTAGGGGAGGGGGGAAAAGAAAAGGAAAGGAAGAAGAAGATGAAGAAGAAGAGAAGAAAAGGGGAAGAAAGAAAGAAGGGAAGAGAGGGAGGAGAGGGAGTAGGAGGAGCGAGGGGGGGAGATAAGAAGGGGGAGGAGAAGAGAGGGAGGAGGGGAGAGGAGAGGGGGAAGAAGAGAAAAAGAAGAAGAAGGAAGAGGAAAAATCTTCATCGGGGGGGAGGAGAGAGAGAGATGAAGAGCCCGGGGGGGAGAGGAGAGGAGAGGAGGAAAAGAGGGGGAGAAGAAGGGAGAGGGAGAGAAAATACAAAGACAAAAATAAAAAAAAATTACGATATAAAATCAGATCACAACAGGTGTTTACGGTAAAAATCCCACAGACAAGATAAAGTCGGCCTTACCTTACAGTTTTAGTGGCCACCAGCTTGGTGGGGAAAAAATCCTTCTCGTTCCCCTGCTCCTCATCTCTGCCAAGCCTCCGAGTCTTCTCTTCTTTGTACTCCTTGGAATTTAGCAGGGCCTTGTTTTGTGCTGTAATTATGCAAAAAGCATCTTTTGTCAGCGAAGAAATGAAGCCGAGGAAATGCCCAACACTAATTTTTCATATTGGCATAATATCTCCAGTCTGGAACAGCCTATCATTTAAGATAAAAATGTACACCCCTGCAGTTTCAACACCACTCTTGCCATTGTGTTTCGTTTTGGGCAAAGTTTCCACACTGATTTTAATTCTCATGGGTCTCCTATACCCTCATCGCAAAAAACGGAGCGTTTGTTCACTGAAATAGATGCATTTCCCTGTGAGATAAAATTTTAATGGACATGAGGGAAAAAGACTCTGCCTCAACAATTTAAAAAAAAGTTTGAGCACATGAAAGCAACCTTTCCTTTTCAACTTAATAAAGTTTCACGTCGCTTTTGGTAAAATTTACAAGACTCTCGATTTATATGTGTTGCAGTTGAGAATATCAACATCAATCAACCCGAAGCCTTCACACCCTTGACAAAATGGGAACAGATGACAAAATTTACAAACACGCATACGCAGGGGATGGATGTAAAAAAGCACATACGCGTTTATCCCGTTATCCTCGATTATAAAGAAATAAAATAAAAAAATAAAAAAATTATTCACATCATCCTCAGAGTCACACTCGCTGCTGTAATCATCACTACATGCGCTTCTTCTTTACTGCTTTACATGAATGTCAGGTACACTATGATTATTGATTCAACCCTTTTCTTTCAGGTCGTGTGAGCGCGACACTTGAGCACTTACCGGTTTTAACATGACTGATTTAGCACTGACCCGGGTGCGAACGCGCACAGAACATCTCGGGCAGCGTTAAATCTGCTCGCTTTTTGGAAAAGTAGGCCATTTGCGTGCCGGTGGGAACGAGAACAGAATCGACAAAAACGCATACACACGGGGACTGGTGTAAAAAAAAGCTATGTACGTGCTTTTTCCATTATCCTCGATTTTAAAAGAATACACTTTTTTTTTAAAAAAATTCATGTGAACATTGTTTCTTCACTGTCAATTTCTCCCATTTATCCACAGAACTTTCTCCGTCGAATCGTTTGGGCGTTTTGTGTACCTAATGCCTTGGAAAATTTCTCTTGCAAGCTTTTTTGGGGTTCTTCTCTTCTTAACTGATGGCATGGCTGTGTGTATCAGGTGTCACAACTTCACAAAACGTATTTAGTTTTGAATTAAAACCAGCACAGAAAAACCCAAAGCATGGGCGCAGCCATTTGCAAAAAGGGAAGTGACTCAGGGAAAACTCGTTTAAGGTACAGATTTGAAGGTTGCGGTTCGTTCGTTGTTTTTTTCTTCATCTACACAAAAATTATTGTCAGGAACCAAATGTTCTGATACTTTTAGCACCCACCTAATTTTGCGTCCCAATATCTCCAGTTTAAATAATAATAATAATAACAATAATAATAATAATAATAATAATATATGGAATTTATATAGCGCTGAATCTTGTAAAAGAAACAAACCGAAGCGCTTAGTGTTGAATTAAACAATAGTCCAAACTGTGGGATGAAAACAGACATCATTATTTTGTGAGTGGAGTGATATAGAAACAAAAAAAAGTGTTAAAGTTTTCCAGAAAACAATCTTTTAAAAAAACAAATTCAAGTAGTCCTTCAAGATAACAGCGCCTCTCTCTCTCTCTCTCCCTTTTCTCTCTTTCTCTTCTCTCCTCTCTCTCTTCTTCTTCTCTTCTCTCTTTTCTTTTTCGTTTTTTTTTATATATATATATATTTCTTCCTGCCATCAATAAGAAAAAGGCTTTTTTGTATTAAGATATTTACATCACAATGAAGATACTGTTATCGTTTTGTTTGATTTTAGAGAATATATGTATATTGATTTTTTTTCCAGACATAAGGAAGGTACACTTAGATCAAAATAGTGAATTGTGTTTGATACATTTTGCATGTTTATACATTTGTGCATTGTCTTCGTTATTTCTTTCATTGAAAGTGAGCTTGGTATTGTGTATGTTATCCGGTTTTTGCCCACTCTGTGGCTTGTCATTTCTTCTTTCGCCAACCCTGTTTTGGCCTTTAAAGGGCCGGGGATACATTAATTTCTTGTCTGAGTTCTGAGTTCTCCTTTTCTTTCTCCTCTCTTTTCCCCTTTTTTTTTTTTCTCTCTTTTTCTCTTCTCTTCTCTCTCTCTCTCTCTCTCTCTCTCTCTCTTTCTCTCTCTCCCCCCCCCCCCCCCCCCCCTTCCCCTGCCAAAGTCGGATATGCTGTGCAGTGTACTCAACAAAAACATTGGAAAATGGTTTCGAAAAAAAGGGCCTTTCACTTACCCCCCAAAATTTTCCAAAAATATGGCTTTGCATTTCCATACTTTTTTTTTTCCCGGATTTGGCCCCGAAAAACCTGGTTTGGGGGGAAAAAGTAAGGGGGGTTTGGGGTTGGAATGGCTTTTCGGAAAAAAATTTCCCCTTGGCCCCCCCTAAACAAAACCCACAAAAGGAAAAGGAAATCGTGAAAAACCAAATAGCAAAACCACCCAACGTTTCGTGAAAAAGCCGTTTTTTGGAAACTTAAAAGGTTAAATTTGGGGCTTTGTACAAGACCAAAAGGGTTTAAAAGGCCCAATATTTAAAGGGCACAGCCAAAAAAGTTTTAAAAAAACACCAAAGGGAAAGATGGGAGGTAACCCCAAGGACCCAATAATGGGCCCCTTTGAAACCCCAACAAACCGGGGAAAAATCAAAAACCCTAGCAAAAAGGAGAGGAAGGATAAAAACTGGAGTTAAAGTCTTTGGGGGCCCCCCACCCCTTTAAAGCCCCAAAAAGGGGGAACGGGGGATAAAAAATAGAAACCTTTCACCGGGCCTTTAAAAAGGTTCAGCCCAAAAGTAAAATTTTTGCCTTTTTTTTGGGATTGCGGTTAAAGTGGCGACCGGAAGAGGGGGAAAAACAGGGAAGGGAAAGGAAAAAAGGAAAAAAAAAAAGGGCGAAAAAAGGGGAAGGGGGGAATTTTGGAATAAAAAGGGGAAAAAAGAAAAAGTTGAGGAAGGAAGACTTTTTGAAGGGAGGTGGAGCCGGAGAGAGAGAAAAGAAGGGGGGGGAAAAGAGGAGAAAAAGTCGAAAAAAAAGGGGAATGTGAAAAAGGGGGGGAAAAAGAGAAGAGAAGAGAAAAAATTTGAAAAGGGAGAGAGAAAGAGGAGGGGGGAGAAGGGAGGAAGAGAGAGGGGGGGGGGAGGAGGGTGAAAGAAAAGGGAGGGAAAGAGGGGAAAAGGGGAAGGGAAAAAATGGGGGGAGGGGGGGAGGAGAGGGGGGAAAAGAGAGGGAGAGGAAGGATTAGCGAGAGAGGGAGAGAAAAGGGGAAGAAGAAGAGGGGAGAAGATTTTAGAGAGAGGAGAGAAGGAGAGGAGTGAGAGAGAGAGAGAAGAAAAAAGAAAAGACCAAACCCAAGAAAGCCGGGCAGGGGGGGGGACACACCCCCAAAAACACACACACACCACAACACACACTTACACACCAAAACACACACACTAAACCCACACACACACATTTACACCACAACACACACCAAAACACCACCTCCCCGAAACCCCCCGCACCCCCCACACCCCACTAAAAACCCTGGCTACTTTCTTTTTTTTTTTTTCTTTTTTTCTTTTTGCATCTTCAAGGGTTAAAAGGGATGGTTTTACATGCAAACGTACTAAGACTGTTTTAAAATTTTTGTTTGTTTTGGGTTTTGGTTTTTATTAACATACATTTCTTTCTTCCTTTAACCTGTTTGTATTAGCTGTAAAAATTGGGTTTACCTCCCCTTTCTTTTGGGGTTTCAGGAAGGAAGGTAAAAGCAGCGGGGGGGGGGAGGGAGAAAAACAGGGGTTTCCCATCCCTTGTCCCCAAAAAATTTTTTTGGGGCCCCCTTTGAGAAGCTGGGGGTCTCTGACCCCTCGCTCCCCTAGGGACCAACATGGGTTTTGGGGGGGGACCCTTTCCTTAGAAAAGCTGGGGGCTCTGTTCCTCACCCCTACAACCACTGGGTTTGGGGGGGGGGGGGGGGGGCCACCTTTACCTTTTACCATTTTTTGGGGCGGGATGGGCTCAGTGGTCGGGGCCCCCGCTTTCCCCCACCCAATTTTTAAGCAGCTTTTCTTTCCGGGGGGTTTACCAGTTGGAGGGGTTTGACTTTTTTTGGCCCCTTTTGGCCCTTCAGTACATTTCCCCCAGTTCACCCATCTTTTTAAATTTGGGGGGAAACCTGCCCCCTTTTGGGTTTGGGAAAGGGTTTAAAGCGCGGGGGAGAGGAGAGGGGCCCCGCCCTCAATATGAGGTTCTAAAAAGTGAGGTCTCGGGACGCCTCCTCCCCTACGATTTTTAAAGGTTAAAGGGGGAACCCTTTTTCCTTTACCCTCCCTTTAAAAATTTGTCAACGAGATTTGGCCCCTTTTTTAATGTTGTCATACAAAAAAAAAAGGCTTTTACACAGCAAAAAGTTTTCGAAAAATTTTTTTAATACGAAAAAAAAAAAAAAAAAAAAACCCACATTTCAAAATTTCATTTTACGTTTTTTTTAACATCAAATATGGGGGGAGTTTGGGTGTTTGTGTGTTGGGGGGGGGGGTGGGGGGGGGGAGGTTTGAGGGGTGGGGGAGGGGTTTTCAGTTTTTATACAAATGAAATTACCCAAATTTTTTTGTTTTTTTTTTACAAAAACAAAAAGGCAAAGTTTAAAATTTAAAACACACCCCAACACTCCCCAAAAAAACTAAAATGAAAAACGGGGGAAAAACAAAAAAAAAAACCCAACGACAAAATTACCAAATAAATGTTGTTCAGAAAAACAAAAACAACAAAAAAAAAAAACCCCCCCAAAAAAAACCCTTTGATGAAAAACAGAAAAAAAATATAAAAACGTAAAAAAAACAAAACCCCCACAAATTAATCACGTAAAAAAAAAATTCAAACAGACGAAGGAAATAAAAAGACAAAAAAAACGCGGCGCAAAAAAATTTTTCCCCTAACCAAAAACAAAAATTTTTGGGAAAACAGAAAAGAACAATTTTTAAAAGACAAAATCAACCACCCCCCCCCCCAAAAAAAAACCCCCAACAACAAAAAACAAAAAAATTTTATCACAATAACAAAAACAAACCCACAAATTCAATCGAAGACTTAAAAAAAAAACGCAAAAAAAAAATTTTAAAAACAAAAAAAAAAATCATTTCATCAAAAAAACCAACAAAAAAAAAATTTGAAAAACAGAAAAATTAATATAAAACAAAAAAAAAACCAAAAAAACCAAAGTTTTTTTATCCCCATAACAAAAAAAAAAAAAATTCCCAATGAGAAGTTTTAATAAAACGCAAGAAAAAAAATAAAAAAAAAACCAAAAAACATTTATCTTTAAAACCCAAAAAAATGAAAAATAAAATAAAATAATATCAGACAAATAAAACCAACAACAAAAAATTGTATTACAAAAAAATAACAAAAAAACCCAAGGGTTTCAAACGGGAAGAAAAAAAAAATTTCAAAAAAAAAATAAAAGGAAAAAAAAAAATTTCCCATCATTTAAAAAACCCCCCCCCCCCCCCCCCCCCCCCCCCCCCCCCCCCCCCCCCCCCCCCCCCCAAAATTGAAAGCAAAAGAATAAAACCAAAGACATAAAAAATAAACGGAAAATTTTTATAGCTTTAAATAAAAAACAAAACCCACAGAAAAAAAAGAAAAAAAAAGAAGATGCAAACAAGAAAAAATTTAAAGCCCAAAAAAAAACCAAAAACAAACCCAAAAAACGTTTTTATACAAAACCCAA
>CM054154.1:23839422-23841922 GCA_028751875.1 Rapana venosa | reverse complement strand
GTTAGTGTATTAGTGTATGTTAAAAGTGGAGCCGTGTAGAGCGTGAACAGAACAGGGCCTAGAGCTGATCCCTGTGGGACGCCACATTCCAGTTTGAAATTTTAAACTTTTTTTATTTGACTGTGGTGGTTTACAACGGCTGTCTGGAACCGATCTTTATTTTTATTTATTTATATTTATTTATTCTTTTATATCGAGGATAATGGAATAAGCACTCATGTGCTTTTTTTTTAAACATCCAGTCCCCCGTGTGTATGCAGTGGTTTTGTAAATTTTGTCGTCTGTTCCCACCACTGGCACACAATAGCCTACTCTTACGAAAAGCGGAACAGGATTTTAACATGTGCGCGCAAGATGTTCTGCGTGCGTTCGCACACGGGGCCTCGGTTTATAGTCTCATCCGAACTAAACCAGGTGAGGGCTGTGCCTCATCAAAATTAATGCCAAACACGTTATTCATTTATCTATTCTTTTATTTCGTTGATAGTGAAAGAAGTACTCGTGTGCTTTTTATTTTAATTTTACATCCAATCCCTATCTGTGTGCAATTGGGTTTTTTTTTGGGGGGGTGTAAATTTTATCATCCTTTCCCACTGGCACACGATGGCCTACTCACCCGAAAAGCGGAACAGGATTTTAATGTGTGCGCGCAAGATGTTCTGCGCGCGTTCGCACACGAGGACTTAGGTTTCCCTCCTTCCTTCCATTTCTCGATCGTTTCGCCTAACACTCACTCACTCTCTCTCTCTCTCTTCTCTCTCTCTTCTCTCTCTCTCTCTCTCCTTCTCTCTCTCTCTCTCTTTTCTTCTCCTTTTCTCTAAAATATGTTTATATGTTTTGTATTCTTAGAACTGTGCATGTATATAAAAAAAAACCTGAATAAAATTTTTTTTTTAATTCTGTTTCCAAACAAAGCCATTTTTCATCAGAAAAAAACAAGCTGCACAAGAGAGAGAGAGAGAGAGAGAGAGAGAGAGAGAGAGAGAGAGAGAGAGGGGAGAGAGAGAGAAGGAGAGGAGAGAGAGAGAGAGAGAGAGAGAGAGAAGAGAAAAGAAAAAAATATCTCCCCACTGCCCCCCAACCCTCCCACCCCCACACACACACCAACCCCGAGACTATAAACCAAGGTCCCGTGTGCGAACGCACATAGAACATCTTGCGCACACGTTAAAATCCTGTTCCGCTTGTCGTAAAAGTAGACCATTGTGTGCCGGTGGGAACAGATGCCAGAACTTAGAAAAACCGCACACACACGGAGATTGGATGTTAAAAAACGCACGTAAGTATTTATTCCATTATCCTCGATATTATAAAAGAATAAAAATAAATAAATAAATAATATTAATACTAAAAAAAAAATATTTCAAAAGTTTTGACGCGATCAGGTTATCATAGTTTGTAGCAACCCAGGCGGTATAAAACCAGCCTACAATGTTTTGATCGCTGTGAAAACTCCTCCTCCTCAACACCCCCTCTCCCCCCTCCACCACCACCACCATCCCCCCTCCACCCCACATCCCTTCACCCCTCCATCCCTTCCCCCACCCCCACTCCGCCAAGAATGTAGCACGAATCATTATTGGGGGGAGTACAACCTATGACAGTTGCTAGGAAACAATAGGGAAATAATAACTCTTAACGACAATCTTGCCACCCAGGGTATGAGAGAGAGAGAAGGGGGAGGGAGGGGACGGAGAGAGGGGGGGAGAGAGAGAGAGAGAGGGGGGGGGGGGAGAGGGAGGAGGAGGAGGGAGGAAGAGAAGGAGGAGAGAGAAATCCGTCAATAAATTACGGCGCTGAAGTGTTGTATGTAGTTTGGAAAAGATTCCGGGAAGAAGAGAGAGAGAGAGAGAGAGAGAGGAAGGGGAAAAGAGAGAGAGAAAAGGGGAAGAGGGCGGGGGGGGGGGGGAGGCAAGGAGAAAGGGGAAAGATAGAGAAGGAGACGGAGGGGGGGAGGATTTGTTGTTTTAGCTTGTAAAAGGAGGAGAAGAGAGAGAAAGAGAAGAGAAGGAGAAGAAGAGGAGAGAGAGAGAAGGAAAAGAGAGAGAGAGAAGGAGGAGAGAGAGGAGAGAGAAAAGGGGCAAGGGAGGGGGAGGAGAAGGGGGGAAGTAAAAGGGGATGGAAGGAGGGAGGGAGGAGGGGTTGAAGTAGCTTCGAAAAGCTTTAGAGAGGGGGGAGAGAGGGGGAAAAAGAGGCGGGGGGGAAGGGGGAGGAGGGAGAAAAAGGGGGGGGGAGAGGAGGAGGGATGAGAAGAGAGACAAACAACAAGAGAGAGACGAACAGAGATGGAGGAGGCAGAGTCAAAAGGGAGGGGGGGGGAGAGAAAAAGTAGGAGAAGAAAAAGGGGAGGGAGAGGGGAGGGAGGGGGGAGGGGGGGGGAGGGGGAGGAATGAGGGAAAGAGACAGAGGGAAAAGGAGAGAGAAAAACGAGAGGGGGAAGGCGGGGAGAGAAGAGAGGGGAAAAAGGTGGAGAGAAAAAACGATAAGGGGGAGGAGGGAG
>CM054154.1:23824422-23831922 GCA_028751875.1 Rapana venosa | reverse complement strand
ACATAATAACACAACATATTAAACAAACATAACCACACAACATAAGTAGACATAAGCACACAACTTAAGCAGACATCATCACACAAGATAAGCAAACATCATCACACAACATAAGCAAACATAACCACACAACATAAGCAAACATCACACAAGATAAGCAAACATCATCACACAAGATAAGCAGACATAACCACACAACATAAGCAAACATCACCACAACAACATAATATATATATATTATATATATATATATATATATATATATATATATATATATATATATATATATATATATATATAATATATATATATATAAACACGTGAGTAATAGGCTTTGTACTGTGTATGTGTGAGGGGAGGGCAGGGGATTGTGTGTGTGGGAAGGGGGGGTGGTTTTTGTGGGAGTGTATGTGTATGTGTGTGGGTGGCTGGGTGTTGGTGTGAATGTATTGTGTGTGTGCGTGTGTTGTGTTGTGTGGGTGGGTGTTGGTGAGTGTGTTGTGTGTATGTGTGTGGGTGGCTGTTGGTGTGAGTGTAGTGTGTGTTTTCGTGGGAGTGTATGATCGCGTGTGTGTTCGTGTGCGTGCATGTGTGTGTGTATGTATGTTTGTGTGTGCACGTGCGTGTGTGTTGTGTGTGCGTGCGTGCATGCCTGTGTGTGTGTTGTGTGTGTGTGTAAGAAAGGGGGAGAGAGAGTATGTGTGTAAGAGAGGGGGGGGGGGGGAGAAAGAGAGAGAGTGTGTGTGTGTTTTATTGATTGGTTGTATTTACTCTTTTCTTTCCAAGGATAATGGAATAAGCATTCATGTGATTTTTTTTACATCCAGTTCCCCACCCCCTACCCCCAGTGTGTATGCAGTTTTGTCAATTTTGTCATCCCTTCCCACCGGCCCACAATGGCCTACTCTTCCGAAAAGCGGAAAGGGTTTTAACGTGTGCGTTCATAAATTGCCTGAACAACACTGCAGGTGTCTGTATTCCTCGGGACCAGCCCAGTTGATACCTCTCTCTTCTTGTCCTTCGGATGAGACTATAAACCGAGCCCCCGTGCGCGAACGCACGCAGAACATCTTGCGCACACGTTAAATCCTGTTCCGCTTTTCGTAAGAGTAGGCCAATGTGTGCCGGTGGTGGGAACAGATGACAAAATTGACAAAACCGCATACACACGGTGACTGGATGTAAAAAAGCACATGAGTGCTTATTCCATTATCCTCGATATAAAAGAATAAATAAAATATAAAAAAAATGTCCAAAAGAATAAATAAAATATGAAAAATGTCTATTTTTCTGCCTTCTTGGTCCATTCTCCTGCCCTTTTGTTTTTTCCCCCTCCCAGAAAGACTTCAACGAAAACAGTTCCCTCCCAATGCCGAAGTCGGACGCGCTGGGCCTGACTTGTCAGGCGCTTAACGGCAGCGCAACGTCTTTTCGCTCTCCTAAGACAAGACACGAGAAAATCTCCAATGAAGACCTACTACAGAGATGCAGGCAGAAAGACATGGGAACCATCATCACCAGACGACGGTGGAAGTGGATTGGGCACATCCTCCGAAGAGACCCACAGTCAATCACAAGAACAGCATTGCACTGGACCCCAGAAGGAAGGAGAAAGAAAGGAAGACCAAAAGCAACGTGGAGGAGGAGGACTGTAGAAAGTGAGATGAAGGCCATGCAGCAGCACTCTTGGGGATCAGTGACTAGGTTGGCCCAGGATAGGCGGGAGTGGAAGCGCTTTGTTGCCGCCCTACACACCACTGGGTGTAATGGTTAAGGTGTAATGGTTAACTCAAAAGGAGTCACTGTGAAATGGATCCCGCCATTTTGTGGTGACGCGTGATTTTGGCTATATTTGAAAAATTCAGCAGACTTACCCAACATAATCAAGGACATGTATACACATTATATATCAATGAAAAGTTTACAATGTCTTCTTTTGAGATTTTTTCACAGTTTTTCAATAGATGACTGTTGTTTTTTTTTAAAATAAATTTTCAAAATATGGCACTTAATGCTGAAAAATAAAAAGTTTTGTAAATTAGGGCTGCGTATCTTACATGCCTTGAACTGTTTATCAACATGTCCCCTTGAAGCAATGTGATGATTTTTCACCAAAGTAAAGTTCCCTGAAGCTGGCTGAATCCATTTGTCACTTTTTGTACAACAGATTAAAAAAAAAAAAGAATCATAACACTGGAGACCCTGAAATTCCAAATATATCACTTGTCAACATGTCAAACAAAATTAGCCAACAGACAAAACTAGGTAAGCTTATGGTCAAGGAAAGCAACTGTGTCTAGAAAAATGATTGCCCTTCAGGCCAGAGTACTTTCCCTTGAGTTGAACATCACTTAGTGTATTTTTTTTTAAATTCGTCATTCTGCCGAAGCTAGCGTCACAGTAAAGGAAAGGAGTAGCTTCGGCACAACCTCAATAAGGTAATGAATAATAATAATAATAAAATAATAATTATAATAATAATAATAATGTATGGAATTTATATAGCGCTGAATCTTGTAAAGCAACAAATCAAAGCACTCAGATGACATGATTTTTTTTCTTTTTAATTTTTTCTTATTTTATATCGAGGATAATGGAATAAGCACTCAGGTTCTTTTTTTACATCCAGTCCCCGTGTGTATGTAGTTTTGTACATTTTATCATCAATTCCCACCAGCACACAATGGCCTACTTTTCGAAAAGCGAAACAGGATTTAACATGCGCGCAAGATGTTCTGCATGCGTCTCACACACGGGGCCTCGGTTTATAGTCTCATCCGAAGGACTTGTGACATTCAGTTCGATTTTTGTTGTTGTCAAACTGGGAGGAAGAAAGGGCGAGGCTGGGGGGAATCGAACCCAGAACCTCACGGTTTACTTGTTGGCAGGCAAACGTCTTGACCATCCTGCCACCTTCCTTCCTATGAAGACATGACAGGAGGGATAGCTGCTGCTTGTCTGGGAGGGGGTTGACTAGGAGGAGGAAGAAGAGAATGTTCAGCATCCTTTGTGACCCTCCACCACGAAATGAGTCTCTTGGCACCTGACCCACTTTTCTATAAAACCGCAGGAGGTCCCCGCGTGCGAACGCACGCAGAACATCTTGCGCGCACGTTCCACTTTTCGAAAGAGTTAAGCCTTTGTGTGCCGGTGGGAACGAATGACAACATTGACAAAGCTGCATACACACGAGGCATATACTAGCTGATTCCATTATCTTCGAAGTAAAGAATATATTTTTTAAAACCTAGATAAAACTGCACGCGCGCGCGCACACACCACACACACACGCGCGCGCGCGCGCGCGTGCACACACACACACATACATACACACACACACATACATACACACACCAATCTAGGCTAAACTGCTACAACATTCACTACCACAAAAGCAACACCACACACAGAGAAGTCTTTATTCTACTATGACAACTGCCACTAATCTATTTCAAACCAAAGATGTTCCTCTCCTGCTTCATCTCATAGCTTTTCCCTGCCTTCAACAGCCGAGATTCTATCGCCCTGACAGGGTGTGTGACCTGTGTGTGTGTGTGTGGGGGGGGGGGGGGGGGGGTGTGGTGTGTGTGTGTGTGTGTGTGCGTGCACAATAAATTTTGGACCTGTTGGAGCTATTAATTGTTACTGGTTGTATGACTGTGTAAGAATGAGTTGAATGCAAGCTTTTTGATTTGTCTCTGCAAGATATAATATGTATGTATGTTTGTCCGTCGAGTTCGACGATGTTTTAGCAGAGGAGGCAGCTGCTGTTTCGGAAATCGAGCAGAAATTTGATTCTAGTGGAGATGCCTTGCCCACAGTACATCCCTCCCACTCTCTCAGCCAAGTGGGCATAAGGACAGTCAGCGTTGGAGATGTTCTCCAAAGGCCAGCTAGCCCCCAGGGCTGCAGCACATAAGGACTGTGCGAGTCAAGATATAGCGCTATACAAATTCCATTTATTATTATTGTAATCATCATCATCATCATATCATCATCATCATCATCATCATCATCATCATCATCATCATCATCTAGGCTATACTGCTGTACTGTGATATACCACACACGCAGCAACACAAAGTTAAATATACATTCTACTGTGACATTTACGTTTACAATCAACACAAAGCAGTCTTACGGTCTACTCCAACACAAAATCACCACGAACTCAATGACAGAAAGAAAGAGAAGGAAGAAGGGGAGGAGGAGGAGGAGGCGGATGGAGGAGGGAGAAGAAGAAGAAGAAGAAGAGGAGGACGAGGAGGAGGAGAAGGATGAAGGGAAGAGGGAAGGAGGCGGATGGAGGAGGGAGAAGAAGAAGAAGAAGAAGAAGAAGAAGGAGGAGGAGGAGGAGGAGGAGGAGAGGAAGAAGGGGAGGAGGAGGCGGATGGAAGATGGAAGAGGAGAAGAGAAGAAGAAGAAAAAGGAGGAGGAGGAGGAGGCCGATGAGGATGAGGAGGAGAATGGAATAAAGAGAAGTAGTACACCAACAACAAACAACAAAAACAACATTTTTTGAAACAAAACCCTCCAAAGGACGAGGATTGGGCAGACAATCTAAACCACCCTAACAACATCCACCACCACCACAACCACCACAACAGCAACAACGACAACGCAACTAAAACCTCTCAACCCCCCGACCCCCACCACCCTCCCACACAACTCCACAAACTTCTTCTCCAACTCGAAAAACCGTCAGCACCACCAAATCCACCACCACCACCACTACAACAACAACGACAACGAAACTAAAGCCTCCTCAAACCCCCCACCCACCCACCCTCCCCACCAACTCCACAAACTTCTTCTCCAACTCGAACAACCACCTCCACCACCACCTCCACCACTACCACCACTACCACAACAACAACGACAACGACAACAACAAACATCCTCACCACCACCACCACCACCTTGAAAACTACCACTACCACAACAACAACACAACAACAAACATCCTCACCACCACACCACCACCACCTTCACCACTACTACCACCACTACCACAACAACAACAACGACAATGACAACAACAAACATCCTCACCACCACCACCACCACCTTCCACACCACCACCTTCACCACAACCACAACAACAACAACAAAATACATCCTCACCACCACCTTGACCACTACTACCACCACCACCACAACTACAACAACAAACATCCTCACCACCACCACCACCTTCACCACTACTACTACAACAACGACAAACAACGACAACAACAAACATCCTACCACCACCACCACCACCTTCACCACCACCACCTTCACCACCACCACTACAACAACCACAACAACAAACATCCTGACCACCACCCACCACCACCTTCACCACCACCACAACAACAACGACAAACAACGACAACAACGAACATCATCACCACCACCACCACCACCACCACCTTCAACACACCACCACACAACAACAACATCTCACCACCACCACTCCACTCACACACACCACTACCACCATCACCACAACAACAAATCATCCTCACCACCACCGCCACCTTCACCACTACTACCACCACCACAACAACAGCCACAACAACAACAACAACAAACATCCTCACCACCACCACTATGACCACCACCACCTTCACCACCACTATTACAACAACAAACATCCTCACCACCACCACCACCACTACCACAACAACCACCACCACAACAACAACAACAAACATCCTCACCACCACCATCACCACCACCACTACTACAACAACAACGACAACAACAAACATCCTCACCACCACCACCACCACCTTCATCACTACCACCACCACAACAACAACGACAACAAAATAATGACAATAATAATAATATATGGAATTTATATAGCGCTGAATCTTGTGAATAAACAAACAAATCGAAGCGCTTGCACTCAATCATTTACAGGCATGCAACTCTCCTTAAACATAATGAACAACAGATTTCAAAACCATGCGCGCGCACGTATGCACGCATGCACGCACACACACGCACACACACACACATCACACACCACACATACACACACACACAAAAACAACAACAAACATCCTCACCACCATCACCACCCAGAACCTCCCGGCGCTAACCAAGCCTTACCTGACCGCAGGAGACAGGGGCTGTCCTTCACACACTCTAGCACTCTGCCCACACCCTCCTTCCCCTCTCCTCTCAGGCCCCAGGCCCTCCCTTCCAGAATGCAGAGGTAGACCCACCATCGGTCGGCCACAAAACCAACACATGTCCAGATCGTAACTCTGCGCAATGAGGTTCTTCGTATCCCGCCCAACTCCCACCACTGATGATCCTGACGCGTCACCAACCGACCTCGAAGCTCCTTCAGGTCGTCTTCGGGCTGGAGAATCTGAACCAGGGTGACGGGAGGACTTTCCGGACAGCTGGGACGAGAGGGGAGAGGAAGAGGAGGAGGGAGAGGAAGAGGGGGGAGACGCGCATGCGAACGCGCGGACTGAGGAGGGAGAACAGGAAGGGTTCGTCAAGTTTCTGGCGTGACCGCGTCTTTCCAGAAGGTTGAGCAGACTGCCCTTGGCCAGGATCTCGTCCAGGCTGCAGCGTTGGAGATCGCTGTCCAGGTCGAAGTCGAACAGCTTGGGCAGAGGCAGCCTGGAGGTCCTCACCCTGGGAGAGAGACTCTCGCTCCGCGCTCTGGCCATGGATGGGATCTTGCTGCTGGTGTTGCTGTTGCTGGTGCTGGCGAGATCTCTGCTGCCTGTTGACTGCGACCTTCCTTGCCGTCTCTCCTCTCCCCCACCACCACTACCCCCCCAGGCAGAGTCTAGGTAGACGTGACTCAGAGGAGGAGCGTTGGAGCTCTGGCATGAGGATCCAGACGGCGACAGGCTGGACGAGCCGGGTCTCTCACACAGACCTCCGCCGCCTTCTCCGCGGAGGAAACGAGGAAGCGTAAGTCTCCTCCGACCTTCCTCTGCCCCGCAGCCGAAGTGGTCCCTGCCTTTCCTGTCCGCGGTGACGTCGAACGTCACGCGCAGGGCGCACGCTCCTTCTTTGGACGTCTTCTTCCCGCCGCAGATGCCTCCTTTAGGTGAGGCAGCCACGGTTCTTGCGGAAAGGTTCACGGTTCCTCCTGTGCCAGTTCTGGCTGAAGAAACACCTGGGGATTCCACGAGCGAGGTCGTGATGCCTCTACTGCTGCTGCCCGGATCAGGAGCTCCTCCAAGGACGCTGGAGGTCACCTTGGTGGGCGTCATCACGGACTGGCTTTCTCGGATGCTGCTGACGGAGGAGGACGAAGAGCTGCAGACCATCTCCTGGGGACTGCTCACCCCGCTGTCGCTCTCACCGCTGAAGAACGCCCCGCCAGGAAAGATGCCGAGGCTGGTTACGGGCTGTGTGGCGGGACACGAGCCTTGCTTGGAGAGCAAGGTCGAGGGACTGCCAGTCCTTAGCGGATTGGACACGGGACTGCCTGTGCATCTGCTGGGAGAGACTCCGAGAGGTTTGTTCAAGAGGTACGTC
>CM054154.1:23796922-23814422 GCA_028751875.1 Rapana venosa | reverse complement strand
CTCTCTATCTATCTATATATATATATATATATATTTTATATTATATATTATATATATATATATAATATATATTATATATATTATATAATATATATTATATATATATATATCTCACACACACATTTACACACACTACAAACACACACACACTTCACTACACACACACACACACCCCACACACACACACACACACACACACACACACACAACCACACAACACACACACACATCTGGACTCAGATGAACTCTCCGGATTCAAAAGAAATAACCATTAAAAAGACATGCCAGAAATGCTGCCCGCAAAACCCACAGACAAAGTTTTGAGCGTATGTGAACTTTACCAACAACAACAATAATAATAATAATAATAATAATATATGGAATTTATATAGCGCTGAATCTTATAAAAAGCAAACAAATCGAAGCGCTTGCACTCAATTCATTTACACGCATGCAACTCTCATTAAACATAATAAACAACAGATTTCAAACCCATTTGCGCGCACGCACGTACGCACGCACGCACACACACACACACACACACACACAAACACACAAACAAACACACACTCGCGAACACACTTAGGAGGTGAAGGATGCTGTTGAAAATTAGGGACAGATATGAGGGGGGAAAGTCTCAGGTAGGAAATAAGTGTGTTTTGAGGCTGGATTTGAAGGTATCAAGTGAAGGCTTTGGGCGAAGTGAAAGAGGGAGGTCATTCCAGGTGGATGGACCAGAAACAGAGAAAGAGCGACTGCCAACAGTGGTTTGTTTGAATCTGGGTGTTCGAAAGCACAAAGTATCTGCGGCTGAACGAAGGGAACGGGACGGAGTGTACAGGTGAAGACAGTTCACTACACACACTACACACACACTCTCTCTCTCTCTACACACACACACACACCACACACACACACTCTCTCTCTCTCACACACACACACACACACATAGGGGGGGGGGGGAGCAGATTTGTGGAGACATTAATTTTGAAACAGAGGGTATTGATCTCATACTCCAGTCTTTGTTTATCATTATTATTATCACTGGTATTATCATCGTCATCATCATCATCACCATCACTACCATCATCATCACCATCAATACCATCATCATCATCACCACCACCACCACCACCACCACCACCACCACCACCACCACCACCACCATCATCATCATCATCATCATCATCATCTTCAGAGAGCTGCTAAAAGAGGTACAAAACATGGACGGGAATCAGAAGCATTGCACGCGCCTTTATCATTTACACAGAGAGATACCACTTAGAACAACGAACATTATGGAGAAAGGTCACACACATTTATCATCAACTAGGTTTTTTCCCCGTTTTTTTCTGTCTTTTTCAGAAGGTTGGTTTTGCTTTGTCTGGCAGCCTTGGTGATTTTGAGTTTCTCTTCTTTCTTCTTTTATTAGTTTGGTTGTGGGTTTTTGTTTTTTGCAGATTGGTAACTATCACATGGGGATGGGATAGCTCAGTGGTCAGAGCACTCGCTTTTCCCCAAGCTAAGGTTAAGCAGCATCGAGCTTGGTGACCAAGTTGGATGGGTGACCGTTTTGCGCTGCCCTGGCTTCAGCAGTACAGTCCCCCAGTTCACCCAGCTGTCAATGGGTACTACCTTGCCTTCTTTAAGGTCAGGGAAGGTAAAGCAGCGAGGGAGAGGAGAGGAGATGGGCGCCACTGCCCTCAATATGCTGGCCCCTTAGAGAAGCTGAGGTCTTTGATGCCTAGCTCCCCTACAGAATCAACAATAGAATCAACTCTATTACTTCTCTGATAGAATTAACCCTATCAATTCTCTGCTAGAACTACCTCTTATCAATTCTCTGCTAGAATTACCTCTATCAATTCTCTGACAGAATTAACTCTATCAATTCTCTGACAGAATTACCTCTATCAATTCTCTGACAGAATTAACTCTATCAATTCTCTGATAGAATCAGCTCTATCAATTCTCTGCTAGAATTACCTCTATCCATTCTCTGACAGAATCAACTCTATCAATTCCCTAATAGAATTAACTATATCGATTCCCTAATAGAATTAACTATATCAATTCTCTGACGGAATTAACTCTATTACTTCTCTGATAGAATCAACTCTATCAATTCCCTAATAGAATTAACTCTATCGATTCTCTGGCCGAATTAACTATATCAATTCTCTAAGAGAATCAACTCTATCACCTCCCTAATAGAACTACCTCATCAATTCTCTGCTAGAATTACCTCTATCAATTCCCTGATCGATATAATTAGCTCTATCGATTCTCTAATAGAATTAACTCTATCAATTCTCTAACAGAACTACCTCTTATCAATTCCGTGATTGATAGAATTAGCTCTATCCATTCTCTGCTAGAACTACCTCTATCTATCAATTAATTCCCTGACAGAATTAACTCTATCAATTCTCCGATAGAATTAAGTCTATCAATTCCCTAATAGAATCAACTCTATCAATTCTCTGATATAATTAACTCTATCAATTCCCAGACAGATTTAACTCTATCGATCCCCCTGACAAAGAATTAGCTCTATCGATTCTCTGCTAGAACTACCTCTATCTATCAATTAATTCCCTGACAGAATTAACTCTATCGATTCACCGATTGAATTAACTCTATTGCAACGTTGATGATCGGCAGCAAACTGCCAGAAAAAGAAAAAAAAAGAAAAAAGCCTCCTCGATACTTTCTCCCTCCGTTCTCTATCATAACTGCCGTGTTTGCTAACCCAAATAGCACAGCAGCGGTAAAAGCTATTGACGAGGGCTCTGCGGAGGAGGACGAGGAAAAGGAGGAGGAGGAAGAGGGGGAGGAGGAGGAGGAAGAGGAGGAAGAGGAGGAGGAGGAAGAGGAGGACGAGGAGGAGGAGAAGGAGGAAGAGGAGGAAGAGGAGAAGGAAGAGGACGAGGAGGAGGAGGAAGAGGAGGAGGAAGAGGAGGACGAGAAGGAGGAGGAGGAGGAAGAGGAAGAGGAGGACGAGGAAAAGGAGGAGAAGACGAGGAGGAGGAAGAGGAAGAGGAGGACGAGGAAAAGGAGGACGAGGAAGAGGGGGAGGAGGAAGAGGAGAAGGACGAGGAGGAGGAAGAGGAAGAGGAGGACGAGGAAAAGGAGGACGAGGAAGAGGGGGAGGAGGAAGAGGAGAGGAGAGGTAGGAGGAAGGAGGAGGAAGAGGAGGAGAGGAGGGAAGAGGAGGAGGAGGAGAAGGAGGAGAGGAGGAAGAGGAGAAGAGAGAGGACGAGGAGGAGGAGGAAGAGGAGGAGAAGGGGGAGAAGAGGAGGGGAGGCGGAAGAGGAGAAGGAAGAGGAGAAGGAGGAAGTGGAGGAAGAGGAGGAGGCGAGGAGGAGGGAAGAGAAGAGAAGGAAGAGGAGTGAGGAGGAGGAGGAGGAAGACGACGAGGAGGAGGAGGAAGAGGAGGAGGAGGAAGAGGAGAAGGAGGAAGAGGAGGGTGGGGAGGGTATGGAAGGAAGGGAAAGAGGAAGGGGGAGGGTGTGATGTCTGAACAGACTGAAATGTCAGTCTGGTGCAAACTTTCCCCACGCGCTGGCAAGAGTTTGGTACGGGTGTTCGATGAGTATGTCAACCCCGTAAAGAGTGTCACCCTGCGTAACACCATAGTCGCTCGCAAGCAAAGATGTTCGGCGTTGTTGTTGTTGTTGGTGGTGGTGGTGTTGGTGGTGGTGGTGGTATTGTTGGTGGTGGGTGGGTTTTTTTTTAGGGTGGGTGGGGATGGGTAATTTTTGTTTTTACACATCTTTTTATTTTTATTTCTTCTTCTTCTGCTGGTGGTGGTGGTGGTGGTGGTGGTGGTGGTGCTACTACTACTACTACTTCTTTACTCCTACTACTACTACTACTACTACTACTACTACTACCACCACCATCACTACTACTACCACCACTACTACCACTACTACTACTACTACTGCTGCTGCTGCTGCTACTACTACTACTACTACCACTGCTGCTGCTGCTGTTGCTGCTGCTTCTGCTACTACTATTATTATCATTATTATTGTTACAACTACTACGACTACTACTACTACTAAAACTGCTGTTGCTGCTGCTACTATTATTAACATTATTATCATTACTACTACTTCTACTACTACTACTACAAATTATTCTACTTCTTCTTCTTTTTTTCTTTTCATCTATTTCTTCTAAATGCCCTTCATGGGATGAATAAAGTTTTATTGACTGACTTGTATCTTCTTTTTCTTCTTGTTCTTCTTGTTCTTCTTGTTCTTCTTCTTCGTCTTCTTCTCCTTGGTCTTCTGCTTCTTCTTTCAAATTATTCTTTATCTTTTCTTTCCTTATTTGTCGTGTTTGAAACAGACTTGGAGCCAGGTTCTGATTTCAAATCCTTTCTTTATCATCATCACCACCATTATCATCATCATTAACCCAAATGCTTATCTCCTGTGCTTTAACCTTGCACACTGCGATCTCAGTCATTGATACTCCAGAGAAAATCAGACTTTCACCAAATCTCTCCAGACAATCTAAATGTAAAAAAAAGAGTAATAATAATGATAATAACGATAATGTTTTTTTTGTCCGTCGTGTTCGACGATGACCTCCAAAACAGCAGAGGAGGCAGCTGCTGTTTCGGAAATTGGGCAGAAATTTGATTATAGTGGAGATGCCTTGCCCACAGTACATCCCCACTCTCTCGGCCAAGTGGGCATAAGGACAGTCAGCGTTGGAGATGTTCTCCAAAGGCCAACTAGCCCCCAGGGCTGCAGCACATAAGGACTGTGCGAGTCAAGCCTCCTAGTCAGAGAGTCATAGTCGATCACTAAAGACTAAGCTGTAAAGTGGAATTCCATGAGTGAGAAAGAAAGCCACTGGTCATACAGCCTGTCCTCACTTTGCTGTTACCCCCAGCATCAATGGTTTAATCAAGAAATGTGATAAAACCCAGGCGCTGACGGCATGATAATGAATGAAATGTATATAGCGCTATATCTTGCAAAAAACAAATCAAAGCGCTTGCATACGACACACCCATACACACACAACCAATACCAATAAACAGACTTCACAAATCCAAATTTTCACACACACACACACACAACCACACACACACACACACACAAAACACACACCACCACACACAACACACACAAAACACAGAGTTCATCTAGCAAATCAAGCATGAAGAAGGTTTAAATGCTCAAAGGATATTATAATATTATAGTTTGTGTGAATCCTGATGAAGGACATACTTTTATTTTCAATTTTTTTGGGGGGGATGAAGGACATACTTTTTTTTTCAATATTTTGGGGGGGATGAAGGACATATTTATTTTTCAATATTTTGGGGGGGATGGAAGGACATCTTTATATTTTCAATATTTTGGGGGGGATAAAGGACATACTTTATATTTTCAATATTTTGGGGGGGGATGAAGGACATACTTTATATTTCATTTTTTGGGGGGGGATGAAGGACATAACTTTATATTTCAATATTTTGGGGGGGATGAAGGACATACTTTATATTTTCATAGTTTTGGGGGGGATGAAGGACATACTTTAATATTTTCAATATTTTGGGGGGATGAAGGACATACTTTATATTTTCCATATTTGGGGGAGATGAAGGACATCTTTATATTTTCTATTTTGGGGGATGAAGGACATACTTTATATTTTCAAATTTGGGGGGATGAAGGACATACTTTATAGTTTCAATTTTTGGGGGGATGAAGACATACTTATATTTAAAATATTTTGGGGGGATTGAAGGACCATACTTTATATTTTCAATATTTTGGGGGGATGAAGGACATACTTTATATTTTCAAAATTTTGGGGGGATGAAGGACATACTTTATATTTTCAATATTTTGGGGGGGATGAAGGACACTATTTATATTTTCAATATTTTGGGGGGATGAAGTGACATTACTTTATATTTTCAATATTTGGGGGGGATGAAGGACATACTTTATATTTAAATTTTTGGGGGGATGAAGGACTACTTTATATTTTCAATATTTTGGGGGAGATGAAGGACATACCTTATATTTTCAATATTTTGGGGGGGATGAAGGACATACTTTATATTTTCAATATTTTGGGGGGGCTTGTCGGCTGTACTTGAGTTTTAATGAATGCCCTATTTCAATATCTTATTGTTATGTGTAACAACTAATGTGTGCCATTTTACAATTTGTAGATGTTTATTTTTTTTACTTTATAAGTTTGGTTGTTGTTTGTTTTGTTGTTGTTTGTTTTTCTATTTTTTTCTTTTCTTTTTGTTGTTGTTGGGTTGTTGTTGTTGGATTTTTATTTGGGAGGGGGGGGGGTTTTTTTGGGGTTTTTCTTTGTTTGTTTGTTTTTTCGTTGTTGTTGTTGTTTGGCTTTTTTAAAAGGGGTTATTTCCCTTTGTTTCTACTGTGTGAGAGTATGAGTATTGGATTATTATTAAGATAAATCCCTACGGGCGGGGACTGGATGTAAAAAGAAAAACATGAGTGCTTATTCATTATCCTCGAAATAAAAGAATTTGTCGTTGTCGTTGTCATTTTGACAGTCAGAATGCTTTGGAAAATTCCAACTTTATCAGGTTCAGACTTTTTTTTTTGGGGGGGGGGGGGGGGGGGAACAAATAGGTTTAAACTCAAAAAAGAAAAAAAAAGAAAAGGGAAGAAAACAAACCACAAGAGTTTCAGAGAAAAAAGTGAAAGAAAGAAACTAAAAATGAAAAGCATAAAAAAGAGAAAGCAAAACAACAACAACAAAACAAAACAAAAAATGCCCCAAGGAGATAGAGAGGAAGAGAATTTTACCATAATAAATATGGAGACCAAAAATCTACATGTGAACTCACACAAAAAGGAGAACTTCTGCAACGAATATATTATTTATTTATTTATTCATTTTTTTATATCGAGGATAATGGAATAAGCACTTATGCGCTATTTTTTTACATCCAGTCCCCGTGTGTATGCGGGTTTTTAAAATTCTGTCATCCGTTCCCATCGGCACACAATGGCCTACTCTTCCGAAAAGCGGAACAGGATTTAACGTGTGCGCGCAAGATGTTCTGCGTGCGTTCGCACAGGGGTCTCACTTTATAGTCTCATCCGAAGGACTTTTGGGGAGAATGGAGTCTGCACTGATGTTAACTCCAGGGGAAAATATCCCCCTTGAGCCGTAATCGAACCCGGGTCGTCAGATTGCGAGCGCAATGTTCTAACCACTAGGCTATCCCGTCCCCACTAGAGATAGAGAGAAAGAGCATGTTACCATAATATGAAGACCGAAAATCTACGTTGTGAACTTACACAAAAGGTGAACAACTTCTGCAACGAATATTATGTTCCTAGGACATTGCTTGCATAAAAAAAAATCACCCAGGGAGACATTTTTGACCAGGGTAACGTTCTACACTTTCACCGAGATCCAAACAGCAATTGATCATTCCCTTCATTGATTCCACAGAACTGCCATGCCAACATCTTTCTTTCAACTGCCGTTTGCGTTGACTGTGCGAATTGATAATAATAATAATAATAATATATGGAATTTATATAGCTCTGAATCTTGTAAAAGAAACAAATCGAAGCGCTTGCACTCAAATCATTTACACGCATGCAACTTTCCTCAAATAACATAAGATATTTCAAGTTAATGCGCGCGCGCGCGCGCACACACACACACACACACACACACACACACACTTAGGTGGTGATGAAGGAGGTGAAGGATGCTGTTGAACAAGTAGGAACAGATATGAGGGGAAAGTCTTGGGTAGGAAATAAGTGCGTTTTGAGGCTGGATTTGAAGGTATCAAGTGAAGGCTTTTTGCGAAGTGAAAGAGGAAGTTCATTCCAGGTGGATGGACCAGAAACAGAGAAAGAGCGACAGCCAACAGTGGTTCGTTTGAATCTGGGTGTTCGAAAGCACAAAGCATCTGCAGCTGAGCGAAGGGAACGGGATGGAGTGTACAGGTGAAGACAGCTACAGAGATAAGAGAGGGGAGCAGATTTGTGAAGACATTTGAAACATAGAGTTTTGATCTTATACTCCAGTCTTTGTTTATCTATTTATTTCATTCTTTTATATCGATTATTGTTTATTTATTGATTTATTTATTTATTCTTTCATATCGAGGATAATGGAATAAGCACTCATGTTCTTTTTTACATCCAGTCCCCGTGTGTACGCGGTTTTGTAAATTTTGTCATCTGTTCCTACCGGCACACAATGGCCTACTCTTTCGAACAGCGGAACAGGATTTAACGTGTGCGCAAGATGTTCTGCATGCGTTCGCACACGGGATCTCGGTTTATAGTCTCATCCGAAAGACTTACACTGCACAAAGCAACTTACACTAATGAAGCACGCCAAGCAATGATTTCAAATACCCTCCAACCAACAGGAAATTGCAGGCAGTTACACCCCTCCTTCCCCCTCCCCCCCCAACACACTTAACTGTATTAATGTCAACAAATCGCTAATCATTCATTATGTTTGGATTAAAGTCCCCTCACCGAAATCTGAAGGGATAGCTCAGTGGTCAGAGCACTCTCTCTCTCTCTCTCTCTCTCTCTCTCTCTCTCTCTCTCTCTCCTCTCTCTCTCTCTCTCTCTCTCTTCTCTCTCTCTCTCTCTCTCTTCTCTCTCTCTTCACTCACCCCCAAGCTAAAGTTTTAAGCAAGGGTTGAGCGCGGTCACGAAATGGATGGGTGACCGTTTCTGCTGCCTTGGCTTCAGTACACTTCCCCCCAGCTGTCAATGTGTACCTTGCCCACTTTAAGGACTGGGGGAAAGGTAAAGCAGCGAGGGAGAGGAGATGGGCGCTGCTGCCCTCAATAGAGAGAAGGCCCTTAGAGAAGGGGAGGTGTCTGACACCTGGCCTCCCTAAGGATTGTACAGATTATGGGCAAACACCTCTACTTTACTTTTTTCACAATAACCACGTCATGAATATGGAACACCATCAAAGAATGGACCACCGCCCAACCCCTGCAACACCTTCTACTAGCCACACAGGATCGTGAAGCATGGAGAAAAAGATCTCTGTCGCGTCTTCTCTCATGTCCCCCCTACTACGTCCTTTGAGACATGGGACTGAGTGAGTGAGTGAGTGAATATGAAGAAACCGCTAATCCTCTCTCACAATGGCTGTGTCTTTATGGCGTGGATGGATTGTATCCTGTAATGACTTCTCACCATATGATAATCAATATATATCAAGAAAACTGCTAATCACCTTTACAAGGGGAGGGGATAGCCTTAGTTGTTAGAACATTGCGCCTGCAATCTGACGACCCAGGTTCGATTCCCGTTCAAAGGGAATATTTTCTCCCTGGAGTTTAACACCAGTGCAGACTCCACTCTCCCCAAAAAGTGCTTCGGATGAGACTAATAAACCGAGGCCCCGTGTGCGAACGCACGCACGCAGAACATCTTGCGCACACGTTAAATCCTGTTCCGCTTTTCGTAAGAGTACGCCATTGTGTGCCGGTGGGAACAGATGGCAGAATTTACAAAATTGCATACACACGGGGACTAGATGTAAAAAAAAGCACATAAGTTCTTTTTCTATTATCCTCGATATAAAAGAATAAAATACAATAAATAAAAAAATAATAAATTACAAAGGCTGTATCTTTATTTTGCGGGTTTTTTTTTACGGTGTCCTGCGATGGATCCGACTTTCCATCATTAACAGAATCAACATAAAGAAACTGGTAATCCCCGTATCCCACAAGCTTGTTTCTTTATGTTGTAGGTTAACACAGTGTCCTGCGACTGACTTGATTTATCGGTTTTATGATACATTACGCAAGGTGACACGATCTACCAGGGTGACTTTCCATACCACCACCACCACCACAGTCACCACCACCACCACCAGGATCCTAAATGCTGTTTAATCAGGAACCCTTTCTTTTCCCTTACCATTTATACCAACTGTGCAAAAATCGCACCAATCTCCTACTCCCTTTCACACAAAGCCTCATCTGTTTCTGTCTCCTGGGCTTATCCATTGTTATTACACACACACGGCCAGCACAAACTAACACGTCCGCACAAACACGCCCATACACAAATAAACCTGCACAAACTACACGCCCACACTAACACGCCCGCACAAACTAACACGCCCGCACACAAACTAATACCCCCCGCACAAACTACACGCCGGTTTTAACACACACACACACAAACCGCCCACACTAACATTCCCGCCTTAAAAAAGCCCACACTAAGACTCCTACACTAACACGCCACACAAACACGCCGCACAAACTACAAGCCACACACACTAACACCCCCACACAAACTAACACGCCTGAAACTACACGCCCAAACATTAACAAGCCCGCAAAAACTAACACACCCCGCACACAAACCCGCCCACACTAATTCGCCCACACACTAACACGCCGCACAGACTAACACGCCCCCCGCGCACAAAAAATGCCCCCCACAAAAAAACATGCCCGCACAAACTAACTCGCCCACACAAACCCACGCCCACACAAACTAACACGCCCGCACAAACACGCCCCCCGACAAACTAACCAGCCCGCACACAAACTAACACGCCGCACAAACTACACTCCCAGATTAACACACACACACAAAACGCCCACACTAACATTCCCGCACTAAAAAGCCCACTCACGAACCCCGCCGCACAAACTACACGCCCGCACTAACACGCCTACACAAACACGCCCACACTAACAACACGCCCGCAAAAAACTAACACGCCACACAACTAACACGCCCACACAAACTAACCCGCCCGCATTACAAACACGCCCGCACACAAACAACGCCAGCACAAATTTAAACACGCCCATACAAACAACACGCCGCACAAACACACCCAACAAACAAACACGTGGCAACAAACACGCCGGCCACAAACAGCCCACACACTAACACGCCCACACAAACACACCCCACAAACAAAACGCCGCACAAACAACATGCCCACACTAAACACTCCCACACTAACACTCCACACAAACACGCCGCATAAATGTCCCCGCATAAAACAAACACACCCACACAAACATCCCCCACCCTAACACGCCTGCAAAAACTAACACGCCCACACTAACACACCCACACTAACACCCCCGCACAACAAACGAACCCGCACAAACACGCCCGCGCAAACACGCCTGCACAAACACACCCACACTAACACTCTACCATCAGTGTTGTCAGATCTCCCAGCCAACAGGAAATTAAAGTACACAGCCAAGCTCTGGGTATTGAATATCGACAATACCCGCTAATCATGTCATTATACGTTTTGGATTACGGTTTGATTATCGAATCCATTTACTCAATAAGTTTTGCATTACGGTCAATCCAATAACTCATTATGTTTTGGATTACGGTCTTATTATTGAATGCATTCACTCAATGAGTTTTGGATTACGTTCAATCCAATTACTCATTATTGATTACAGTCATGTTATTGAATCAAATTACTCAATAAGTTTTGGATTACGGTCAATCCAATTACTCATCATATTTTTGATTACGGTCTTATTATTGAATCCATTTACTCAATAAGTTTTGGATTACAGTCTTATTATTGAATCCATTTACTCAATAAGTTTTGGATTACGATTTTATTATTGAGTCAATTTACTCAATAAGTTTTGGATTACGGTCTTATTATTGAATCCGATTACTCAATAAGTTTTGGATCACGGTCTTATTATTGAATCCATTTACTCAATAAATTTTGCATTACGTTCAATCCAATTACTCATTATGTTTTTGATTACAGTCATGTTATTGAATCCGATTACTCAATAAGTTTTGGATTACGGTCAATCCAATTACTCATCATGTTTTTGATTACGGTCTTATTATTGAATCCATTTACTCAATAAGTTTTGGATTACAGTCTTATTATTGAATCCATTTACTCAATAAGTTTTGGATTACGATTTTATTATTGAGTCAATTTACTCAATAAGTTTTGGATTACGGTCTTATTATTGAATCCGATTACTCAATAAGTTTTGGATCACGGTCTTATTATTGAATCCATTTACTCAATAAATTTTGCATTTCGTTCAATCCAATTACTCATTATGTTTTTGATTACAGTCATGTTATTGAATACCGATTACTCAGTAAGTTTTGGATTACGTTCAATCCAATTACTAATTAAGTTTGGGATTATGGTCTTATTATTGAGTCCATTTACTCAATAAGTTTTGGATTACGATCTTATTATTGAATGCATTCACTTAATAAGTTTTGGATTACGTTCAATCCAATTACGTATTAAGTTTTTGATTACAGTCATGTTATTGAATCCGATTACGCAATAAGTTTTGGATTACGGTCAATCCGATTACTAAATAAGTATGGGATAACGGTCTTGTTATTGAATCCGATTACTCAATAAGTTTTGGATTACAGTCTTAATATTGAATCCATTTACTCAATAAGTTTTGGATTACGATCTTATTATTGAATCCATTTACTCAATAAGTTTTGGATTACGGCTTCCTCATCGAATCCAATTACTCAATAAGTTTTGGATTACGGTCTTATTATTGAATCCAATTACTCATTATGTTTTGGAATACAGTCTTATTATTGAATCCATTTACTCAATAAATTTTGCATTACGTTCAATCCAATTACTCATTATGTTTTTGATTACAGTCATATTATTGAATCCAGTTACTCATGTTTTGAAATACAGTCTCCTCACGGAATCTTATTAGTCATTACGCATTGGATTATGGTCTTCTCTTTGGAATGCTTGAGTAGTTTGTATTTGTAACAATTGAAGCAAAAAGAAGAAGAGAGAAGAAGAAGAAAAGAAGAAGAAAAAAAAGGAAAAAGAAGAAGAAGAAGAAAGAGAAGAAGAAGAAGGGAAGAAGGGCGAAGAAAGAGAAGGAAGATGAAGAAGAAAAGTAAAATAATAATAATAAAAGTAAATGGAATTATGTAGCGGCTATATCTTGCAAGACAAATCAAAGTGCTGCACTAATCAATTCTTCCACAGTCATGCAACCAGAAACTATTAAATAGTTCAAGAGTCAAAATGTGCAAGACCAATAATAATAATAGTAATAATAATAAATTAATAATAATAGTAAAAATGTATGGAATTTCTATTGCGCAAATCTTTTTTAAAGTAACGTTAAATAATAATATTATACCCCAACCCTTTTTTTTAACGCTTAACATTATTTTTAGAAAGGGGGTTTTTTTTTCTTATTTTGCCCAACGCACATGTAACGGTTTACGTGCATCTCCTTTTATTCCTTCAGGATTTGTCACCGTCACGACCCCCTCGTTTCCGAATCCTTTGGGGCAGCCCCTTCAAAGTTTTGTCAACCCCCTTCTCCGTTCCCACCCGCCCGGGTGCTCTCCTCCATGTCTGCCCTCCCTCCGAATGTTGCCCTCCCACTCCCCTTTGTCTGCCCTTCTTTTTTCCCCCTCCCTCACTGTGCCTTGTGGATTGTTTTTGGAAGACCAGAGGGGTTTGTGACAGCCCAAAACCCACTTCAGTTTTCGTTGTTGACGAGGTTTGAAGGGTCATATGGTAGGGCCCGTTTTCATTGCTTTCTCTTGACTTCTTCATTCGTGAATGGGCTTTGTATGAGATACCCAAGCGTCTTCGGAAGCACCTCATTTCTACAGCTCTTATTCTTCTAAGTCCGCTGTGAGAGTCCATGATTCACGTGCACAATTATAAGAAGATGGACATGACCAGAGAGAGCAAAATCAGTCTGATTTTGGAACTGACGGGCGATTTTTCTGCTGCTCCAGATGGGTTTGAGCTTTGGTCATTGCGGCTGTGGTCTGGGGTGCTTGCGCTCGAAGTTAAAGGTACTTTGCCATGGGTTTGTCGAGCCTGGTCGAGTTTATCTCCCTTCTATAAAAGGTAAAGGTAAAGGAGTCCCATAACCTATAAGGTCGTAGGGGAGCAAGGCGTCAGAGACCTCACTTCTCTAGGGCCAGCATATCGAGGGCGGCGCCCATCTCCTCTCCCTCGCTGCTTTACCTTCCCTGACCCTAAAGAGGACAGGTAGTACCCATTTACAGCTGGGTGAACTGGGGGAACTGTACTGAAGCCAAGGCGCGCAAACGGTCACCCATCCAACTGGTAACCACGCTCGACGCTGCTTAACTTGGCTGGGGGGAAGCGAGTGCTCCGACCACTGAGCTATCCCGTCCCTTCTATAAAGTAATCAATACCCTCTGTTTCAAATGTCTCCACACATCTGCTTCCCCCCTCTTATCTCTGTAACTGTCTTCACCTGTATACTCCATCCCGTTCCCTTCGTTCAGCCGCAGATACTTTGTGCTTTCGAACACCCAGATTCAAACAAACCACTGTTGGCCGAAGTTCTGTCTCTGTTTCTGGTCCATGCACCTGGAATGACCTCCCTCTTTCACTTCGCCAAAAGCCTTCACTTGATACCTTCAAATCCAGCCTCAAAACACACTTATTTCCTACCTGAGACTTTCCCCCCTCATATCTGTCCCTAATTTTCAACAGCATCCTTCACCTCCGAAGTCTGTTTGCGAGTGTGTGTGTGTGTGTGTTTGAGAGTGTGTGTGTGTGTGTGTGTGTGTGTGTGTGTGTGCGCGTGCGTACGTGCGTGCGTGCGTGCGCGCGCATGGATTTGAAATCTGTTGTTCATTATGTTTAAGGAGAGTTGCATGCGTGTAAATGATTTGAGTGCAAGCGCTTCGATTTGTGGGTGGGTTTTTTTTTTACAAGATTCAGCGCTATATAAATTCCATATACTATTGTTATGATGATGATTATTATTACTATCATTATTATTATCATTATTATTATTATTATTATTAGTCGTCCATACAGAACATTACCCACGGTGACATTTTCTTTCGGAGCGACTTTTTACATCATCACCGCCACCACCACCACCACCACTACTACCATCACCACGATCCAAATATATTGCCACCGACCATTACCGCCATCATCGATTCATCCAGTTCTGGCCTGGTAACGTCTTTTCTTTCACTTGTCGGCCGCGCAAATTCACGCAAATACGCCACTCTCTCACACTAACTTTCACGCAATTCCCGTTCAAGAGATTTTTTTTTTCTTCTCTGGAGTTAACATCAGTGCCGACTCCACTCCACTCTCCCCCCCCCCCCCCCCCCCCCCAAAAAAAAAAAAGTCCTTGATTAAAGACTATAATAAAACCGAGGTCCCCGTGTGCGAACGCACGCAGGACATCTTTGCGCGCACGTTAAAACCCGTTCCGCTTTTCGGAAGAGTAGGCCATTGTGTGCCGGTGGGAACGGGACGACAAAATGTGCGAAACTGCAATGCACACGAGGACTGGATGGAAAAAAAATGAGTGCTTATTTCATTATCCTCCGAGATATAAAAGAATAAAATAAATAGATAAAATTAAACGCCAATACGACAGTTTCTCACACTGAAACCTCACGCCAGTCTCTAACACGAAAACCTCAAGACAATCTCTCACACTAAAACCTCAAGCCAATCTCTCACACTAAAACCTCAAGCCAATCTCTCACACTAAAACCTGAAGCCAATCTCTCACACTAAAACCTGAAGCCAATCTCTCACACTAAAACCTCACGCCAATCTCTCACACTAAAATCTCAAGCCCAATCTCTCACAAAAAACCTCAAGCCAATCTCTCACACTAAAATCTCAAGCCCAATCTCTCACACTAAAACCTCACGCCAATCTCTCACACTAAATCCTCACGCCAATCTCTCACACTAAGACCTCAAGCCAATCTCTCACACTAAATCCTCACGCCAATCTTTCATACTAAAACCTCAAGCCAATCTCTCACACTGAAACCTCACGCCAATCTACCACACTAAAACCTCAAGCCAATCTCTCACATAAAAAACCTGAAGCCAATCTCTCACAAAAAACCTCAAGCCAATCTCTCACACTAAAACCTCAAGCCAATCTCTCACACTAAAACCTCACGCCAATGTCTTACACTAAAACCTCAAGCCAATCTCTCACACTAAAACCTCAAGAAAATCTCTCACACTAAAACCTGAAGCCAATCTCTCACACTAAAACCTGAAGCCAATCTCTCACACTCAACCTGAAGCCAATCTCTCACACTCAACCTCAAGCCAATCTCTCACACTAAATTTCACACCACTCTCTCACACTTAAGTTCACACCAATGCGCCAATCTCCCACACTAAAGTTCACAGCAATACGCCAATCTCTCACACTAAAGTTCACACCAATGCGCCAATCTCTCACACTAAAGTTCACACCAATACGTCACTCTCTCACACTTAAGTTCACACCAATGCGCCACTCTCTCACACCTAAAGTCACACCAATCTCTCACGTTAAAGTTCACACCAATCTCTCACACTAAAGTTCACACCAATCTACCACACTTGAGTTCATACCAATGCGCCAATCTATCGCACTCAGGTTCACACCAATCTCTCACACTAAAGTTCACACCAATCTCTCACACTAAAGTTCACACCAATCTCTCACATTTAAGTTCACACCAATGCGCCAATCTCTCACACTCAAGTTCACACCGGTACACCACTCTCTCACAGTAAAGTTCACACCAATACGCAATCTCTCACACTAACGTTCACATCAATACACCACTCTCTCGCACTGAAGTTCACACCAATACGCAATCTCCCACACTAAAGTTCACACCAATACGCCGATCTCTCACACCAAAGTTCACACCAACGCGCCAATCTCTCACGCTGAAGTTCACACCAATCTCTCACGCCGAAGTTCACACCAATCTCTCACGCCGAAGTTCACACCAATCTCCCACGCTGAAGTTCACACCAATCTCCCACACTAAAGTTCACACCAATACGCCACTCTCTCACACTAAAGTTCACACCAATCTCTCGCATTAAGGTTCGCGCCAATCTCCCACGCTAAAGTGCACACCAATCTCTCACGCTAAAGTGCACACCAATCTCTCACATAAAGTTCACACCAATCTCTTACACTAAAGTTCACACTAATCTCTCACACTAAAGTACACACCAATCTCTCACACTGAAGTTCACACCAATACGCCAATCTCTCACACGCACAACTCACGCCAATATATCTGCCTCTCTCTCTCTGTCTCTCTCTGTGTCTCTCTCTCTGTGTCTCTCACTCTCCTCTCTCCTCTCTCTCTCTCTCTCCTCTCTTCTCTCTCTCTCCTCTGTTTCTCTCTCTGTCTCTCTCTCTTCTTAAGGCTTCTTAATATATCTGTCTGTCTCTGTGTCTCACTCTGTGTGTGTGCTCTCTCTCTCTCTCTCTCTCTCTCTCTCTCTCTCTCTCTCTCTCTCTCTCTCTCTCTCTCCCTCTCTCTCTCCCTCTTCTTAAGGCTTCTCTGTTTCTCCCTATCTCCCCTGCCTGCTATCCATTGTTGTTATATGTTACAGAAATACACCACACAGAACATCGACACTACATCAACGATATCGAACCTCCCAAC
>CM054154.1:23786922-23791922 GCA_028751875.1 Rapana venosa | reverse complement strand
ATCTATCTAGATGTATATGTATATATATGTATCTCTCTCTCATATATATATATTATAATATATATATATATAAATTTTATATATATATATATATATATATATATATAATATATATGTGTGTGTGTTGGGGTGTGTGTGTGTGTGTGTGTATGCATATATACATATCTGTGTGTGTGTAAGTTACATGTGAGTGTGTGCATGCGTGTATGCAAGCCTCGATATTCTGTAGAGTGTAGTGTTTTCTTAGTTTGCCCAGACGACGGTGCAAGTGGATTGGGCACATCCTCCGAAGAGACCCACAGTCAATCACAAGAACAGCATTGCACTGGACCCCAGAAGGAAGGAGATAGAAAGGAAGACCAAAAGCAACGTGGAGGAGGAGGACTGTAGAAAGTGAGATGAAGGCCATGCAGCAGCACTCTTGGGGATCAGTGACTAGGTTGGCCCAGGATAGGCAGGAGTGGAAGCGCTTTGTTTGCTGCCCTACACACCACTGGGTTTAATGGTTAATAATGATGATGATGATGATGATGATGATGATGTATATTCAACGATTATCTCGTATTGTTAAACAACTGACACCACCTGGCTATACAACTCTTTCTTTCCCCCGACCTTCCCGTGGAGGTGGCATTGCCATAGTTTACAAAGACACACTGCATCCAGCTCTTTCTTTCTGCCACTCTTTACCTATCTCACCTGAATCTTTTGAAGTCTGTGAACTCAACCTCACCTTACCCGGTCATTCTATTACTTTCTGCTGCCTTTACCGCCCACCTCCCAGCCGTAAGAACAAACTGACAACTTCAGTTTTCCATCAAGAATTTCAATCTCTCCTCGATCACTACAGCCTCTCTCCCAAGAAGCTTGTCATTCTTGGTGACTTTAATTTTCACTTCGACAACCAATCTTCTCCTGATGTCAAGCGTATTTCTCTTTCTTTGTCAAATCACTCTCTTTCCCAGCTGGTGAATGAAGCAACACACAGATCAGGCCATATCTAGACTGGCTCAATCACTGATGTTTCACAAGATCTTGTCACCTCTATCTCCGTCACTGACCAACTGCTTTCTGATCATTCTGCCATTCTTTCTTCCTTAACATTGCAAAACCTATCAAAAAGAAGAAGTGCATCACCCTTCTAACCTCAAGGCTATTGACATTCAAACTTTCTCTTCCCAAGCTGCTGAACGCCTATCACAAACTCCTGAAGACACTGACACTTCTAAACACTATAACGCTATTCTCAGCCAACTGCTTGATGAGCATGCACCTCCCACTGACCATATTCTGCCTGATAGGCCTTTCGCCCCATGGTACACCCATGATATCCTGGTGGCAAAGCGCAAACGCCGACAACTAGAACGGCAGTGGCGAAAAACAAAAACTGAAATAAACAAACAGCTCTTTCGAAAACAAACCAAAAAAGTAAAAACCTTAATCCACTCAGCCAAGACAAAGTACTACTCTGCTCAAGTTCTCAATGCAACATCCATGAAATCTCTTTTTTCCCTCACTTCAACTCTTCTTGGATCTGCAAAGACAAGCCCTCTGCCAATTGTTCACAGTCACTCTGAACTTCCTGATATATTTTCTTCGTTCTTTTCAGACAAAGTCCGTAACATTCGCTCCAGACTGGATCAGACTTCCTTCCAACCTGTACTCCTGATCCCCAATTCCCACTGGCACACTCTCCTCTCCTTTCAGCCAAAAAGTGAGGAAGAAATCAGGAAAATTCTAAATGAAATGACCATAAAATCATGTGATCTTGATCCTATGCCTGCTCTCTTTTCACGCAGTGCCTTCCGCAGCTTATACCAACTATCACGAAGATTGTAAACTCATCTCTTCTTTCGGAATTTTTCCTTCAGAACTCAAAACTGCAATAGTTAAAACCTCTACTAAAAAAGCACGACCTTGACCCTAACATACTGAAAAATTACAGACCTGTTTCTAACCTACCTTTCATCTCCAAAGTCCTTGAAAAAGTTGTTCTGAACAACTCAACAGCCATCTTCATTCAAATAGTCTCCTTCCGCATTTCAGTCTGCCTATTGCGTCAACCACAGCACGGAAACCACCCTAGTCCATACTTTTAAACACGCTTCTAAACGCTTCTGACTCAGGGAAAATCTCTCTTCTCACTCTTCTCGACTTATCTGCAGCATTTGACACTATAGATCACTCTATCCTTCTCTCCCGTCTCCAAAAAACGTTCGGTGTTACTGGCACAGCCCTTACCTGGTTTAGTTCATACCTCACTGATCGATTCCAGACAGTCTCAGTAAACAAAATTCAATCAATTTTGTAAAACTAGAATGTGGAGTCCCACAAGGATCAGTTCTGGGCCCTGTCCTGTTCAATCTCTACACTGTTCCACTCTCATACATAATAAACCGTCACCAGATCAACCATCATTTCTACGCTGATGACTCTCAGATTCAAAGCAGTGACACTCCTGAAAATCTGCCTTCTCTCTTGACAAATATGTCACTTTGCCTTCAGGACATTCAAAACTGGATGATACAAAACAAGTTACAGCTAAATGCAGATAAAACCGAAGCCATGATTATAGGGACCAAACACAAACTCTCTTCCATCACAACTGATTCAATAGAGTTTGGCAAGTACATCAGTTCCGCTATCCAGTGCAGTTAAGTAACTAGTGTTTTATTGACAACACACTCTCTATGCAAAAGTTCATCACCCAGACCTGCCAGTCCTGCTACTATCAATTACGACGTATAAAGTGCAATCCGAAAGTACCTGTCCACTGATGCAACATCCAAACTTGTCACATCTCTTATTCTTTCACGTCTGGACTATTGTAATTCTCTTTTGGCTGGTCTGCCAGCATCATCTATCCACTCCCTTCAACGCATGCAAAACTCTGCAGCTCGATTAGTCCTCAAAAAGAAAAAAATCTGAGCATATTACTCCACTCCTGCAATCTCTCCACTGGTTGCCTGTGCCACAGAGAGTAAAGTACAAGATCAGTACCCTCTGTTACAAATGTCTCCACAAAACAGCACCCTCCTACCTCTGTGAATGTCTTCACCTGTACACTCCTTCTCGTTCCCTCCGCACTGCTGCAGATACCTTGTGCTTACGAATACCTAGATTCAACCAATCCACTGTTGGCCGTTGCTCTTTCTCTATTTCTGGTCCATCAATCTGGAATGACCTCCCTCTCTCCCTTCGTGAAAAGCCTACTTACGACAGCTTTAAATCCAGCCTCAAACAACCTATTTCAAACCTAAGATTTTTCCCTCTTGGTTTCATCTCATGTCTGTCCCTGCCTTTGAAAGCCAAAATTCCATCACCCTGCTAAATGTACAACCTGTGTGTGTGTGTTGTGTGGTGTGTGTGTGTGTGTGTGTGTGTGTGTGTGTGTGTGTGTGTGTGTGTGTGTGTGTGTACATTTGAATTTGTTAGAATTTGTTAATCATTGTTGGTTGTTTGTGTGGGAGCGATTGAATGGAAGCGCTCTGATTTGTAATTGCAAGTATAGCGCTCTATAAATTCCATATATTATTATTATTAATTATTATTATAGAGAAGTGGCGCTGTGTGTGTGTGTGTTTGTAGTGTGGTGTGTGTGTGTTCTGTGTGTGTGTGTGTGTGTGTGTGTGTGTTGTGTGTGTGTGTGTGGTGTGTTGTGTGTGTAGTGTGTGTGTAGTGGTGTTAGTGTGTGTGTGTAGTGTGTGTGTGTAGTGTGGTTTGTGAGCGTGTGTGTGTGTGTGTGTGTGTTGTGTGTAGTGTGTGTGTAGTGTATGTGTAGTGTGTGTGTGTAGTGTGTGTGTGTGTGTAGTGTGTGTCTGTGTGTGTAGTGTGTGTTGTGTGTAGTGTGTGTGTGAGTGTGTGTGTGAGCGTGTGTGTGTGAGTGTAGATGTGTTTAGTGTGTGTGTGTAGTGTGTGTGTAGTGTGTGTGTGTAGTGTGTGTGTGTAGTGTGTGTGTAGTGTGTAGTGTGTGTGTGTAGTGTGTATGTGTTTATGTGTGTGTGTAGTGTGTATGTGTAGTGTGTGTGAGCGCGCGCGCGTGTGTGTGTGTAGTGTGTATATAGTGTGTGTGTATGTAGTGTGTGTGTAGTGTGTGTGTGTATAATGTGTGTGTGCGTGTGTGTGTGTGTGTGTGTGCAAAAAAAGCAATAAGGGCTTATTCCATTATCCTCGATATAAAAGAATAAAATATAAACAAATAAAGAAATAACACACACACTTACACACACACACACTTACACACACAACCACACACTTACACTTACAACCACACACTTACACACACCACACACTTACCACACACACACTTACACACACAAACACACAGAGCAAGTGGGTTGGGAGAGGGAAATGAATCGCAAAACAAGAGCACACACACACACTTACACTCTTACACACACACACTTACCACTTATACACACACTTACACACTTACTCACACACTTACTCACACACACACACACACACACACACACACACACACACACACACACACACACACACACCACACACACACACACACACACAAACTGAAAACTATTGGCATTTCTGGGCATTTTTTCTATTATATTAAAAGCTTTTTATGTAACAGAAGTATACAAGTGAGAGTAGGGAATGCATATTCAAACTTTAGGTCATTGCATATGGGTTTACCACAGGGCTCAGTTATAGCCCCTTTTCTGTTTAATATATTGATGTATGATTTACCTACAAAACTGTTTAAAGACGTTGTCCTGGTACAATATGCTGATGATATATGTATATGAATGAATGTCACTATGAAGCGTGCTACAACAAAGAGGATGATAAACTATACCAGAAAAGTATATCAAAAAGAGCTAGATAATTTACATAAATATATTTTTGAAAATGGCCTGAAATTATCTACAGAAAAAACGCACATTATGCTTTTTAATAATGGTAGTGATCCAGATACACTGCCACAGTTTACGATTGGAGGGGAGCCAATTCAGTATAAAAATTATGGTAAAATTTTTAGG
>CM054154.1:23761141-23776422 GCA_028751875.1 Rapana venosa | reverse complement strand
TGTGGGTGGGTTTTTGGGTTTTGGTGTGGTGTGGGGTGGTGCGTGTGTGTGTGGCATGCGTGCGAGTGTGGTGTGTGTGTGTCCGTGTGTGTGTGTGCGTGCGGTGTGTGTGTGTTTTGTGTGTGTGTGGTGTGTGCGTGTGTGTGTGTGGGGGGGTGTTGCGT
This sequence comes from Rapana venosa, assembly GCA_028751875.1. Classification (NCBI taxonomy): domain Eukaryota; kingdom Metazoa; phylum Mollusca; class Gastropoda; order Neogastropoda; family Muricidae; genus Rapana; species Rapana venosa. Next base: position 23,776,258 of record CM054154.1, on the reverse strand, counting down.
GCGTGGGTGTGTGAATGCTAACAAACTACTTTTGTCATGTCATTATTCCTTCAAGCTCCATAACCATTTATAGATTATCATAAATGATTTTGTCGATGTTGATAATGACGACGACGACGACGATGATGATGATGATGATGACGGTGGTGGTGGTGATGATGACGGCGATGATGATAGTGGTGATGTTTATTGTGATTGTCATGATTCGCTTTGCTTATAATATATTTGTCTGCTTACTTTTGTCTCTTTTTTCCCTTTGAGGGCTGCATGTAAACAAGGTTTTCCTTCAGATAATGTGAATAGTGTTAAACTGTGTGAATGTGAAAATGTGTGTTTAACGGGTGTGTGTGTGAATGTGGTTGGTGTGTGAATGTGTGTGTTAAACTATGTGACTGTGTGTGTCAAACTGTGTGAATGTGTGTGCATGTTACACTATATGATGTGTATGGTGTGTGAACTGTGTGAATGTGAATATGTGTGTGTGAATGTAGTGTTTTTTAAACTGTGGGAATGTGTGTGTGTGTCAAATTGTGTGACTGTGTGCGTGTGTGAAATTGTGTGAATGTGTGTGCGTTAAACTCTGTGTGTGCATGTGTGTGAAACTATGTGATTGTGAATGTGTGTGTGTGTGTGTGTGCCTGTGTGAATGCGTGTATAAGTAGATGGACAGATAAACAGACAAACATACAGATAAACATACAGATAGATAGATAGATGGACAGATAATAGATAGACAGATAGATAAATATTTATGTATTTTATTTATTCTTTTATATCGAGGATAATGAATAGATAGATAGATAGAGATAGATAAATACATAGATTGAAAGAGATAGAGAGATAGATAGAGATGGATAGATAATTATGTATGTGTGTATAAGTTGTTCATGTATCTATCTAGATGTATATGTATATACATGTATCTCTCTCTCATATATATATATATATAAATATATATATATATTTTAAAATATAATATATATATAATATAATATATATATATATATATATATATGTGTGTGTGTGTGTGTGTGTGTGTGTGTGTGTATGCATATATATAATCTGTGTGTGTGTAAGTTACATGTGAGTGTGTGCATGCGTGTATGCAAGCCTCGATATTCTGTAGAGTGTAGTGTTTTCTTAGTTTGCCCAGACGACGGTGCAAGTGGATTGGCACATCCTCCGAAGAGACCCACAGTCAATCACAAGAAACAGCATTGCACTGGACCCCAGAAGGAAGGAGATAGAAAGGAAGACCAAAAGCAACGTGGGGGAGGACGTCGAAAGTGAGATGAAGGCCTGCAGCAGCACTCTTGGGGATCAGTGACTAGGTTGGCCCAGATAGCAGGAGTGGAAGCGCTTTGTTTGCTGCCCTACACACCACTGGGTTTTAATGGTTAATAATGATGATGATGATATGATGATGATGATGTGTATATTCAACGATTATCTCGTATTGTTAAACAACTGACACCACCTGGCTATACAACTCTTTCTTTCCCCGACCTTCCCGTGGAGGTGGCATTGCCATAGTTTACAAAGACATACTGCATCCAGCTCTTTTTTTCTGCCACTCTTTTCCTATCTCACCTGAATCTTTGAAGTCTGTGAACTCAACCTCACCTTACCCGGTCATTCATTACTTTCTGCTGCCTTTAACCGCCCACCTCCCAGCCGTAAGAACAAACGACAACTTCAGTTTTTCCATCAAGAATTCAATCTCTCCTCGATCACTACAGCCTCTCTCCCAAGAAGCTTGTCATTCTTGGTGACTTTAATTTTCACTTCGACAACCAATCTTCTCCTGATGTAAAACGTTTTCCTTTCTTTGTCAAACCCCCGCTTTCCCAGCGGGTGAATGAAGCAACACACAGAACAGGCCATATCTTAGACGGGCTCATCCCCTGATTTTCACAAGATTTTTGAAAAACCTCAACTCCGTCACTCCCAAACTTTTTTCCCTGATCTTTCTGCCATTCTTTTCCCTTCCCTTAAAAAGCAAAACCTATCAAAAGAAGAAGTGCATCACCCTCGAAACCTAAAGGCTTTTTGACATTCAAACTTTCTCTTCCCCAACTGCAAAAACGCCTATCACAAACTCCTAAAGACACTGAAAACTTCAAACACAAATTAACGCTTTTCTCAGCCCAACTCCCTTGATGACAGCACCTCCCACTCCCAAAATTTTCCTCCCCTGATACCTTTGGGCCCCATGGTACACCCAAATATCCTGGGCAAAGCGCAAAGGGCCGAAAACTAAAAGGGAAAGGGGCAAAAAAACAAAAACGGAAATAAACAAACAGCTTTTTCGAAAAAAAACCCAAAAAAAGAAAAAACCCTTAAATTTCCACTACCAAACAAAGTACTCCCTCTTAAATTTTTCCAATGCAAAAACCATGAATCTCTTTTTTCCCCACTTCAACTCTTTTTGGGGATCTGCAAAGAAAAAAAGCCCCTCCCAATTGTTCAAAATTCACCCCGAACTTCCTGATATATTTTCTTCTTTTCTTTTCAACAAAGTCCGAAACTTTCGCCCCAGACTGGATAAATTTTCCTTCCAACCTGTACCTCCTGACCCCCAATTCACTGGCACTACTCTCCCTCCTTAGCCAAAAAGGAGGAAAAATCAGGGAAAAATTTTAAATTAAAAAAAGACCATAAAAAAACGTGGGTCTTGATCCCCAAGGCCCCTTCTCTTTTTTACCAGTGCCTTCCGCAGCTTATACCAACTACACGAAGATTTTAAAATCATCCTTTTTTCGGGGAATTTTTCCCTTTAAAAATCAAAACGCAATAGTTTAAAACCTCTACTAAAAAAGGGAAAACCGACCCAAAAATACTGAAAAAATTTCAGACCTGTTTTTAACCCCCCCCTTTCCCCTCCAAAGTCCTTTAAAAATTGTTTTTGAAAAAACTCAACACCCAACCCTTTAATTTAAATCCCCTTCCCGCATTTTTAGTCTGCCTATTGCGTCAACCACAAAACACGGAAACCACCCTAGCCATACGTTAAACACCTTCTAAACCTTCTGACTTTAAAAATCTCCTTCCCCATCTTTCGACTTATCGCAGCATTTACACTAAAATCACTCAATCCTTCTCTCCCGTCCCAAAAAACTTCGGTGTTTTCTTGGGACAGCCCTTACCTTGGGTTTTGTTTTATACCCACTGGGTCGATTCCAGACATCTCAGAAACAAAAAATTTAATCAATTTTAAAAAAAAAAATTGGATCCAACAAATTTATTTTTGGCCCCGTCCTGTTTCAATCTCTACACTGTTCCACTCTTTAGACTAATAAACCGCACCAAATCAACCATCATTTTTTACGCCCATGACTCCCAATTCAAAGCAGGACACCCTGGGGAAAAACTGCCCTTCTCTCTTTACAAATAGTCACTTTCCTTTAGGGCAATCCCAAAAAAGGATATACAAAAAAAGTTAAAAGCAAAAGCAATAAAAAAAAAGCCAAAGTTTTTGGGGCCAAACACAAACCCCCTTCCATCACAACTATTTAAAAGATTTTGGGGATAAAAAATCCCTTCCGCTTCCAATTCAGTTAATAAAACTAGGTGTTTTTTATTGCAACCACTCTCTATTTCCAAAAAATTTATCAACCCAAAACCCCGCCCCTCCGCTACATCAATTACGACGTATAAATCAATCCGAAATACCCGTCCCCTGAAAGCAACATACCCAAAAATTTCATATCTCTTAATTTTTTCCCCGTCGGGGCATTGTTAAATTTTTCTTTTGGGTGGTCTCCCCATCATCTATCCACTCCTTCAAAACCCTACAAAAATCTGCACTTTGATTAGCCCCCAAAAAAAAAAAAAAAAATCTGAGGGATTTTACTCCACTCCTGCAATCTCTCCCCTGTTGCCTGTGCCACAAAGTAAAGGGACAAGATAAATACCCTCGTTAAAAAAATTCCCCCCAAAAACCCGCACCCTCCTACCTCTGTAATTTTTCACCTGTAAAACTCCTTCTCGTTCCCCCCGCACTGCTGCCGATACCTTTTGGGTTTTCAAAACCTAGATTCCCCCCCCAAACCACAGTTGGGCCTTTCCCCTTTCTCTATTTCTTTGGCCATCAATCTGGAATACCTCCCCTCTCCCTTTTGTGAAAAGCCTTTCTTTCGAAAGCTTTAAATAAATTTTAAATTTAAAAAAATTAAATTTTTTTTAAAAATTAAAAAAAAAAATTTTTTTTTTTTAAAAACCAATTTTCCGTCCCTCCTTTAAACCAAAATTTTCCATTTACCCCCGCCTTAAAAGAAACCTTTTTTGGGGGTGGGGGTTGTGTGTTGGGGGTGTTTTTGTGTGTGGTTTTGGGGTTTTTGTGTGGTTTTGTGTTTTGTACCCCTTTGAATTTGTTTGAATATTGTTAAAACATGTTGGGTTTTTTGTGGGGGGAGCGGAATTTAAGGAAAACCTCGGGGTTTTTTAAATTTCAAGATATACGCTCTATAAATTTTTATATTATTATTTTTATTATTATTATAGAGAAGCGGCGCTGTTTTGGTGTGTTTGTAGTGTGTGTGTATTGTTCTGTGGTGTGTTGGGGTGTTGGTTTGTGTGTGTGTTGTGTGTTGTGGGGTGGGTATGTGGTTTTAGGTGTGTATGTTTGTTATGTGTGGGGGTGTAGTGTTGGAGGGGTGTTTTGTGGGGTTTTGTGTTGGTTTATTGGGGTTTAGTGTAAAGTGTAGTGTGGGGTTTTGTATTTTGGGTGTGTGTAGGGGTTTTTCTGTGTGTTAATGTTTGTTTGTTATTTTGGGGTGAGTTTTGTTTTGACGTGTGTGTGTGGTGAAATGTGTTTTTTGTGTGGTAGTTTGTGTTTTATGGTTTTTGGGAATGTGGTTTGTAGTTGTTGAGGGTAGTGTGTTTGTAAGGGGGTAAAGTGTTTTTGGTGGGGGTTTTTTTTGTTATTTTGATGTGGTGAGCGCGCGCGCGTTGTGTGTGTAGTGTTATAAATTTGTTGTATTAAAGGGGTGTGAATTTGTGGTTTTATAAAGGGGTGTTTCGTGTGTGTTGTTGTTTGGGGCAAAAAAAAACAATAAGGGGTTATTCCATTATCCTCGATAAAAAATAAAAAATAAACAAATAAAGAAATAACACACACACTTACACACACCCCAACTTTCACACACAACCACACACTTAAAACATACAAACCCCACACTTACACACACACACACTTTCACACACACACCTTTCACACACAAAAACCCCCCGAGCAAGTGGGGTTGGGGAGGGGAAAAGAATCCCCAAAACAAAGACACACACACACACTTACACTCACACACACACACTTACACACTTATACACACCTTACCACTTACCACACACTTACCACACACACACACACCACACACACACACACACACAAAACACACACACACACACACACACACACCACACACCCCACAAACACACAAACTAAAACTATTGGCATTCTGGGGATTTTTTTTTATTTTTATTAAAAACTTTTTTTTTAAAAAAAGTATACAAGTGAAGAGGGAATCATATTCAAACTTTTTTGGGCATTGCATATGGGTTTACCACAGGGCCCATTTTTAACCCCCTTTTTTTTTAATATATTGATTATGAAATTTTCCTAAAAACGTTAAAAAACGTTTCCTGGTACAAAATGCATATATATTTTATTAAAAGAATGTTCCCAAATATAACGTTCCCAAAACAAAAGGGGAAAACTATACCAAAAAAGATATCAAAAAAAACTAGAAAATTTACATAAAAATATTTTTGAAAAGGGCCCGAAATTATCTACAAAAAAAACGCACATTTATCTTTTTTAAAAATGGTAGTACCAATCATTTCCACCGTTTAAAGAAAGGAGGGGGGCCAAAACATATAAAAAAAAAGGTTTAAAATTTTTTGGCATTCAACTTTCATCAAAATTAACTTGGGAAACTCATATTGGATTCATTTTAAAAAAAAGCAAGGAAATGCCTAAAATTTTTTTAAAATGGGGTTGCAACAGTCCTTGGGGGGCAAAAAATCTCACTCTTTAAAAGCTTTTCTAAGTCACTTTTTTACTTTCCAAACGGGCTTAAAGGGCAAAAAGTCCCTTTTTTCCCCGTGCCCCCTAATTATTTACTTAAAAAAAATCCAAATATAGTTGTAAAGCTTTCAAAAATTGCCCCTTTGGGGGCCATTCCATCACCCCCCATTGGGAAATTAAAAGAAACTGGGGGAACCTTTCCCCCTTTCTAATACCGACAAAAAATTTTATCGCCCAAAAATTTTTTTAAAGGAAACCCTCATAGCAAAATTTGTCTGTATGAATTTAAGTTTCAAGCAAAACCCCAAATTTTCCCAAAAAAGGGGAAAACCAAAAAATTTTTGTTTAAATTTCCCAAATTTTACTTTTTATTTAGAACTCTTTCAAAAATCTAAACTTAAAACAATATGACTTTTAAAACAAAAAGAAGCTTTACCATTCCTTTTATGGGGAAAGGATAAAGCCTGTTTTGATAAAGAAAAATTAATAAAAAAAAAAAGGGAAAAACAAAACATCAGGTCAGATGTTCATCGCATATTGAAAATAAGAAGCCCACTGCTTAAAAAGGGTTTAAAAACAGATGGGGTTTGGGGGTTTTTGAAAACCCCTGACACAGGCTCTTTATTTTTTCATACCACACTTAAAAAAAAAGAAAAACGTATTATCTTGGTAAAAAACGTTTTAATATTTACAGCTAACTTATTTCAATTTTTTATGGCCCCCTTAAATTATTCCCTTTATTTTCCCCTTTTTCCTTTTTTCATACTTCTTTGGTTGACTTTCCCAAATCTTATTGTATGCTATAAAATCCCCAAACTTCAAGGTCTCCGGAATTATTTTTGAAATTAAATATTAATACACCTCCTAAGTTTAAGAGGTATTCCTGTTTCTTTTTGTTGGGTGCCCTCATCACGTTGGAATTTTTTCAAATGAGTGGGCTGACAGAGCTGCAAAAAAGGGAGCAAGACATGACATAGAATCGATAGAACGGATGTTCCCCTTATCTCTACAGAGGGATACCGAATATTAGAACAAACTTCATGGGGTAAGTTTAAAGAATCTGATCAATTCAATGAACGATATTTTAAAAGTTGTCTGACCACTGCCCATATTTCTTGTTATGGGGCTCCTTCTCAAATAGATTCGCGTTTTATATCCGTGAGAAGGGTTAATTCCTATATTTTTAAATGAAATTAAAAAGCATTCCTTACAAAATTTTGTAAACATGTAAGATGTCTATGTGGGGATCATATTTCCAATACTCATATCATATTTGAGTGCCCTATTGTAAAACCTTTTTTACCTACATTTTCTGAACAGTCTCTGGAAACTGTATTTGAAAATTCAAAGCTAGCATTTGCCATTGCAGATGTTTATTGCATAGTCCCACTTGAATATTTATTGTAGTTACATTATTGTTATTTCATGTTTCCACATTGTTGACTTTATTTTTTGCTCCTGTTTAAAAGTATTATCATTACTTTTCTAGTTTTGTTTCACCCCCCCCCCCCCCCCCCCCCCACAAAATACCAGCACTGATGCTTATTTCTTAACCTTTTCTCCTTCCACTCCTTCCTCCCACTTCTTTAACTTCCCTTTACACTTTCTATTTCCCTCGTCTAATATCACTCAGAGTGAACAGACGTTAAATTGAAGACAACAACAACAACAACACAGAGCAAGTGGGGGTGGGAGAGGGAAATAAATCGCAAAACAAGAGCTAACATTTCCATAAATAATTAAATAACACACACACACTACACACACACACTTACACACACAAAACACTCAACACACAACCAACACACACACTTACATATTACAACACACACACTTACAAACACTCACACACACACTCACACACAACACAGCAAGTGGGGGGGGCGGGAATGAATCGCAAAACAAGAGCACACACAAACACACACTCACAACACACACACTTACTAACACACACACACACATACAGAGCAAGTGTGGGGGGGGGGGAGAGAGGGAAATGAATCGCAAGACAAGAACACACACATACACACACACACACAACACACAACACACACACACCCCCACACACAGCAAGTGGGGGGTGGGGGTGGGAGAGGGAAATCAATCGCAAACAAGAACACACATACACACACTTAACACACACCCTTACACACATACACACACACGACACTTACACACACCACACACACACTACTACAAACACACCACCACACTACACACACACACTTACTAAACACACAAACACAACACACACACACACACACTCACACACATACACAGCAATGGGGGGGATGAATCGCAAAACAAGAGCAACACACACACACACACCACACACACTTACTAACACACACACACCACACTTACACACACACACAACTACACATACACTACAACACACTTACACACACACATCACACAGCAAGTGTGTTGGGGAGGAAGGAGAGAGGAGGGAAAGGAAATTGCAAAACAAGAGCTAATATTTCCAGACGCCGCAGATGGGTTTTTTTCACCCTTGAAGTAATTTTCCACCTGATGTCCTTCCCCTTCCTTTTATCTTTTCCCCTCCCTCAACGCTCTTCATCACCACCACCCACCCCCTCGTCCCTCCCTCCCTTGATCAGAGTCCACGCCTCACCCCCCCCCCCCTCCACCATCTTCCCACCCCTCTCTCCCACCTTCTTTCAAATTTTCCACCATCACCACCGCTCCCCCCTCCCACCGCGTCACATCAATAGCGCTGGTCCCCCCCCCCCCCCTTCCCGCCGTTGTGTGGTGTTTGTTGTGTGTGTGTGTGTTTGTTGAGAGAGGAGAGAGATAGGGTGTTGTGTGTTTGTGTTTGTGTGTGTGTGTGTAGTGTGTTGTGTGTGTGTGTAGTGTGTGTGTTTGTGAGAGTGAGAGAAGAAAGAGAGAGAAGAGTGTGGTGTGTGTGTGAGTTGTGTGTGTGTGTTTTGTGTGTGAGGCGTGTGTGTGTTTTTTACGTGTGTTGTGGTGTGTGTGTTGTGTGTTTTTGTGTGTTGGTTGTGTTTGTATGTTTTGTGTGTGTGTTGTATTTTTGAGAAGTTTGTGTTTGTGGTGTTGTGTGTGGTTGTTTGAGACGAAGGTGAAGGGGTGGTGGGTTGATGTTTGTGTGTAGTTGTGTGTTGTTGTTGTTATTGTGTTTGTGTGTGGTTGAGAGAGAGAGAGAAGATGAGAGTTGTGTGTGTGTGTTGTGTGTGTGTGTGTGTGTGTTGTGTGTGTGTTGAGCTAGGGAATGATGGGGGGTTGATGAGTTTGTGTGTTGTGTGCGCGACGCCGGTTAGTGTGAACGTGTGCATCTTGTGGTGTGTGTGGCGGTGTGTGTTGTGATTGTGTGGTGTGTGTTGTTGTGTTTTGTGGTTGGGTGAGTGTGTGTGTGTCCTGTTTGTTGTGTGTTGTGTATGTTTGAAGTTTGTATGGTGTAAGTGGTATGGGTGCGTTGTGTATGTGTGCGTGTGGTTATGTGTTGTGTGTGTGTCTGTGGGTTCCTATTCATTTTCCACAACAAAATTGTACTTCTTATGTAAAAACCTCTACTCTAAACACTACAACTGCGCGCGCGCGCGTGTGTGTGTTGTGTGTGAGTGTTACTGTGTGTGTGCGTGCCCAGCCGCGCGCGCGTGTGTGTTTTACATGTTATTCGAGATACTGAAATCTAGCAATCATGCTGACTTTTTTTTCATCCATCCCCATATTTGTATGCTTTTGTCAATTCTTCTCTGGTTTTCCTCCCACGCACACAATGCCTACCTTATCGAAAAAAAGCGGAACAGGCTTAACGTGTGCGCAAATAACTCGTGCGTTCACAACACACACGGGCCTCGGTTTCCTAGTCTCAATACCGCAGGATTTTTTGAGAGAGTGAGTCTCGCAAAAACTGATGTCAACTCCAGGGGAAAAATATCCCCTTGAACGGGAATCGAACCCGTCGACAGATTGGCTATCGCAATGTTCTAACAACATCAGGCTATCCCGGCCTCTGTGTGTGTTTGTGTGTTGTGTGTGTGTGTGTGTGTTGTGTGTGTGTGGTGTGTGTGGTGTGTGTGTGTGTGGTTCTCTCTCTTATCGTTTCACATATCCTACTGCAAGTTTCACACCGCAGTGAAAATCAGTATCTGCCCTAAGAAAGAAAAACAAACAAAACAAAACAAAACAAACAAACCACCACAATGCTTTACCTCAATTATTGTGCGATTGGTTTAACTGGATGAATAAAACATATGCTTCGACAAAGATGTTTCAGATTAAAACAATCATTTGTTTTGGAGCAGCATCAGTCTTCATCGCAAAACCGTTGGTCGCCGCTCTTTCTCTGTTTCTGGTCCATTGATCTGGAATAACCTCCCTCTCTCCCTTTGCCAAAAGCCTTCTTATGACGCTTTTAAAATCCGGTCTCAAGACACATTTATTTCAAAACCAATATTCTCTCCTCTTTTCCATTTCATTTTTTGTCCCTGCCCTCAACAGCCCAAACCCATCACCCTGCCGGAGAGTAAACTTTGGTGTGTGTGTGTGTGTGTGTGTGTGTGTGTGTGTGTGTGTGTGTGTGTGTGTGTGTTGTGTGTGTGTGTGGTGTGTGTGTGTGTTTGTGTGTGTGTGTGGTGTTGTGTGTGTGTGTGTGTGTGTTGTGTGTGTGTGCGTGCGTGTGTGCGAGCATGTGTTATACATTTGAACTTGAAAACAAAATCTATTAATTGTAATGGCTGCATGTGAATGAGTAGGATGAATGAAAGCGCTTTGATTTGTTTTGTTGCAAGATATAGCGCTATAAAAATTCCATGTATTATATATTATTATTATTATTATTATAATTATTATTATTATTATAACTCAAGTGTACTGGCACGTCACAAAAACACGGACATCTGGACTGGCCAAGACTGTCCTACTACATGGAACAGCAGTACAAGGAGGGAGACAGACGAAGAAGAGGCAGACAACAGAGAGAAAAACCGCTGGGAAGACAGACAACATCAGAGAGTGGACTGACTGGCCTTGACAGTGGAACGATCTGCTACGGAAAGCAGAGAGGACACACACACGAACCATATCACAACAAACACACGCACACACATACGCATCCTCACACACACACACACAGACACACGCACAGACACACACACACACACACACACGCACACACACATACTTTAAACACACACACACACACATACGCGCGCCCACACACTTGACACCTCCACACACACACATTTCACACACACATACACACACTTCAACCCCCCTACCCCCACACACACCCTACATCACACACTCACACACATCAATACCCCCACACACGCACACACTTCACACCTCCACACACTTCATCCCCCCCTCCCACATACACACACTTCCCCCCCCCCAACAAACACACACGCACACACACATCCACACACACCCACACACCCTACCTCACACTCACACACCCCCAAACACACACACACACACACGCACGCACGCACACATACACTGGAAATCAAACAGACTCAATCCTAAAAATAATAATAAAAGCACATTAATCATGGCAACAGCCAGCCCTTTATCCCAACTAATAATAACTAATAATATCCACACACACACACACAACACACACAAACAACCCCCCCCCCCCCCACACACACACACACATACATGCATACATACATACACACAAACACACAAAAGTTTCTGAATCTGAATCACGCACACACATACAACCACACACAAATCTCACACTCATCCATCAACACAACACACACACACACACATACACACGTACATACACGCGCGCATCCACACACACACACAACACACACACACCTCACCCACACACAAAGCTCACACCCACCCATCTACACAAAACCACACACCTAATCACACACACACACACCCATCCATCCACACACACACACACACACACACAAACACACACACACACACACACACACACACACACACAACACACACACACACAGAACATCTTGCGCACACGTTAAACCCTGTTCCACTTTTCGGGAGAGTAGGCCACTGTGTGCCGGTGGGAACGGATGACAGAATTGACAAAACCGCATACACACGGGGACTGGATGTAAAAAAGCACATGACTGCTTATTCCATTATCCTCGATATAAAAAAAAATCATCCCCCCACACACACATCCACCCACCCATCCATCCACACACACACACACACATCCACATCCACCCATCCCATCCATCCATCCATCCATCCACCACACACACATACACACACACACACACACACACACACATCCACCCACCCACCCATCCACACACACACACACACACACCACACGAACACACGCGCACACACACACTTCACACCCAACCATCCACACACACACAACACACACACACACCCACACACCCTCCATCCATCCATCCCCACACACATACACACACACACACACACATCCACCCACCCACCCATCCACACACACACACACACACACACAAACGCACACACACGCGCACACACACACTTCACACACCAACCATCCACACACACATACACACATACACACCCACACACCCAACCATCCACACACACAGCCACACACCCATCCATCCACACACACACACACACAAACACACACACACACACACCACACACACAAACATCCATCCATCCATCTATCCACTCACACACACAACAACAACAACAACAACACAAACGCCAGAAACTCCAGGAAGAAACTCACAACAACACACACACACACACACACACACACACACGCGCGCGCGCATTTTTACCCACATTTTGTGAGCAGTCTGTGGAAACTGTTTTTAAAAATCCGAAATTAGCCTTTGCCATTGTTAAATGTCTATTGCACAGCCCTTTAGAGTATTTGTTGTAGTTATTTTATAGATGTTTCATGTTAAAAATTTGTTGAATTTAAATGTTTACTCATGTTTAAGATTCCCCCCACCCCTTTAATTGCATGAAAATACCAACACAACATGTTACCTAATCAGTCTTTTCTCTGTACATTCCCCTCTCCACTTCATCCACTACATTTCCACATCCTTTGTCTAATATCACTAGAGTGAACAGACGTTAAATTGAAGACAACAACAACAACACACGCACGCACACACACATCCACCCACCCATCTATCCACTCCACACACACAACAACAACAACAACAACAACAACACAACGCCAGAAACTCCAGAAGAAACTCACAACAACACACACCACACACACACCACACACACACACACACACAACACACACACACACACACACACACACGCCACAGCACACAACACACACACACACACACACACACACACAACACACACACCACACAAAACCAACACAACATCCCCCACCCATCTATCCACTCACACACACAACAACAACAAACACAACGCCAGAAACTCCAGGAAGAAACTCACAACAACAACACACACACACACACACACACACACACACACACACACACACACCACACACACACACACACATCTATCCACTCACACACAACAACAACAACAACAACAACAACACAAACGCCAGAGACTCCAGGAAGAAACTCACAACAACAACAACAACACAACGCCAGAGACTCCAGGAAGAAACTCACAACAACAACAACAACAACACAACGCCAAGACTCCAGGAAGAAACTCACAACAACAACAACAACAACAACAACACAACGCCAGAGACTCCAGGAAGAAACTCACAACAACAACAACACAACGCCAGAGACTCCAAGAAGAAACTCACAACACCGTCGGGACCAGAAACTAATCAAGGACTCTTTAATAAATAAATCAATCAATCAAATAAATAAATAAATAAACGCACACTGAGAGAGAGAGAGAGGAGGGGAGAGGCGGAAGGAGGGAGAGGATGAAGGGAGAGAGAGGAGAGAGAGAGAGAGAGAGAGAGAGAGAGAGAGAGAGAGAGAAACAGAGACAGACAGATAGACAGACAGAGAGACAGACATACAGCCAGACAGACAGAAGGAGAGAGAGAGACAGAGAGAGAGAATGGGGAGGAGAGAGAGTGAGGGATGGGGGCAGAGAGACAGACAGACAGACAGACAGAGACAGGGGAGGGAGACAGAGAAGGAGAGAGAGAGAGAGAGAGAGAGAGAGAGAGAGAGAGAGAGAGAGAGAAAAGAGGAGGAAGAGGGAGTGAGGGATGGAGAGAGAGAAGGGGTGGTGGAGAGAAAGTGAGGATGGAGAGAGAGAGAGAGAGAGAGAGAGAGAGAGAGAGAGAGAGAGAGAGAGAGAGAGAAACACACAGACAGAGAGAAGAGCAAGAGAGAGAAAGATAGAGAGAGACAGACAGAAAGAGAGACAGAGAGCGAGAGAGAGAGAGAGAGTGAAAACGAGCACAGAAGGGGCAGAGACACAGACAGACAGACAGAGAGAATCAAAGAAAGAGAGGAGAGAGAGACAGAGAGAGAGAGACAGACAGACAGAGAAAATCAAAGAGAGAGAGGAGAGAGACAGACAGACAAACAGACAGACACAGAGAATCAAAGAGAAAGAGGAGAGAGACAGACAGACAGACAGACAAAGGGAACCAAAAAGAGAGAGAGAGAGAGAGAGAGAGAGAGAGAGAGAGAGAGAGAAGGAGAGAGAGAGAGAGAGAGAGAGAAGAGAGATACAGACAGACAGACTCTGCTTATTCAATGTACCATCTGAAAATAAAAGTTTGACTTTGACTTTGACTTTGACAGACAGACACAGAGAATCAAAGAGAGACAGTCAGACAGACACACACACACACATACACACACACACTCAGACAGACACAGACAGGGATACACACAGAGACAAGGGGGATGGGGGGGAGTGGGGGGATGCATGGGGGGATGGGGGGTTGAGGGGTGAGGGGTGGGGGGTGTATAAATCAATAGGTCCAATCCATAAGTCTGCAGACGGAATGAGCAGCCAGTTACCGATTAATTCTTAAAATCTCGGCCGACACTTCACCCCCACCTTCTTCCACCTCCCCCTCCTCCTCACCCTCCCCTCCCCCGACCCCCCACCGCTTTCGTTTCTTATCTGTCGTCAAACACAAAATCAGCGCAAGGTGGCTATCTCTTTAAAGGTTTTCT
>CM054154.1:23746141-23756141 GCA_028751875.1 Rapana venosa | reverse complement strand
TCTTCTCTCACTCATTCTCTCTCTCACTCTCTTCTCTCTCCTCGTCTTAAACTCCTTTGCTCTCTTACTCTCTCTTTTGAAATCTCCTTCTCTCTAGACTTTCTCTCTCTTCTTTAAAATCTCCTCTCTGTCTCTGTCTCTTTCTCCTCCACTCCTCCTCCCTCTCTTCTCTTTTAAATTCTCCATTCTTCTCTCTCTCTCTCTCCTCTCTCTCTCGCCTCCTCTCATCCCCTTCCCTCTCTCGCTCTCTTACTCTCTCTTTAAAATCTCCATTCTCTCTCTACCTTTCCTCTCTTCACTCTCTTTAAAATCTCTCCTTTCTCTCATCTCTCTTCCTTTTCTCTCCCTCCCTTCCTTCCTCCCTCTCATCTCTCTCTCGCTTTCTACTCTCTCTTTAAAATCTCCATTCTCTCTCTCTACTTTCTTCTTTCACTCTCTTTAAAATCTCCATATCTCTCTCTCTCTCACTCCCGTCTCTCTCTCTCAACGCTCTCTCCTCTTCCTCTTCTCTTTCTTCTCCTCTTACTCTCTCTTTTAAAATTCTCCATTCTCCATCGCTCTCTCTCTCTCCTCTTCTGTTCTCTCTCCTCCCCTCCCTCACTCTCTCTCGATCTCTTTTAAAAATCTCCATTCTCCCTCCTACCTTTCCTCTCTTTCATCCCTTCTCTTTAAATCTCCATACTCTCTCCTACCCCTCACTCTCATCTCCCTCCCTCCTTCCATCGCTCTCTCTCTCATCTGTACTTCCCTCACCCCCTCCACTCCTCATCTGTCATCTCTCCTCCCCCCTCCATTCCTCCCCCTCTCTCACCACTCCTCCGACTCCTTACCTCACCTCCCCCTCTCCTCCTCCCCCCTCCGCCTTTTACCACACTCCAGTCAACCCCTCCAAACGTCCCACACATTCCCTCCTCATCACCTCTACTCACCTCAATACCTCTCTCCAACACTCTAACCACCCTCCCCTCTGTCCTTCTCATCTTCCTCTCCCATCCTTTTCTCCCCCCCTTCAATCCCCTCTCTCCCTCTCTCCTCTCCCCCCTCTCCCTCCCTTCTCTCCTCCCCCCTCTCTCTCTGTCCTTCTCTCTTCCCTCCCTCTCCCTCCCTCTCTCTCTCTCTCTTCCCTCTCTTCCCCATTACCCCCCCCTCCCCCTCCCTCCCTTCTCTTCCCTCTCTTTCTCTCTCTGTCCTTCTCTCTTCCCATCCCTCTTCTCTCCCTCCCTCCCTCCCTTTCCCTCCCTCTCTCTCTCCCCCTCCCCTCCCTCCCTTTCCCTCCCTCTCTCTCTCCCTCCCTCTCTCTCACTCTCTCTGCCATTTAGTTGCAGAACCGAACACAGGGGAATTCCTTACCACATTCTCCCAGCAATCGCTTGCAGAGCAAAGGAACCGTGGCCACACTCCATACATAGCTGCTGCGGTTGGGGAAGGGTGGGGGAGAACTCGAACTCGAAAGATTTATTCACAAAAAGGAAGGCCATTGGCCTATACATGAAGTGGGGGGTTGTCGAGCTGCTTAGTATTTTAGTGAGAAAAATAAGGAAGCACAAAAAAAAAACCCTAAAAACCTTTGAAAAAAAACACACACCAAAAACAAAATGTTATTGTATAACCACAACATTTTTTTTTAAATCAGTTCCACAAAATATGAGTTAAGAAACCAAGATATCTCTTATTCTTTCTTCTTTTGTTATTCATTTATATCCAGAATAATGGAATAAGCACTTCTGTGGGTGTTTTTTTACATCCAGTCCCCGTGTGTATGCGGTTTTGTAAATTTTGTCATCTGTTGCCACCGGAACACAATGGCCTACTCTTCAGAAAATGCGGAACAGGATTTAACGTGTGCGCTAGATGTTATGCGTGCGTTCGCACACGGGGCCTCGGTTTATAGTCTCATCCGAAGGATGTGACAAAAAGGCCATTGGCCCATACATAAAGGGGGGAATGGGGATTGCCGAGCTGCTTAGTATTTTAGTGAGAAAAATAAGAAAGCAAACCCCCCAAAAACAACAACAACCCAACAACAACAAAACAACCACCCCCCCAAAAAAAAATCAAAAACAAAACCCAAAATGTTATTGTAATAACCACCACCACCACAATAAAAAAACAATTCAGTTTCACAAAATATGAGTTAAGAAACCAAGATATGTCATTCTTTTTTTCTTTTCTTTTATTCTTTTATATCGAGGATAATGGAATAAGCACTCATGTGCCTTTTTTTTTTACATCCAGTCCCCATGTGTATGCGGTTTTGTAAATTCTGTCATCTGTTTCCACCGGCACTTAACAGCCTACTCTTACGAAAAGCGGAACAGGATTTAACGTGTGCGTGCAAGATGTTCTGCGTGCGTTCGCACACGGGGCCTCCTCGGTTTATAGTCTCATCCGAAGGAATTTTGGGGAGAGTGGAGTCTGCACTGATGTTAACTCCAGGGGGAAAATATCCCCCTTGAACGGGAATCGAACCCAGGTCGTCAGATTGCGAGCGCAATGTTCTTATTCTAAAGGCTTCGCACAAATATAAAGCAAGGCTGAAACAAACTCTCAGGGTGACTAGATGCCGTGAGGAGACAGAATCTGAGAGAGAGAGAGAGAGACAGAGAGAGAGAGAGAGACAGAGAGAGAGAGAGAGGGCAGAGAGAGAAGAGAGAGAGACAGAGAGAGAGAGAGAGACAGAGAGAGAGAGAGACGAGAGAGAGAGAAGGGAGAGAGAAGAGAGAGAGAGAGGCAGAGAGAGAGGAGCAGAGAGAGGAGAGAGAGAGGAGAGAGAGAGAGACATGTAGGCGGACAGAGAAGAGACGAGAGACAGCAAAGTGAAAGTGAGAGAGAGATTGCGGCCACACTCGCAAGTTAAAGTGTCGGGTTCTGATTTGGATATCGGTATAATAATCCTCATGTAGCGTGTCTTGGGCAAAAGTAGCCTGGCGGCGCCATCCCTCTTCAGGCGTGATTTTTGGGTTGGGTTGATTCCCCACATGTCACAGGGGATACCGGATTCCATGGTTACCGGTAGCAGAGGACACCTCTGACCTGACCCCAACCTACTGTTTAAGTGAGCACACCATAAGCTACAAGCTTGTTGTTGCCCTGATTCCAAAATGCTGTTTGTTTTCAATGTGTATACTCATTTCTGAATAAACCTATTTAAACCAACCTACTGACCACGGTGAAAAAGAGGAAACTCAGATGGTATGGGCACGTAACACGCTCAGAAGGACTTGCAAAAGACCATCCTGCAAGGAACAGTCCAGGGGAAGAGAAGACGGGGCAGACAGAGGAGAAAGTGGGCCGACGACATCCGTGATTGAACAGGGAAGGACTTCAATGTCACCCAGGCACTTGCCCACAACCGCGCTAAGTGGAGCCAGCTGGTCCACCGTTCGTCCACCATGCAGCGCCCCTACGACCCTGGCGGGTTACGGGACCAGTGAACAGTGAAAAGTAACAGTATAGTCTTCAAGGTGAAGTAGTGATTGTGATGCTGGTGGTGGTGGTGTTATTTGGAAAATCTGGTGGTGGTGGTGGTGGTGTGGTGGTGTTATTTGGAAAATCTGGTGGTGGTGGTGGTGATGTTATTTGGAAAATCCGCTTTTTTGGGGGGTTGCTTTTTGGGGGGTATAGTGCTGGGTGTGTTGTTGTGAGTGAGTGAGTGTGTGTGTATGTGTGTGTTGTGTTTGTGTGTGTTGTGTTTGTTGTGTGTGTGTGTGTGTGTTGTGTTTGTGTGTGTTGTGTTTGTGTGTTGTGTTTGTGTTTGTGTGTATGTTTGTGTTTGTGTGTGTTGTGTTTGTGTGTGTGTGTGTGTTGTGTGTGTGTGTGTTGTGTTTGTGTGTGTTGTGTTTGAGTGTGTTGTGTTTGTGTTGTGTTTGTGTGTGTTTGTTTGTGTTTGTGTTGTGTGTGTATTTATGTGTGTGTTCGTGTGTGTGTTTGTGTTTATTCTTTATTCACTTATTCTTTCATTTTGAGGATAATGGAATAAGCATCCATGCGCTCTTTTTTTTACATCTAGTCCCCGTGTGTATGGAGTTTTGTAAACTTTGTCATCCGTTCCCACCGGCACACAATGGCCTGCTCTTCCCATAAGCGGAACGGGTTTTAACGTGTTCGCAATATGTTATCTCGTTTGAGCGCGTGTGTGTGTGTGTGTGTGTGTGTGTGTGTGTGTGTGTGTGTGTGTGTGTGTGTGTGTGGTGTGTGTGTGGTGTGTGTGTGTGTGTGTGTGTGTGGTGGTGTGGTGTGTGTGGGTGTGGTGTGTGTGGTGATGTGTGTGTGTGTGGTGTGTGTGTGTGTGTGTGTGTGTGTGTGTGTGTGTGTGTGGGGGGGGGGTGTGTGCTGTGTGGTGTGTGTGGTGTGTGTGTGTGTGGCTGTTGGTGTGTGGTGTGTGTCTGTGGTGTGTGTGTGTGTGTGTGGGGTGTGGGTGTTGTGTGTGTGTGTTCTTTGTGTGTGTGTTGTGTGTGTGTGTGGCTGGGGGTGTGTGTTGTGTGGCTGTGTGGTTCTACCTCGGGTCATCCGATCACGATCTAAAAACACCACCAGAGTATTACCTACCCCCTCCTCCTCCCTCCCTCCCTTCCTCCCCACTCACCCACCTTTTGACCCATCTCTCCCACCCTCCCTTCCCTCCCCTCTCCAACCAATCCACTACCCACTCAATGTAAAATTAAGGATCTTTTTTTTTAAAATAAATTTATTTATTTTCCAATGGGGTTGGGGGCGGGCAGAGGGGGTGGGGTGGGGTGGCGGGGTGGGAAGAGATATGCATTTTCATACTTTTCTCTTTTTTCTATTTAATCCAAGAGACTCCTTCAACTTAACACACAACCAACACGACCACACAACACAGACACACACCACACACAACACCACACACACACACACCACAACACAAAACCCACACCACAACACAACACCAACCACACACACAACCCACACACACACAACACACACACACACACACACACAACCACACACACACACAACACACCACACACACAACCCACACACACAACCACACACACACACACACACACCACACACACACACACACACACACACCCCACACACACAACCACACACACACACCACAACCACACACACACACACACGCCACACGAATGAAAGAGACGCGAGGTAAGGGGTATGGCTTGCTTTCCAGTATCTCCCCATCCCCCCCAACAAAATATAAACAGGCAGCCGTACTCCGATTTCCCGGGGATGCTTTCTCCTCTTTGAAGTAAAAGTGCACGGGGGAGGGGGGGGGGGGGGGGGGGTGGAAGTTATAATAATATAGCTTAAAAAAAACAAAACTTTGTCGAGACCTAAGACATAATCTTAAAACTTAAGCTAAAAAACAACCCAAAAAAAAAAAAAATCATTTTAGTTATTTTACTTTACTTTATCATTTTATATCGAGGATAATGGAATAAGCACTCATGTGCTTTTTTTTTACATCCAGTCCCCGTGTGTATGTGGTTTTGTAAATCACGCCATTCGTGTTTTGGAGCAGGTCTTGCTTTGCAATTTGCGATAGTTTTTTTTCTCTTTTACTGACCAAAGGAATATTTTCCCCCACAGATATTGCCTCGGGAGGGGGGGGGGGGGGGGGGTAGGGGTCTGTTTGTTACGTAACGACATTGTGTGTGTGTGTGTGTGTGTGTGTGTGTGTGTGTGTGTGTGTGTGTGTGTGTGTGTGTGTGTGTGTGTAACGTCTGTTTCTTCTTTTGTTGTTGTTGTTGTTGTTGTGTTGTTAAAAGTATTGTTGTTTACTACCAACAAAATAATGGCAAGAACTTCTGCTGAATGTATGTGTGTGTGTGTGTGTGTGTGTGTGTGGGGGGGGTTAATGGGGAAAAATACAGAAAAGGAAGGGTTAAGTTACACACACATACTTACACTTACACACTTACATACACACTTACGCACACATACCTACACACACACTTACTAACACGCTTGCACACACACACTTACTAACACACACACTTACACACACACTTACACAAACACACACACTTACACACACACTCACACAAGCACACACACTCACACACACACCACTTACTAACACACAAACACAACTTACTTACGCACACAACAAATACACACACAAACACACACACACAAGAGATACATTCATGTGTCCACACCCATACACACATACATTCACACTCACACACACACTTACAATCACAAAACACACACACAACACACACACTTACACTCACACTCACAAAACACACATAACACACACTCACACAACACACACACACACACACACCACACACACACACACTACACACTCTCTCTCTCTCTCTCACACACACACACACACACACACACACACACACACACACACACCATCTCTCATCCTCTCTCTCCTCTCTCTCATCCTCTCTCTCTCTCTACACACACACACACACTCAAACACACACATACACACACACACAACACACACACAACACACACACACACACACACACACACACACACACACACACACACACATATGGCTTGATGAAAAAAGAAAGCAATGCACTGTTTATTCAATGCACCATCCGAAAATAAAAGTTTGACTTTGACTTTGACCACACACACACACCACACACACTCTCTCTCTCTCTCTCTCTTTCACACACCACACACACACTCACACCACACCCAAACAACACACAACAACACACACCATCCACACACACACCACACACCTCACCATCACACTCACCCATACTCACTCTCTCTCTTTCACCACACACATCACACACTCACTCTCTCTCTCTCACACACACACCACCTCACCTCACAAACACACACTCACTCACACACACACACATCACTCACACACACTCTCTCTCCACAAGCACACGAGAAAAAAACAAAACCCAACAACCAAACCTGTTAACAAACTTGTTAATACCAAAGTCGTAACAACATTTAAAACAAGGATACTGGGGGGGGAGGGAGGGATGGGAGGGGGGGGGGGGGGGGGAGGGAGGGGAAGGGAAGGGAGGGGAGGGGGAGGAGGGAGGGGAAGGGAAGGGATTTAGTCCCCAACCCTCACAACAGACGACTCACTCTCCACAGACACGTGTTTGAACTTTACCCAAAGAAAAGAAAAGAAAATTTTTTTTAAAGACGACACACACAACAGACAAATAAAGACCACAAGAACAAAAAAATTTGTTCAGAAGAGAGGGAAAAAAAACACCAACAAAAAAACTCTCCGGCACACAATTTGAGAGAGGAGGCATTAACGCAGACATTGCTACGTCCAGCAGATGGACAAAAAAAACAACAACCTCGAACAGTCTTAGGTTCAATTCCACCCCAACTCTCTCTCTCTGTCTCTCTCTCTCTGTCTGTCTCTCTCTCTGTCTGTCTCTCTTCTGTCTGTCTCTCTCTGTCTGTCTCCTCTCTCTCTCTCTCTCTCTCTCTCTCTCTCTCTCTCTTCTCTCTCTCCTCTCTCTCTCTCCTCTCTCTCTCTCTCCCCCCGTCTGTCTCTCTTCGGATGAGACTATAAACCGAGGCCCCGTGTGCGAACGCATGCAGAACATCTTGCGCACACGTTAAATCCTGTTCCGCTTTTCGGAAGAGTAGGCCATTGTGTGCCGGTGGGAACAGATGACAAAATTGACAAAACCGCATATACACGGGGACTGGATGTAAAAAAAAAGCACATGAGTGCTTATTCCATTATCCTCGATATAAAATAAATAAATAAATAATTTTTTTAATCTCTCTCTGTCTCTCTCTCTGTCTTTCTCTCTCTCACTGTCTCTCTCTCTCTCTTTTAATATATCCGTAAGGGCGGGGACTGGATGTAAAAAAAAGCACATGGGTGCTTATTCATTTTCCTAGAATAAAAGAATTTGTCATTGTCATTGTCTGGGTTTGGGGGGGGGGGGGGAGGGGGGGAATGTGAGGGAAGGGAAGAAAACTCTTTCAAATGACCCGGGGGGGGGGGGGGGGGGGGGGGGGGGGGGGGGGAGGTCTGTTTGTTATGTAGCGACATTTTCTTTTGGGGGGGAGGGGGAAGGGGTAATGTCTGTTTCTTCTTTTTGGTTATGTTGCTAAAAGTATTATGATATCTAAAACTGCATTTAATTAAAAAAATATATAACGCAATTGTTTTTTTTGCTGTGTCGTTAAAAGTATTATGATATTAGGAACTACATTTTTCATAAGTTTTGTTTCTTTTTAGCTGTGTTGTTAAAAGTAGTATGATACTAAAAACTGCATTTTTCATAACTTCTGTTTATTTTTTTGTTGTGTCGTTTAAAGTATTATGATATACACAAATACATTTTTTATAACGTTTGTTTCTTTCTCGTTGTGTCGTTTAAAGTATTATGATATTCAAAACTATAATTTTCATTACGTGTGTTTCTTTTCTATTGTGTTGTTAAAAGTATTATGAAATACAAAACAACATTTTTTAAAATAATGTCTGCTTCTTTTTTGTGTGTCGTTAAAAGTATTATTGTCTACTAACGAAAAAAATGTCAAGAAGTTCTGTCTGTATGGTGTTTCAATGAAAACATCCAGACAACGCAAAAGGTCATGCAACACACACACACACACACACACACACACACACACACACACACAACCACACACACACACACACACACACACACACACACACACACACACACACACATACACGGACGGATAGCCTAGTGGTTAAAACATTGCGCTCGCAATCTGACGCCCCGGGTTCGATTCCCGTTCAAGGGGGATATTTTCCCCTGGAGTTAACATCAGTGCAGACTCCACTCTCCCCAAAAGTCCTTCGGATGAGACTATAAACCGAGGCCCGTGTACGAACGCACGCAGAACATCTCGCGCACACATTAAATCCTGTTCCGCTTTTCGTAAGAGTAGGCCATTGTGTGCCAGTTTGAACAGATGACAGGATTTACAAGACCGCATACACACGGGGACTGGATGTAAAAAAGCACAAAGTGCTTATTCCATTATCCTCGATATGAAAGAATTTTTAAAACACACAAAAAACCACACACTTTTCACTTTGTGTGCATGTGCGCGCGCGTGCGCGCGCGTGCGTGCGTGCGTGCTGTGCGTGTGTGTGTGTGTGTGTGGTGTGTGTTGTGTGTGTGTGTGTGTGTGTGTGTGTGTGTGTGTGTGTTGTGTGTGTGTTGTGTGTGCGTGTGTGTGTGTGTGTGTTTTTGTGAGTGTGTGTTGGGTGCATGTGTGAGTGTAAGTGTGTGTGATTGTTTTTATGTGTATCTATGTGTAAGTGTAAGTGGTGAGTGTGTGTTTGTGTGAATGTGTATGTGTTTTGTGTGTGAATGTCTGAGTATGTGTGTGCTTGTGAGTGTGTTAATGTGTGTGTATGCGTGCGTGCATGCGTGCGTGTGTGTGTAAGTGTGTATGTATATGTGTGTGTTCTGTGAGTGTGTGTGCGTGCGTGTGTGTGTATGTGTGTGCATTGGTATGTGTGTGTAAGTGTGCCTGTGTGTATTTGTGTGTGAGTGTGTGTGTGTGTGTAATTGTCCTTGTATGTATTTGTGTGTGAAAATGTGTGTGTGCCCGCGCGCACGTGTGTGTGTGTGTGTGTGTGTGTGTGTTGTGTGTTGTGTTTATTTATTCTTTTTTACTTTTTTTTAAAATTCGTTTATACCGAGGATAATGGAATAAGCACTTATGTGCTTTTTTACATCTAGTCCCTGGGTGTATGCAGTTTTGTAAATTCTGTTATCTGTTCCCACGGGCACACAATGGCCTACTCTTACGAAAAGCGAACAGGAGTTAACGTGTGCGCAAGATGTTCTGCGTGCGTTCGCACACAGTCCTCGGTTTATAATCTCATCCGAAGGACTTTTGGGGGAGAGTGGAGTCTGCACTGATGTTAACTCCAGGGGAAAATATCCCCTTGTTGTGTGTGTGTGTGTGTGTGTGTGTGTGTGTGTGTGTGTGTGTGTGTGTGTGTGTGTGTGTGTGTGTGTGTGTGTGCGTGCATGCGTGTGCGCGCGCGCGCGCG
>CM054154.1:23726141-23738641 GCA_028751875.1 Rapana venosa | reverse complement strand
TCTTTCTCAATCTATCTCCCTCTCTTTCTCTTTCTCTCAGTTTCACTGTACGTTGCTTTATTGTTGGGTAAAAGTAACCCAATCTCTCTCTCCCCTCTGTCTCTCTCTCTCCCTCTGCCTCTCTCTGTCAATATCTGCCCCTCCTCCTCTCCTCTCTCTCTCTCTCTCTCTCATCTCCTCCTCTCTCTCTGTCATATCTGCCCCCCCCCCCTCTCTCTCTCTCTCTTGCTTTTTTTTTTTTTTTTTTTTTTTTTTTGGGGGGGGGGGGGTTCTGGGGTATGTTTTGTCTTTTGCTCGTCTGGGGATGTTTGTTTGTTTGTATGTTTGTTTGTTTTTTTCTTCTTCTCTCTTTTTCTTTAAAAAAAAGTTTTTTTTTCCTTTGTTTCTTCTGCTTGAAAGTATGAGTACTGAGTGCATTTTTAGATGTGACCCCATGGGCGGGGACTGGATGTAAAAAAGCACATGAATACTTATTCATTATCCTGGAAAAAAAGATTTTGTTTCTATTACTTACAATGTGTAGATGTTCTTTTTATGACTTTATTGGCTTTTTCCCCCTCTTTATTATGTGAGTGTATGGGTATTGCACTTATTTTATTACCATGACATTCAATTTGCATGAGCATAATTAAAAAGTGTTTGTGTTGATCGTGTGGCTATGTGAGTATTACATATTTAGTATTATCCCTGAAACACCCCCCCCACCCCACCCCCCACACACACGCTCAAACAAACACACACACACACACACACAACACACACACAACACACACACACACACACACACACACACAACACCACACACACACTCACTCACTCACTCACACACCACTCATATTCTCTCCCTCAACGACTGTATAGTTTTAAATTTCTTCTTGGTTTGTTTCTTGTTTTTATTGTGTGGATGTATGGGTATTAAATTTATTTCATTATCATGACATATAATTTGAAACGAGTATAATCTAAAATGAGTGTTGATGGGATCGCATACTGTTTTGGGAATTATATATTGGATATTATCTCTGAAATACACACACACACACACTCTCTGTCTCTCTCACCTTTTATCGTCCTGCTTATAGTCATAGTATATCCTGATGAAGGATTCATATTTTTATATTTTCAATACTTTATTGGACTTGCCTCTGTACTTAAGTTTTAATGAGTTCCCTATCTCAATATCTTATAATTATGTGTAACAAGTATGTGTACCATTTGACGATGTGTAGATGTCTATCTTTATGACTTATTAAGTTTGGTTGTGTTATTTTTCTTGGCTTTGTTGTTGTTCTTGTTGTGTTGTTTGTCTGTTTTTTCTCTTTTTTATCATCTTTTGTTGGTTTGGTTTTTTCTTCTCTTTTGTTTGTTTGTTTGCTTTGGTTAGGGTTTTTTGGGGGGTGGGGGTAGGGGTGGGGTATTTTTAGGATTTTCTTTTAATTGCTTGCTTTGGGGGGGGGGGGAGGGTTGTTGGGGGGAAGCTGTTTTGAAAAGGGTTATTTCCCCTTGTTTTTATTGTGAGACTGTATAAGTATTGGGTTATTATTATTATTAAGATGTATCCCTAACGGGCGGGGACTGGATGTAAAAAAAGCACATGTGTGCTTATTCATTATCCTCGAAATAAAAGAATTTGTCATTGTCATTGTCATTGTCTCTCTCTCTCTCTCTCTCTCGCTCTCTCTCTCTCTCTCAATCCCAAAATCTCTCTCTCAGTTTCTGTACGCACTGTACACACGCTTGTGCTGTGCTGTGCTGTGCTGTGCTGTGCTGTGCTGTGCTGTGCTGTGCTGTGCGTTGGTTTAATTGTTGGGTAAAAAGTAGCCTATTCTGAGCAAAGGACACAGGGACACACATTGGGCGCACACAATAAAATGGATGGGTGGGCTCCTCTGTTAGGCGTGGATCGATCCATCCTAGCTTTCTGTGAGGAGTGGGTGGGGGTAGGGGGGAGGTAGGGAGGGAGGGAGGAGGGAGGGGGGGAGGGGGTGCTGGTTTGTTTTGTGTTGTGTTTTACTTTCTATGGCATAATGTGTGGGTGTGGGTGTGGGAGTGGTGTGTGTGTGTGTGTGTGTGTGTGTGTGTGTGTGTGTGTGTGTGTGTGTGTGTGTGTGGTGTGTGGGGTGAGGTGGGTGGGTGTGGGGGTGAGGGGTGGGGGTGGGGTGGTGGGGTGGGGGGGGGGGGGGGCGAGCCCGAATGTGAGTTTGTGTCTTGGAGGGGTGGGGAGGGAGGGGTGTATGTATGTGCGTGTATGTGTGTTGTGTGTGTGTGTGTGTGGTGTGTGTTGTGTGTTTTACTTTCTATGGCATAATGTGTGTGTGTGGGGGAGGGGGTGGGAGAGGGCGGGGGGGGGTCAGTGTTGAGTTTGACGTGTGGGGAGGGTGGGAAGGGGGTCTCATGCTATGTGTGTGTGTGCGTAGTGTGTGTGCGTGTCGGTGTGTGTGTGTTTACCTTTCTTGGATAAGGTGTGTGTGTCCGTGTGTTGGTGGGGGTTGTGTGCTGTGTAGTGTGAGTGGGAGTGTGCAGGGTAGAGGATGGGGTTGGGGGGGGTGGGGTGGGGGACGAGAACGGATGCTGAGTAATGTGTGTGGGAAGGGGTGGGAGTGTTGATATTTGTCGTGCGCGCGAACGGCCGGCGCAAGACGTGCCCTGCTCGGAGTGTGGTGTTGATGTGTGTCATGAAGAGAGAGAGTAGATCTGGGCGCGGGCCCCGCCCCAGGGAGCGACAGAGACACAGACCGGACAAGAAAAGACAACAGAGCATCCCTGCTGTCCTCGGATCCGTGTTGCTGTATATCAGTCGACTGTGCTGCCGCGACGCCACCAGCGACACACAACCACGGCGCCTGCAATCCGCGCACATTAGTGCTGTAATGCTTGTGTCGTGTGACCCGAAACTGCATTTTCACTTGCCCTTCATCGCACTACCTTCAATGCGTCTCTCTCTGCTGCAACTAGACAACGACGACACAACATCTAACACACACACTCACAGCACCCTCACTATACACACAACCTTGATCGATTCGATCTGACTTTACGAAGTCTACCAATCTGCACCCAGAAAATCGCTTCTACCACCGTCACCCCACTATGTAACATCACAGCCGCACCATCCAAAACACCACACTTCACGCAATCCCCACCATCCAAAGCATACACATGCACATGCACGAGCCACACACACACACACTCCTCTCTCCTATCTCATCTCTCTCTACTCACACAATACACAACACACCCTCCTCTCCTCCACCACACCACGCACCCATACACAACACACTACACTTCACAAACACACTACACAAATATCACTTCACACTACACACCTCCACACCCCACCACCACCAGCCCCCCCCCCCACCCCACACCAACCCCACACCACAATGCTACTCACACACCACCACCATCAACTAACACTACACTCAAACAATACCCCCCCCACACACAACACAACCTCTCCAAACACCTTACACCAACCTCCCACTACCACCACCTTCCACAACAACAACACCACACAACGCCCTCCCCCACACACACACAATGCATCACAAACAACAAACTCACTAACACACACACCTCTCTCTCTCTCTCCTCTACTCACACCCCCCCCCCTCCCAACCCCACACCCCACACACCACCCACTCTCTCTGAAGCAATCCATCTTTTCTGTCCTCTTAATCTCTTCTTCTGCCCCCTCCGCCCCCGCCCCTACCACACAACACACCCCCCACACACCCCCCCACACACACACACACTAAAAGTCTCGCTTCTTCATCCTTCTCTTGAAGTCCACTCCCTATGCTTCTCCTCTCCACCGTCTGTCCTGTCTCTCTACTCCCTGTCGTCTTCTGCCTCTCTCTCTTCTCTCTCTCTCTTCCTCTAGTCTCTTCTGTCTCCCTCTCTTAATGTACCCCCCTACCCTCGTCTCCACTCCCCCCAGCCCCTTATCATAATTAATGATTCTCTCCTCCTCTCTCTCCCCTCCCCTCTCCTCCCTTCTCTCTCCCTCCCTCTCTCTCTCCACCCCCCCCCTCTCTTAAACTCTCCCCTCTCTCTCTCCCCCCCCCCCTCTCTCTTTCCTCCCCCCACCACCCCCCTACCTCATAAAAGAAAATCTCCTCTCTCTCCTCTCATCTCTCTCTACTCTCTCTCCCTGTCTGCTCTTCACTCTCTCTCTCTCCCGTCTCTCTCTTCTGTCTTCTGTCTTCTTCCCTGTCTCTCCATCTCTCCCCCCCTTACATCTTAATACTCTCTCCTCTCCCTCCCCTCCCATATCGTCCTCATCTCCCCCCCCCCCCTATCATAAAAGAAACATCTTCTCTCTCCTCCTCTCTCTATCCTTCTCTCCTCTCTCTCTCTCTCTCCCTCTCTCGTCTCCCCTCCTTCTCTCTCTCTCTCCCTACTCTTCTTCCTTCCTCTCTCTCTCCCTCTCTCTCTCTTCTCCTCCCTCCCTCCCTCCCCTCATCTCCTTCCCCCCCCCCCCACCTCCATCATAAAAGAAATGCACTCTCTCTCTCTCTCTCTCTCTCCTCTCTCTCCTCTCTCCCTATCTCTCTCTCCTCCTTCTCTCTTCCCCTCTCTCTCCCTCACTCTCTCTCTCTTCTCCCCCCCACCCCCCTCTACTCTCTACATACTCTCTCTCTTCTCTCTCTCTCTCTCTCTCTCTCTCTCTCTCTCTCTCTCCCCTCACTCCCTCCCTCTCTCCCCCACCCCCACCCCCCTTCCATCTCTTAAAATCTCGCCCTCTCTCCTCTCTCCTCTCCCTATCTCTCCTCTCTCTCTCCCCCTCTCTCTCTCCGTCCTCTCTCTCTCTCTCTCCCCTGTCCTCTCTCTCTCCCCCCCCCCCCCCTTACGATTCTTAATACTCTCTCTCTCTACCCCCCCCTCTCCCTCTCTCTCTTTCTCCTCCCCCCCCCCCCCCCCCCTTACCATCATAAAAAAAATCTCTCTTCTCTCTCTCTCTCTCTCTCTTCACTCTCTCTCCTCTCTCTCTCTCTTCTCCCTCCTTCTCTCTCTCTCCTCTCCCTGTCTCTCTCTCCACCCCCCCCCCTTACGATCTTATACTCTCTCCACCCTCCCCTCCGCTCTCCTCTTCTCCCCCCCCCCTTACCCATAAAAGAAAATGCTCTCTCTCTCTCTCTCTCCCTCCTTCTCTCTCCTCCCTCCCCCTCCCGTCTGTCTGTCCTCTCTCTCTCTCCCCCTCCTCTCCCCCCCCCCCCCCCCCCCCCCCTACCATCATAAATAAAATGCTCTCTCTCTCCCTCCTTCTCCCTCTCCCTGTCTGTCTGTCTCTCTCCCCCCCCTCTTCTCCGTCCCCCCCCCCCTCTCTCTCCCCCCCCCCCCCCCTCCCCCTCCCGTCCCACCTCCCTCCTCCTCTCCCTCTCCCTTCTCTCTCTTTCTCCTCAATTCTTCAAAGTTACCCCCTTCACACCCCTGTACAGTAAAAACAAAAAAAAACTTATTGTTAAATAGCTGTCTAAAAAAAACGAAACATTCAAATGCAACAACAACAACAACGACAACGACCGGATAAACACACACAATCACACACAATCACACACACACACACACACACACACACAACACACACACACACACACACATACACACACACACTCACACACAATCACACACACATACACACAAACACACACAATCACACACACACACACACACAACACACACACAAACACACACACACTCACACACACACACACACAACACACACAAACACTCACTCACACACACACACACACACACACACACACACACACACACACACACACACACACACACACACATCTTCATATCTTGCTTTGTGTTGACTCCAAGTCAGTATTGTATGCTATAAAATCCCCAAACTTCAAGGTGTCCAGAATTATTTTTGAAATTAAATATGTCATACACCTCCTAAGTTTAAGAGGTATTCCTGTTTCTTTTTGTTGGGTGCCTTCTCACGTTGGAATTTTTTCAAATGAGTGGGCTGACAGAGCTGCAAAAAAGGGGGCAAGACATGACATGGAATCGATAGAACTGGATGTACCCTTATCTCTACAGGAGGGACACCGAATATTAGAACAAAATTCATGGGGTAAGTTTAAAGAATCTGATCAATTCAAGGAACAATATTTAAAAGTTGTCTGACCACTACCCATATTTCTTGTTATATGGCTCCTTCTCAAACAAATTCGCGTTTTGTATCCGTGAGAAGGGTTAATTCACTATATTTTAGAATGAAGTTAAATGCATTCCTTACAAAATTTTGTAAACATGTCAGATGTCTATGTGGGGATCATATTTCTAATACTCATATCATATTTGAGCTTCCTATTGTAACACCTTTTTTACCTACATTTTCTGAACAGTCTCTGGAAAATGTATTTGAAAATTCAAAGCTACCCTTTGCCATTGCCAGATGTTTATCGCATAGTCCACTTGAATATTTATTGTAGTTACATGATTGTTATTTCTTGTTTCCACATTGTTGAGTTTACATTTTGCTCCTGTTTAAAAGTATTATCCTTACTTTTCTAGGGTTTTTTTTTGGGGGGTTGGGTTTTTTGTAATACCAACACTGATGCTATTTCTTAACCTTTTCTCCTTTCACTCCTTCCTCTCCCTTCTTTAACTTCCATTACACTTTCTATTTCCCTCGTCTAATATCACTTAGAGTGAACAGAGGTTAAATTGAAGACAACAACAACAACAACAACAACAACACACACACACACATACAAGAATCCCTGCAGCTTGGTAATGGTCTCACAATTCTGCACGATTCAAAAGACATCCTTGGAGAGAGTTAAGATAGGCGGGGGATGGGAAGGGAGCGGGCTTGGGAGGTGTTTTGGGAGGGATGGGGGGGGAGAGGGTAGGAGGTGTTTTGGGAGGAAGGGGGGGGGGGGTAGGAGGGGGAAGGGAGCACACTCGATCAGTTCAAATAAGCTCTAACAAACGAATGACTCCCTCGAGTAATTTATTTTCGAAGAAGAAAAGGCCAAGTTATTCTGAAGAAGAAGAAGAAGTAGACGAGAAGAAGAAGAAGAAGAAGAGAAGAAGAAGAAGAAGAAGAAGAAGAAGAGAAAAGAAGAAGAAGAAGAAGTAGGAGGAGGAGGGGGGAAGAGAAGGAGGAGGGGGAGGAGGAGGGGGAAGAGAGGGAGGAGAAGAAGAAGAAGATGAAGAAGAAGAAGAAGAAAGGGAATTTCTATAGCCATATATCTTAAAGAGTCAAATCAAAGCTCTTGCACTCAACTCATTCTTACACAGTCATGCAACCAGTAACAATTAATAGTTCTAACAAGTCCAAATGTGCAACACACACACACACACACACACACACACACACGCCACACACACGCACCGCACACACACACGCACGCACGCATACACACGCACGCACGCACACACACGCTACTATAAACTATACTCCCTTGACAACAAAATTCTCCTTCACAGAATTTTACCAAAAAAAAAAAAACCAAAAAAAAAACCAGCACCGTTTCTGAAAATCCGCAGCAACCGCTTTCATTGAAACTTGAATGTTGTTGGGTTGGGTTTTATAAATACACATATATATAAATCGCAGATCTTCATCCAAAACAAATTGGAAGAAATCAAAGGAAACTCACTTTCTCGAAGCTCACAATGCAATAATAATAATAATAATAATAATAATGATATAGAACGAGAAGTAACACAACTTGATACACCACGACCACCACCACCACCACCACTACTACTTCCACCGTCACTACTTTATCCCAGTCGCTTGCTTATTCCACACAAGGCCTGAACACTCACACACGCGAGTAACATCACAACGTATTAATGTCATTCCTTGTGACGCGCGTGTACGCACACGCACGCGCGCACACACACACAGAAACACAGAGAGAGAGCAAGCAGGCACCACGCAATGCAAGCCGCACAAGCCGTTTGCACTCGATTGATTGAAAGGTGTCGTCTGCTCGGAACAAACCAATAATGGGCCCTACTCCACCGTTGTAAAAAAAAAAGGCTGCGTCGTGCAAGGAGGCGGGAAATATCAACGACAGGCGCTTGAAGCGTTAACTTTAAAATGGTTAAATAAAATCACATAGAATAAAAAAAATGTTTGAAGACGTTTACTCATATAGGATTCTAGATGGGGTTTTTTTCTTTCTTTTCAGTGGGTAGGTGGTCTCGCATTGCAACAGCAACATCTGCTCTAGCCAGACTGGAGAGGATCATCAGAAGCAACAACATCAGCTTCTGCACCAAATACCACCTCTACAAATCTCTGGTGATATCTATCTTCCTATAATATGGCTGTGAATCATGGACTCTGTCAGCAGAGCTAGAGAGGAGAATCCAAGCATTCGAGAACAAGTGCCACAGAAGACTCCTCAAAATATCATACATAGAACACAAGACCAACAACTATGTGAAAGTAGAAATCAAAAAGCGCATGGGCCCCCAAGAACCTTTGCTCTCCACCATAAAGAGGAGAAAACTGATGTGGTTTGGTCACACCACAAGACACAACACCTTAGCAAAAAACATCTTGCAAGGAACAGTCGAAGGCAAGAGAAGAAGAGGCCGCCAAAAAGAAATCATGGGTTGACAACATCAAAGACTGGACCACCGCCCAACCCCTGCAACACCTTCTACCAGCCACACAGGATCGTGAAGCATGGAAAAAGATCTCTGTTGCGTCTTCTCTCATGTCCCCCCTACGTCCTTTGGGACATGGGACTGAGTGAGTGAGTGAGTGAGGTGGTCTCTGAAGGTAATGCAGCACCTGGCTGGAAAAACGAAAAGGTCGGGTGGGTAGTGTGCGATGGTTCGATTCCACCCCCCCCCCCCCCCCCCAAATCAATTTTTTTTTTATTGATTTTCATTGATTTATCTATTTTTATTCTTTTCTATCGAGGATAATGGAAAACGCACTTGTGAGCTTTTTTACATCCTGTCCCCGTGTGTATGCACTTTTGTAAATTTTGTCATCCGTTCCCACCAGCACACAATGGCCTACTCTTCCAAAAAGCGGAACGGGTTTTTAACGTGTGCGCAAGATGTTCTGCGTTCGTTCGCACACGTGGACCTCGGTTTATCGTCTCATCCGAAAGACTTTAGGGGAGAGTGGAGTCTTGCACTGATGTTAACTCCAGGAGAAAATATCCCCTTGAACGGGAATCGAACCCGGGTCGTCAGATTGCGAGCGCAATGTTCTAACCACTAGGCTATCCCGTCACCCCCATTAGACCATGAGTGGTGGTCTGGGTGCTAGTCTTTCGGATGAGACGATAAACAGAGGTCCCGTGTGTTACACATAATTATTTAACGCACGTGAAAGAACCCACAGCAACAAGAGGAGAGTTGTCCCTGGCAAAAATTCTGTAGAAGTAAGGGGGAAAAAAGCCCACTCTGGTAAGGGAAAACAAATACAGTTTGCAAACAGAAAAAAAATATTTGAAAAATACTGGGTGGCGCTGCTCTTGTGGCGTTGAGGGGCTCTCTGGGGGGGTGGGGGGTGGGGGGGGGGGGGGAGGGTAGAGAGCAGCTCCGAATTTCACACAGAGAAATCTCCCGTGACTTAAAAGTGGTATGCATTATAAATAATAAACAAAAGCCTGCGATTGACTGACGGACAAAGAAATTAGAGAGGGAGAAAAGGAATAAATTTGATGGATGGACAGAAGAAAGAATGAAAATAGGAGAAAACAAAAATACTGTTCATAGGCCCCCTATCTTTTACCTTGTTAAAAGCAGGCAAGAGAAACATCAACAGGCGCTTGACGCGTAACATTAAAAAGCCCAAGATAAAAAAAAAATTTTTTTAAAGCATCATGAATAAATTCGATAGATGGACAGACAGAGAGAATTATCATCTTAAAGAAGAAGAAGAAGAAGAAGAAAAGAAGAAGAAGAAGAAGAAGAAGAAGAAGAAGAAGAAGAATTGTGAAGAAGAATTGCAAAGAATTGCGAAGAATTGCGAAGAAGAAGAAGAAGAAGAAGAAGAAGAAGAAGAAGAAGAAGAAGAAAAGAAGAATTGCAAGAAGAATTGCGAAGAAGACGAATTGCGAAGAATGCGAAGAATTGCGAAGAATTGCGAAGAAGAAGAATGCGAAGAATTGCGAAGAAGAAGAAGAAGGAAGAGAGAGAGGAAGTGACAGGATGGTTAAGACCTTGCTGCCAACAAAAAACAGAGGTTCTGGGTTCGATCCAGCCTTGCCCTTTCTTCCCAGTTGACAAAAAATCGAACTGAAGTCGAAGTACCTTCGAATGAGACATATAAACCGAGGCCGTGTGCGAACGCATGCAGAACTCTTGCCCCGCACCATTTCACCACACACACACATCCCACTTCGTCAACTCCCTTCCCACCACGACCCTCATACACCCCCCCCCCCCCCCTCCCGAAAGAAAAACATAACAATAAACGTACACATAGACTTGGACACACAACATCAATCCTATCCACTCTCCTTGCTGATAAATTATAGCCCTCACCAAAACCACACACCGCACACTGTGACGCAAAACGAAACGTCAAAAAACAAAACCAAACAAAAACCAAACAAAATTGCCTAACCTATGACGTAAAAAATAGTAATAGCCTGCCCCGCTAAAAAAAACAACAACAAAACAACAAAAAACGCAAGCCCGGAGAGGGGAGATAAAAAACAAACAAAATTACAAACAAACAAAAAACAAAGAAAGAAGAAAAAAAATAAAAAAGACGCGGCGCTTGATATATAGATCTAGATGATGATAATGATGATAATAAATAATAATGATAATAAATTGAATTTATATAGCGTTATATCTTGCAGAGACAAATCAAAGCGCTTGCACTCAACTCATTCTTACACAGTCATAACAACCAGTAACAATTTATAGTTCCATCCAGTCAAAATGTGCACGCACGCACAGACACACACACACACACACACACACAGAGGTGAAAGAAGAAAGTCCTGCTGTCGCTGCAATAGCTAAAGCTCATGTTGATGAAACATATAGCGGTTATTTTTAAGTTTTTACTGATGGTTCGGTAGTCGACTGTGGGAATGCTGGATCTGCTTTTGTAGTTCCTGCATTAAAGATAGAAAAATCTGATCATTTAGGCAAAGTTTTTTAATCTTTACTGCAGAACTTATAGCTATTTTAATGGCCCTAAAAAAGTTTATATTAAATCTGCATATCAATATATTTAAGGTGCTGTTTTGTATTGATTCTAAGTCTGTTTTGCAAGCATTAGAAGCGTTTAATACTAAGGCAAGGGGGGAATTAATCGTTCAAAAATGTCACCTTATACATTTTCTTTTTCTTACGAGGTACTACCCTTGGCTTTTGTTGGATTCCGTCACATCGCGAAATCCACGGCAACGAGAAAGCTGACCAGTTAGCCAAAGCTGCTGCCATGGACACGGACTGTGAAGTTACAGCACCTCTGAACCTTCCACTCAGTCTTCAGGAGGGCATACTTCTGCTGAAAAAAGCTTCTTTGGAACCGTGTCAACAACCAACGAAAGTATTCTTTACGTGGACATTCATTAAGTGTCAGAGTGTGTCATTTTCATAACAGACTGGTGGGAAGTATGATCTACAGGTTCAGATTGGATGCATTTAGGACTAAACTCTGTAAACAGATAACTTGTCTATGTGGTTCTGACTTATCACCTACGCATGTCATTCTTCATTGTGAACTACTTCGACCATATTTTTCTGGTACAGTTGTAGATAAGATTTCAAATATGTCATTTGAACATTTATTGGCCGATAATGTGGTTATGTTGGAGATAGTGAGTTGTTTAGTTAGAAACCCTGTTGGCAAACTTTTGTAATTGTTCTTGCTGCAGTTTTGCTTTGCATAAGAGAGAGAGAGAGAGAGAGAGAGAGAGAGAGAGAGAGAGAGAGAGAGAGAGAGAGAGAGAGAGAGAGAGAGAGAGAACTCGAACTCGAACTCGAATGATTTATTCACAAAAAGGCCATTGGCCCATACATGAAAGGGGTTGCCGAACTGCTTAGTATTTTGGTGGGGGTAAAAGCAATAGTAACGACAAAATGTTACCGTATAACAAAAAGTCAGTTACAAAAATATGACTTAGGATAACAATATCTCTCTTATTCTGAAAGCTTTACACAAATAACATATAAAAATGTGCACAACCTCAGGATGACTTGATGCCAGGAGTAAACAGAGTCTAAATAAATTAGGCTGTCTACTTTATTTAACAGGGATGTAGTTCTGCCTAACATCCTCTAATACTGGACAGCACAACACAGAATGTACTTCATCCTCCTCTGCTTGCTTACATAATGGGCATAGCAGCCTGCGGTCGTCAATATCATGTTCTCTGTATCTGAATTTATGAACATTTATATCTGATACATCAAGTCTAAACTTAGACAAAATTCTTTTCAAATGTATATCCATATCAAGATTTGGATAAGGTTTGACATCATGCGAACTTATAAATTGTATGTACATTTGAAATCTTTCACTGCTTTGTATA
>CM054154.1:23713641-23723641 GCA_028751875.1 Rapana venosa | reverse complement strand
ACCACACAGGCACAGTCAGCATTGGAGGGCGAACAATCACCAACCTCAGGTTTGCCGATGACATTGACGGTCTGGCAGGAAATGAAGAGGAACTGGCCAACCTAGTGAAGAAACTGGACGAAATATCCTCCCGATACGGCATGGAAATCAGTGCCGAGAAAACCAAGCTCATGACAAAACAGTGCCCAGCCAATCACCACCAAGATCACTGTCAGCGGAAAAGAACTGGAGACAGTTGACCATTTCAAGTACCTTGGAGCCATCATAATGAGGAGGGATCGAAGACCGAAATCCTAGCAAGAGCGGCACAAACAGCAGCAGCAATGGCAAGACTGAAGACCATATGGAAAGACAGAAACATCCCTCTCGGAACCAAGGTAAAGTTACTAAACGCGCTAGTCACCTCAATCATGCTTTACGCATGTGAGGCATGGACACTAAACGCAGACCTACAAAGGAGGATCCAAGCAATAGAAATGAGATGCCTCAGAAGGCTCCTTGGCATCTCATACAAGGACCATGTCACCAACAATGAAGTCCGCAGAATGATCACTCAACAGGTGCGGGGTTATGAAGACCTACTGACCACGGCGAAAAAGAAAAAACTCAGATGGTATGGGCACGTAACACGCTCAGAAGGACTTGCAAAGACCATCCTGCAAGGAACAGTCCAGGGGAAGAGAAGACGGGGCAGACAGAAGAGAAAGTGGGCCGACGACATCCGTGATTGGACAGGGGAGGACTTCAGTGTCACCCAGGCACTTGCCCACGACCGCACTAAGTGGAGCCAGCTGGTCCACCGTTCGTCCACCATGCAGCGCCCCCACGACCCTGGCGGGTTACGGGACCAGTGAACCAGTGAGTGATATCTTGCAATTACAAATCAGAGCGCTTCCATTCAATCCGCTCCCACACAAACAACCAACAATGATTAGCAATATTCTAACAAATTGAAATGTACACACACACACACACACAACAACAACAACAACAACAACAAAACACACACACACACACACACACACACGCACGCACGCACACACACACACACACACACACCACGCACGCACGCACGCACACACACACACACACACACACACACACACACACCACACACACACACACACACACACACACACACACAGGTTGTACATTTCAGCAGGGTGATGGAATTTTGGCTTTCAAAGGCAGGGACAGACTATTTCAGACTATTTCTATGGTCCTTCTGTCCTTCGGATGAGACTATAAACAGAGGTCCCGTGTGCCAACGCACGCAGAGAACATCTTGCGCACACGTTAAATCCTGTTCCGCTTCTCCGAAGAGTCGTAGGCCATTGTGTGCCGGCGGGAACAGATGACAGAATTCACAAATCCTCATACACACGGGGACTGGATGTAAAAAAACCCCACATAAGTGCTTATTCCATTATCCTCGATATCAAATAACAAAAATAATAAAACTCTCTCTCTCTCTCTCTCTCTCTCTCTCTCTCTCTCTTTCTCTCTCTCTGTCTCTCTGTGTGTCTCTGTCTCTCTGGACTGGATGTAAAAAAAAATTTTAAAAGCACATGGGTGCTTATTCATTATCCTCGAAATAAAAGAATTTGTCATTGTCATTGTCTCTTACACTAACTCACACACGTACACTCACACACACAACACACGCATACACCCACACACACACAACACGCACACACATACACACATCACTCACACACAACACACATACACATATACACACACATGCACACATACACACATCCACACACACTCACACACAAACACACACACTCAAACACAACACGCACACACATACACACACATACACACACACTCACACAACACACACACACACACACAACACAATATATATATATATATATCCAGTTGTTGTTGTTGTTGACTTCACATATACACATACACTCACACACACACGCACACACACACATCCACACACACACACACACACACACACACACACACACACACACACACACACACACCACACACACACACTCACACAACACACACACATCCACACACACACACACACACACATCCACACACATCCACACACTCACATACACACATACACACATCCACACACACTCACACACACAGTCACACACACGCACACACACACACACACACACACACACACACACACACACACACACACACACACACACACACACACACTCACACAACACACACACATCCACACACACACACACAAACACACACATACACACAACACACACAGACACACGTGTCATAAAAATGAGTTGTTATGGCGACAACCTCATTAGGAGATATTCTGGAACTGGCGTGGGTGTGTGTGTGTGTGTGGGGGGGGGGGGTGAGGAGGGAGGGAGGGAGAAGAGAAACCAGTGGGAGGATAGGGGGGGGGGGGGGGGGGAGTAAGGAGGGGTCAAGCTATGTTTGGTGACAAGAATTGTTGTTCCAGATGTCTGCCTCACGTCTGTATAGCTACTTATCTTGTGTGTGTGTGTGGGGGGGGGGGGGGGGTGTAGTGTTTGTGTGTTGTGTGTGTGTGTAGTGTGTGTATGTGTGTGTGTGTGGTGTGTGTGTGGTGTGTGAGTGTGTGTGTGTGTGTGATTGTTGTGTAGTTTGTGTGTGGTTGAGGTGTGTGTGTAGGTGTGGTGGTGTGTGGTGGGGGGTGTGTGGGGGGGGGGGGGGGGGGGGGGAGGAGGGGGGGTTTGTGTGTAGTGTAGTGAAGTGTATGTGTGGTGTTTGTGTGTGTGTGTGTGTGGGGGGGGGGGTGTATGTGTGTTTTGTTTTTGTGTTGTGTGTGTGTGGTGTTTGTTGTATTTGTTGTGTGTAGTGCTTGTGTCTGTGTAATGTGTGAAGTGTAGTGTGTGTGTATAGTGTGTGTGTAGTGTTTGTGTTATAATGCAGTGTAGTGAAGTGTAGTGTTGTGTAGTATGCTTAATGTGTGTATAATGTAGTGAAGTGTAGTGTGTGTGTTTGTGTGTGTGTATGGTGTATGTTTGTGTGTGTGTGTGTGTTTTGTGTAGTTAAGTGTAGTGTGTGTATAGTGTAGTGTGTTAATGTGAGTATAGTGGGGTGTATGTTTGTGGGTGAAATGTGTGTGGCTTGTGTGGTGTGTGTATAGTGTAGTGTTATTATAATGTGTAGTGAGTGTGTGTTTTTGTGTGTGGTTTAATGTGTGTGTGTGTAGTGTACTGTAGTGTGTGTGTGTGTTGTGTGTGGTGTGTGTGTGTGTTAATGTTTGTGTGTCTGTTAGTGTTTGTAGTGTGTGTAGTGAAGTGTAGTGTAGTAAAGTGTAGAGTAGTGTAGTGAAGTGTAGTGTAGTAAAGTGTAGAGTAGTGTAGTGAAGTGTAGTGTAGTAAAGTGTAGTGAAGTGTAGTTCCCCCACTTGAGGACATAGAGCAATACCAGACAGTCTCGAGAAAGTTGGAAATGGTCATCAGATGAAGATTGCTCGTCTTCCTACAGTGTTGACCCCAAGCACACGCACACAGACTCTCTTGTTGCCCATGGGTACTTTAACGCGCGCAAAATAATTCTGTGTCACAACACGGGACCTCGGTTTAGCGTCTCATCCGAAAGACTTAGCACCCAGACCACCACTCACGGTCTTAATGGATGGAGGGGGGGCCGGGAGTTTTAGGTCCAAACGGGATTGGAACCACCGCACACTTCCGACTTTTCGCTTTCTAGGCAGGCGCGTTACCTCTAGACCACCGAGCCACAAGCTTGCAGACGACTAAGGGGTTACAGAAAGTTTGTTTTTGTTTTTAAATATAACAGAGCGGAGATATTTGATCTGCCACGACTCTGTACAACTTCTCGGCTACAACAGCACATAATGAACAGGGAGGATAATTGTCGCGTCTAAGAAAGAGGCTGTATAAATAAATCTTTTTTTTTCATTTTTATAAATCATCTTTATTCATTTTTGTACATAGTTACATAATTCCCTTTCTGTAACAACCACAACAAAAAATCAAAGAATCAAAAAACACCCTTCCATTCATACTAAACATCCTCACACCCATGGACTACAAAGAAAAGATTTTAAATCTGTTAAAAAGAAAAAATATTGCAAGATGACAAGTCCAACAACAAAATAAACAAAGACTATTAATTCTACATTTTACCCATAAAGGCAAAGTGGTATGCAACAGGAAGATTTCAAGCTTACCGCCACCCAAAGGAAACAGAGCGCTGCACAATTTTGCAGGCGTGTCCCAAAATAGTAACACGTCGCTCTGACTCGCATGGGAGGTAATCTACTTACCACACCATCACATTAAAAAAAAAAATATATATATATATATTTTTTTTTTTCCTTCCGTTCCTCGGTTAGATCTCCAAGATTCACAAACTGTACGGAATTTTTTTCCCCAAATATAATTATTATTAAGCGATCGTTTTAATAATGATAATAATAATAATGATGTATGGAATTTATATAGCGCTGAATCTTGTAAAGCAACAAATCAAAGCGCTCAGATGACTTTTTTTTTAATAAAAAATATCGAGGATAATGGAATAAGCACTCATGTGCTTTTTTTTTTTTTTTACATCAAGTCCCTGTATGTATGCGGTTTTGAAAATTTTGTCATCTGTTCCCACCACCGGCACACAATGGCCTACTCTTTCGAAAAGCGGAACAGGATTTAAAGATGTTCTGCGTGCGTTCGCCGCACACGGGAGCCTCGGTTTATAGTCTCATCCGAAGGACTTTGACATTCAGTTCGATTTTTTGGTCAAAACTGGGAGGGAGAAAGGGCGAGGAGGCTGGGGGGAATGGAACCCAGAACCTCACGGTTAACTTGTTGGCAGGCGAACGTCTTAACCATCCTGCCATCGTCCTTCCTTCCCACCGTTGAGGCAGCCGCATTCTGACGTCCGGGAAAGAAAAAGCGTGTAAGATGACAGGATTTTTTCCCCAGCAAACGAGTGGTGGTATCTAATGGTTCCAAGGATACATGACCCCCTCCCCCCCCACCCATCCACCACCACCCCCCACCACCCACCCCCTTCCCACACACACACACACGCGCGCGCGCGCATACACGCGCACACACACACACAACACACACACACACACACAAAACACACACACACACACCACACAAGAAAAGTGTTTGTTCCAGAGGCTGAATTAGAAGACGAACTCACCAAGATGAACATGGAGAGAGTAGTATGAGGCAAACGACCGATGATTTGACATGAATATGCATGCAATGCAGACATAGCCGCTAACACAGAATCACACACAACAAGCATGCACACACGCATATACACACATATACACACATATACACACATTACTACATAACACACAAACAAAACACAACACACACATACAAATCACAACACACACAACACACGCACACCACACACAACACAACATACAACAAACAAAACGCACACAACACAACACACACACATAAAAATCACAATTTAACAACACAACACACATACACACACATTACTTCATAACACACACAACAAACAAAAGACAACACACACACAAAACAAAACACAACACAAAAAAAACACAAAAACAACACCCCCCCCCCCCCCCCCCCCCACACACACACACAAAAACCCACACACAAAACACCCACAACACACACACACAACAAAAAACCACACACCCCACAAAACCAACCCCCCCCCCCCCCAACACACACACACAAAATACAACCCCCACACACACACACACACACCACACACACACACACACAACACTCCCACACAACAAAACCATACACAAAACAACACACACACAACAAACACCACACAAACACAAACACACAACACACCACCACACAAAAACACAACACACAAAACAAACACAACCACACACACACAAAACCCCAAAAAAACCACACACAACAAAAACAAAACCCCACCCCCACTACAAACCAACCAAAACAACACAACCACACAACACAAACAAAACACACACCACCAAAAAACCACACACACAAACACACACCACAAACACACACAAAACACACACAACACCACACACACAACAAAACACACCACACCACACACACAAACAACACACACCCCCACACACCACACAAACACAAAACCACAAACACACACAACACCCAAAACCCAAAACAACACACAAACCAACACACAAACACAACAAACACACACAACACACACACAACACCACACACACACAACCCAAAACACACCCAAAAACACACACAACACCAAACAAATACAACACCAAACCAAAACACAACACCCCACACCCCACCCACAACACAAAAACCCCCCCACCCCCCAACACCACCACACACAAAACAAAACACACACCACACACAAAAACACACACTACACCACAACACACACACAACACACCCACCACAAGACCAACAAACACACAAAAACACAACAAAACACACCCAACAAGAACACAACACAAAACACAACACACACACACAACACAACACACACACACACACAAAAAACACCACACACACAAAACAAAACCCCCCACCCCCCCACCACCCACAAAACACACAACACACAACACAAACACACACACACACCACACAAACACACAAACACACACCACACCACACAACACACACACAAAACACACACACACACACACACAACACACACAACACACACACACACCACAACACCCACACAACACAAACACATACACACAAAACCAACACAACACACACACACACAAAACAAAACAACACACACACACACACAAAACACAACCCCCCCCCCACCACACACACACACACAACAACACACACACAATACACCACACACACACACACAACACACACACACACACAAACACACACACACACACACAAAACACACACACCCCACACACACACCACACACACACACACACACACACACACCACACAAACACACACACACACACACACACACACACAAAACACACACACACACACACACAAAACACACACACACACACACACACACACACACACACAAAACACACACACACACACACACTAACCT
This sequence comes from Rapana venosa, assembly GCA_028751875.1. NCBI lineage: Eukaryota > Metazoa > Mollusca > Gastropoda > Neogastropoda > Muricidae > Rapana > Rapana venosa. The sequence continues at coordinate 23,716,606 of CM054154.1, read as the reverse complement.
GTTTCCAAGAATCCCAGCTAGACGTCATACTGGAACGCCTCCGATTCAAGGGAAGCAACGCTTCTGCCGTGATCATTTTTGCTTTCGGAAACCATCGGTGCTCTCCCCTCATCAATCGCCAGATTGAAGGACACCTGCGTTTTCAGCAACAAGTTGAAAATAATGGATCAGTAGTGTGTGTGTGTGTGTGTGTGTGTGTGTGTGTGTGTGTGTGCGCACGCGCACGTGTGTGTGTGTGTGTGTGTGTGTCTACGTCTATCCACCCACCCACCCCTCCCTCCCTCCTACCAACCCACCAACCCCTACCTCCACCCACCCCACCCATCCCTCCCTCCCTCCCTCCACCCACCCCTCCCTCCTCCACCCACCCACCCCACACCCCTCCCTCCATCCACCCACCCACCATCCCTAAACCCATCCACACCACCCTCCCTCCCCCTCTATCCACTCACCCACCCCTCCCTCCCTCCTACCACCCCACCAACCCCTCCGCACCCACCCCACCAACCCCTCCCTGCACCCACCCCACCCCTCCCTCCCTCCCTCCTACCAACCCTTCCACCCACCCCTCCATCCATCCATCCATCCTCCCCTCCCTCCTTCCCTCCCTCCCACCTTCCATTAGACCATGAGTGGTGGTCTGGGCGCTAGTCTTTCGGATGAGACGATAAACCCGAGGTCCCGTGTGTTACAGAAAATTATGCAGCGCACGAAAAAGAACCCACGGCAACAAGAGAGTTGTCCCTGGCAAAATTCTTAGAAAAAAGCCACTCTGATAGGGAAAGAAATACAGTTGCAGACCAAAAAATAAAAATAAAAAATAAAAAAAATAAGGGTGGCGCTGCTCTTGTGGCGACGTGCTCTCCCCGGGGAGAGCAGCCCGAATTTCACGCAGAGAAATCTCGTGACTTAAAGTGGTATAAATAAATAAATAAATAAATAAATAAATAAATACCAACCCACCAACCCTTCCCTCTATCCACCCACCCCACCCTCCCTCCCTCCACCCCCCCTTCCACCACCACCCCACCCATCCCCTCCACCCTCCCTCCCTCCACCCACCCCACCCTCCCTCTCTCCCAACCCCCCCTACCCCACCCTCCCCTCCCCTCCACCACCCCCACCCACCCCTCCTCTCCCCTCCACCCACCCCCTCCCCCCCTCCACCCTCCCCTCCACCACCCCCATCCCTCCCACCCCTCCCTCCCTCCACCCACCCCTCCACCACCTCCCTCCACCCACCCCTCCACCCTCCCTCCCTCCACTCCACCCCACCACCTCCACCTCCTTCCCTCCCTCCACCCACCCCTCCACCACTCCCTCCCTCCACCCACCTCCTCCACCCCTCCCCTCCATCCCTCCACCCCACCCCTCCACCATCCCCCCATCCCACCCATCCACCCCTCCCACCATCTCCCTCCCTCCCTCCCCTCCCCTCCCTTTTCATCCTACCTCAACTTGAGATGCTGCTCGCGCCCCAATCGCCAGCAAAATCGCCAGACCGGTTAGCATCAGAATCAGCCTCAAGATCGACATCCAGATCAGCAGCAGCATCCGCAGCAGCATCACCGGCGTCGTCAGCATCAAGGCCGGCATCCTCATCCTCTTCTTCATCATCCTCATCCTCCTCTTCTTCCTCCTCCTCCTCCTCCTCTTCTTCCTCTACGTCAGAGCAAAGAGGAAGGAGCGAAAGACGGCGAGTCACGTCCATGATACTGTCTTGCACTTCTGTCAGTTTCCGTTTCTCCTAGAACACAGAGAGAGAGAGAGAGAGAGAGAGAGAGAGAGAGAGAGAGAGAGAGAGAGAGAGAGAGAGAGAGAGAGAGAGAGAGAGAGAGAGAGAGGAGAGAAAGACAAATTCTTTTATTTCGAGGATAATGAATAAGCACCCATGTACTTTTTTTTACATCCAGTCCCCGCCGCCCTTGAGGGTATCATTATATGATAATAAAATAAAATAAAGCCCATTAGCAATACACTTACACAGTATACGGGGGAGAAAAAAAATATATACACAAAAATCACCAAAGAGAGAGAGAGAGAGAGAGAGAGAGAGAGAGAGAGAGAGAGAGAGAGAGAGAGAGAGAGAGAGAGAGAGAGAGAGAGAGAGAGAGAGAGAGAGAGAGAGAGAAAGTAGCAACAAGTAAGAAAGAAAGCAGAACAGAAAACACAGAAACAACCGAAAAAATAGCAAGAGCCAAGAGCAAAACAAAAGCGGCAACAACAACAAGGGGAGAGGGGACAACCGAAAAGCCCCCCCCCCCCCCCCCCTAACAAAAACAAAACAAAACAACCCACAACAACCCCAACCCAAACCAAAACAGAACCAAACAAAGCAAAACCTCCATAAAATAAAGGAGAACAATCCACGTAAACAGTCTCACTTTAGCAAACAGAAAGAAACGTCAACAAATTCATTGTGCTTTTATAGGAGGCAACAGCAATAGTAGAGAGAGAGAGAGAGAGAGAGAGAGAGAGAGAGAGAGAGAGAGAGAGAGAGAGAGAGAGAGAGAGAGAGAGAGAGAGAGAGAGAGAGAAAATAAATAATTTTTTAAAACTTCAAAAAAAAAAAAAAAAAGGGGGGATGGTAGGACGGTTAAGACGGTGGGTTTTTTTTGTTTTTTTTTTACTTGCCTCACAAAGTAAACCGTGAGGTTCTGGGTTCGATTCCCCCAAAGCCTCGCCCTTTCCCTCCCCCTCCCCCCCCCCCTATTTTTTTTCTTTTTCTTCTTCTTTCTTCCCAGTTGGACAAGGGAGGGAGTGGGGTGGGGGGTGGAAGAAAACCAGAAAATTCGAACTGAATGTCAAAAGTCTTTCGGATGAGACTATAATAATAATAATAATAATAATAATTATAATAATAATTATAATAATGATAATTCTATCAAACCCAGACTCCCGTGTTCAACCGGCACGCAGAACATGTTGCGAACACGTTAAAAAAAACCAAACCAACCCGTTCCGC
>CM054154.1:23706141-23708641 GCA_028751875.1 Rapana venosa | reverse complement strand
CCCCTCCACATCTCCACATCTCTCTTATCTCATCATCTCTCCATCCATCCACCCTCCTCCTCCCTCCTCCACTCCTCCATCCACTCCTTCATCCATCCAACCCTCCCTCCTCTCCTCTCTCCATCCATCACCCACTCTATCTATCCATCCATCCATCATTTTCCATCCACTCCTCCCTCCTCTCCATCCTCACTCATCCATCCCTCTCCATCTTTCTCTCATCCATCCATCCCCATCTATCCATCCATCTATTTATCCATCCACCCTCTCCCCTTCATCCATCCATCACCTCCCATCTCTCCATCCTCCCTACTTCATCTCCATTCAATTCCATCCATCCCTCCACCCCTCTCTCTCTCACCTCCATCCACGCCCTCTCTCTCCCTCCATCCACACCCTCTCTCTCCCTAAATCCACTCCATCCCTCCCTCCATCCATCCACTCTCTCCATCCATCCACACCCTCTCTCTCCCTCCATCCATCCACCCTCTCCCTCCATCCAACCACGCCCTCTCTATCCCTCCATCCATCCAACCTCTCCCTCCATCCAACCACGCCCTCTCTATCCCTCCATCCATCCCTCCATCCACTCCATCTATCCCTCCATCCCTCCCATCCACCCTCTTCCTTCCTCCCTCCCTCCCTCCGTCCATCCATCCATCCATCCATCCACTCCTCTCCATCCAACCACACCTTCTCTCTCCCTCCATCCATCTCTCCACCCTCTCCCTCCATCCATCCACTCCTCTCATCCATCCACCCTCTCCCTCCTTCCATTCCACTCCATCGCTCCCTCCCTCCATCCACCCTCTCCCTCCATTCATCCACTCCCTCCATCCATCCACACCCTCTCTCTCCCTACATCCACTTCATCCCTCCCTCCCTCCCTCTCTCCATCCCTCCCTCCCTCCCATCCACCTCTTTCTCCCTCCCTCCCTCCCTCCACTCTCTCCATCCATCCACACCCTCTCCCTCCCTCCCTCCTCCCTCTCCATCCATCCCTCTTCCTACCCTCTTCCTCCCTCCCTCCCTCCATCCATCCATCCCTCTCTCCTATCCACCCTCTTCCCCCATCCATCCACCCTCTCTCTCCCCTCCCTCCCTCTCCCTCCATCCCACCCTCCATCCCTCTCTCCCTCCATCCACCCTCCCTCCCATCCCTCCCTCCCACCCTCCCTCCCTCCAATCCATACCTGGGTCCGGTGTGTGACGACAGAGTCGGGAGGCAGGCTGCAGGGGCGAGGAGAGGCCGGAGTTACCTCCTCCTGCATCCCCCGCCCTCTGTCCACCCCCCGTCCCCCCTTCACCCCCGTCACGGCCTGTCTCTCCTCTTGCAGCTGCAACCGTCATCATCATCATCATCATCATCATCATCATCATCAGTATCATCATCATCATCATCATCATCATCATCATCATCATCATCATCATCAGTATCATCAGTATCAGCAGCAGCAGCAGCAACAGCAGCAGCATCACCAATGTTGTCGCCGTCGTCATCAGCATCGTCATCGTCATCATCAGCATCGTCGTCAATGTTGTTGTCAATGTTGTTGTTGTCGTTGTTGTCGTCGTCGTTGTTGTTGTCGTTGTTGTTGTTGTCGTTGTCATCGTTGTTGTCGTTATCGTTGCTGTTGTTGTTGTTGTTGTCGTCGTCGTTGTCATTGTGGTCGTAATCATCGTCGTTTTCATCGCTGTCATCATCGTCGTAATCATCATCATCATCATCATCATCATCATCATCGTCGTCGTCGTCGTCGTCGTCTTGTCATCATCATCATCATCATCATCGTCGTCGTCGTCGTCGCTGTCATCATCGCCATCATCATCATCATCATCGCTGCCATCATCATCATCATCATCATCATCTTCTTCTTCTTCTTCTCTTGTCATCATCACAGTCGTCGTCATCAATTGCTGTCATCATCGTCGTCATCATCATTGCTGCTTTAATCGCCATCACCGTCGTCACCATCCTTATCATCGTCATTATCATCATCATCATCATCATCACCGTCGTCGTCGTCATCATCAACGTCATCGCTGTTGTTGTTGTTATTGTTGTTGTTGTTGTTGTAGTTATTGTTTGAGAGTAGCACACCTCCCAGCGCATCAGACTTCGGCATGAGAGAGAACTGTTATCTTGTAAGTAATTTCTGGGGTGAGGGATGAGGGAGGGGGGGGGGGGGGGGGGGGGTTAAAAGGCTAAGGAGAATGGATCTTGCAAAGCAAACAAATCTAAGCGCTAGCTACCCAAAATGATGGGAATGCGTGCAGAAAACAGACAAAGGAGGATATGGTGGTGACACGAAGAAAAAAAAAAAGGAAACCAAAACCAGAACCAAAAGAGAGGGATAGAAAAGGGAGGATTGCTAGCACAGAATTTCCAGGAGGTGTGTGTGTGGGGGGGGGGGATGCTATTGATACTGACAGACGCTTTGACAAGACACTCACACACACACACACACACACACACACACACACACACACACACACACAC
>CM054154.1:23696141-23701141 GCA_028751875.1 Rapana venosa | reverse complement strand
TGGAGTTGAGAGTTGGTGGCAATATCTCCAGCGAACTTCTTCTGCTTAGCGCTGCCTTCAGTGTCGCGGTGCGTGCTCTGCCCCTCGTCTTCAGACCGCTTCTTTCGCTTGGTGAACCTAAACTTGGGGAAGGTGTTGAACTTCCATTGACCTTTCTCGGGGTCAGGGGGGGAGTGAGCAGTCTGTCTGGCTGTGCGGGTGTGACGAGGTAAGGTTTGAAACTTCCCCGAGTGTTTTTGACCGGGGAGAAAGCGAAAGATGGTGCTGTGGAGACTGTCTGGACGACTTGTGCGTCTCTGTCGTCTGCTCATCAGACGGACTTCTTTCTTCGTGAGCGTTCCACGAACTGCCTCGTGCTGTCTCGGAGCTGACAGTGGGGGTGTCTTTGCCGGGTGGGTTGGCAGAGCCTGTAAACAATGGCGACATGATGAAGGACGATGAATCGATGCGGCTGTCAATGTCAGTGGAAAGTTCTTTGAGATCAAACCTGTCAGACGAGGAACTTGTGTCCCTGGAGCGATCTTTCAGTTCAAACTTGTGCGATGAGATCTCAGACTCACTGGAACGTTCTTTAAGTTCAAACGTGTGTGACGACGTCCCGATATCGGTGGAGCGATCTTTAAGATCAAACTTGTGGGAGGATATCCCGGTATCAGTGGAATGATCTTTAAGATCAAACTTGTGGGAGGATGTCCCGGTATCACTGGAGCGTTCTTCAAAATCAAACCTGCCAGGCCATACCCCAGCAGCATCATCTGCAGCCTGCAGAGTCCTTGAGTCCAGCACCGCACCCCCAACAGCAGCAGTGTTGTCTCCATCCTGAAGGAACCCGGCATCTTGGGCAAAGATCGTGTCATCTTCTTGGGACGAGGACACCGAGTCATCTCTGTGACACTCCGTGGATGCGCCGTCTGTCGCGGAGTCGTCCCACGAAAAAGGCGAAGATTCCGATATGTGACACGCTGAGAGCACCTCCTCCAGCAAAGAGGACGTTTCGGGATCTCCCGGTTCTCCTCCTTTGTTCCACGTGACCTTCAAAGGTTCAACGGCCGGTTTTGGGGGACGCGACGTATCACGGTCCAGGTAGGGGTCTGGTGTCTTTCGCTCTGCCTGCTTGGTGCCAGATATCTGGGGATGTGACAGGCTGAGCACAGGCTTTGGGAGGTCTGGACTTTGAAGCAAGTCCTGCTTGTGAAGGATCGGAGTCTGGGGAGCAGAGGAGTAAGAACTGGATGTCTGGAAGCCAGTTCTTTGAGGATAGGACGTTTGAGGACCTGCTGTTGCTGTCGCTGCAGGATTTGGAACCTGAGTGACCGAAGCTTTCGCGCGTGTATCTGACACTGGAGAGGAACTGAAAGCCTTGCTCTGATCTGTGGTGTCTTGACCGTACGTTTTCGTCGGATGTTCTGACGAATGGGGGAAGTTTAAAGTTTTATAAATTCCCGAGGCTTGTTGAGGGAGGAACGTTCTGCCAGGGTCTGACGCGGCGTGACTGTTGTCCGACGTCATCATGCGGCTCATGGCGTGGCTGTTGTCCGACATCACCATGTGGCTCATGGCGTGGCTGTTGTCCGACATCATCATGTTGTTCATGAACGTCGGCGTCTTCTGGGAAGGACCTGGGCATGGCAATATCAACGATCCGTTCGTCTTGATTTTCCGCACCCCAGCACGACCGTCAACTGAACTCGCGCCAGAAGGATTCTCCGCGGAAGCAAAACCGGAATGGAGCTCAGCGGACGGCTTGCCAGAAAGCTGATCTGCTCTGTGAACGTTGGAGTAGACGTTGGACATCCCGGCAGAGGCGAGCGGAACTGACCTACCCGGGTTAAGGTATGAAGCAGGCTTCTGATTCACGCCTGACGGCTGGCTGTAGGGGACAACGTGACTTGGGTAAGGCCCGGGCTGGATCGCCTCCACGAATCTGGAAGAACCCGGTTGACCCTGAGATAAATCCAAAAGGTAGGGGTGGGCGCGGCGCGTTGGATTCCCTGAGAGGCTGAGAAGGGAGAGAACCCTGGAGGGGACGTGGTGGAAGAAGGGGTCAAAGGTTTGGCTCCTGCAGACGTCAGGGTGGTCGTGGTGGTGGAAGACGGAGGGAAACGGGTAGAAGCCGAGTGCTGCTGCTTCTTCTTCTTCTTCGTCTTGCTCCAGAATGTCGTAGCGCTCTCTTCCTCTTGCTGGTATTCAGCACACACGCGGAGAATCTCTTCCAAGGCGTGCATGCCTGTGTTTTCTACCCCGTACGTCCCCAGCTTCTCTCGGTCTTCCACCCCAACTCCTTCCTCCCTCTGCAGGAGAAGATCCCATTCCTGCTCCTCCGCTGCTGCAGCTCTGCTGTGGGACACTGCAGGAGTCTGGAGGTGCTGGGGTTGCGCCGCGATCACGAAATCGTAGTCCATGTCCTGCAGAGCCTTCAGGTCTGAAGGCAGAGGCTCCCCAACGACGCAGGCTGAAAATCCTACAACGCGTTCGTCCTGACGGACACTACGAAAGGCTCCCCCGTCCTTGCTTGTTGGGCTCATCGTCCCAGAGTCCGGGAACGCTCTGCCCGGGTCATGCTCAAGGTCAAGGTTTGGGGCAGCGTCCAACCAGCTTATGGACGCGGGGTCGGGGAACGGGGGACAGGAGGTCAAGGACGGGTCACGCACGAGGTCGCCGGTGACGATATCTCGCACCGACGGCGTCAGGTCCTCGCGTACACTCTGGAAGGCGCCTCTGCCCAGACTCAGGCCAGAATCCTGCGACTCGGACACGACTCTGGAAGGAAGAAGACCGACAGGGGACGAGGGTTCAACGGGGTAAGGCTGAGGTTGGGGCAACCTTTCCCGAATCGGGTAAGCATCACCGGGATACTGCGCCCGGTGGTGGTGTTGATGGAGGAGAAGAACCTCAGACGGCGAGGAGGAGAAGGAGAAGGAGGAGGAGTCTACACCCACTACAGGCAGACCTTCGTACGGACATTCCGAAGATGGAGGAGGGCTGCCTGCGTGCCACTCGCCGTTTCTGTTCAGCAGCGTGGCAGGGACACGGGTGGTGACGGTGTCCTTGCTAAAGACCTTTTCGCCCACGAAGGCTGAGGACGTGACGACTCCAGACCCCCAGCGGTTGTTCCTCGGGGTGTTGGGGTGGTCGAGGTGGGTGGCGAAAGGGCTTTGGAAGGGTCCTGCGTTCTCGTTGGTGTAGGTGGGCGTGGTGGTGGTGGTGGTGGTGGTGGTGGTGGTGGTGGTTCCTGTGGGGGTGTGGGGGTTTCTGGTTTGGAGTTGTGAGGGGAGGGGATGGAAGATGTACAGGTCTTGGTGATGCGTTTCTGACATCATTGTGGTGTGTTGTTGGGGTGTGTGTTGTGTGTGTGTGGTGTGTGTGTGTGTGTGTGTGTGTGTGTGTTGTAGTGTGGGTGTGGGTTGTGTGTTGTAGTGTAAGTGTGTGTGTGTGTTGTAGTGTAAGTGTGTGTGTGTGTGTGTTGTAGTGTGGGTGTGGGTAAGTGTGTGTGGGTGTGGGTAAGTGTGTGTGTGTGTTGTGTGTGTGTGTGTTGTAGTGTGTGTGTATGAGTAAGTGTGAGTAAGTGTAAGTGTGTGTGTGACGTGTGTGTGTAAGTGTGTGTGTGAGTGTGTGTGTTGTAGTGTGTGTGTGTGTAAGTGTGTGTGTGTGTGTGTAAGTGTGGGTGTTGTGTGTGTGTGTGTGTGTGTAAGTGTTTGTGTATGTGTAAGTGAGTGTGTGTGACGTGGGTGTGGGTGTAAGCAAGTGTGTGTGTGTGTTTTCTGAGTTGTTTCGTGTGTGTGTGTTTTGTGTGTTTGTGTTGTGTATGTGTGTGTGTTTGTGTTGTGTATGTGTGTGTGTTGTAGTGTGCGCGCGTGTGTGTATGTGTGTAAGCGTGTGTGTTCGTGTATAAGTATGTTCGTGTGTGTGTGTGTGTGTGTGTGTGTGTGTGTGTGTGTGTGTGTGGTGTGTGTGTGGGGTGAGACAAAAAAAGCCGGTGTTGACGTCACGCGCCTCGTTACGTCATGTCATCATCCCCACCCCCCACCCCCCTCCTTGTGCGTCTATCCTGCCGCGCGTGTAGTGACGTCAGGGGTGTTGGCGTGTGACGCGTAGAAGGGCTTGATGATGTCGTGATGATGTCGTGATGAAGGTCGTGACGTTGTTGTTAGTTGGTGGTTGTTGGTTGGGTTTGGGGTTGAGGATTTTTTTTTTTTGGTGGTGGTGGGGTGGGGGGAGGGGGGGTAGTGGGGGTAGTGGAGGGGTGGGGGGAGGGGGGAGGGAGGGGGGATGTTACGTCACTTTTGTGGGTCCTGCTGGGTATTTCGGTTGTTCCGTGCGGTGTTCCCTTCGTGCGCTTTGTATGTTCCTGGAGAAGAGGAAGGAGAGTGTGGTTGTTTGTTATTTGGTTGTTGTTGTTGGTTTTTTTTAATTTAGAAGGAGAATACAAAGGAGGAGGAGGAGGAGGAGGAGGAGGAGGAGGAGAGAAAAAGGGAAGAAAGGAAGAGAAGGAGAAGGAGGAGGAGAAGGAGGAGGAGGAGAAGGAGGAGGAGGAGAAGGAGGGGGATGAAAAAGAGGAGGAGAAGAGGAGGAGGAGGAGAAGGAGAAGGAGGGGGAAGAAGAAGGAGGAGGAGATGGAGGAGGAGGAGAGGGAGGAGGTTAGGAGGAGAAGAGGAAGAGAAGAAGAAGGAGAAGTAGGAGGAGGAGAAGGAGGGTGATGACAAAGAGGAGGAGGAGAAGGAGGAGGAGAAGAAGGAAGAGAAGGAGGAGGAGGAGAAGTACGAGGAGGAGAAGAAGGAGGAGGAGGAGAAGAAGGAAGAGAAGGAGGAGGAGAAGGAGGAGGAGGAGAAGAGGAGGAGAAGGAGGGAGGAGAAGGAGGAGGAGAAGGAGGGGGATGAAAAAGAGGAGGAGGAGAAGAGGAGGAGGAGGAGAAGGAGGAGGAGAAGGATGAGAAGGAGGAGGAGAAGAAGGAAGAGAAGGAGGAGGAGAAGGAGGAGGAGGAGAAGAAGGAGAAGAAGATG
>CM054154.1:23666141-23686141 GCA_028751875.1 Rapana venosa | reverse complement strand
CATCAACACTCACACACACACAAACAGACACACACAGAAACACACAGACACACACAAATACACACACATACACACATCACCACCACCACCATCAACACGCACACACACATACACACAAACACACACATACACACATCACCACCAACACCATCAACAATCACACACATCACCACCACCACCATCAACACGCACACACAGACACACACACAAACACATCACCACACACACTCACACATCACCATCACCACCATCACCACACACACATACACACATACACACACTCACATCACCACACACACTCACACATCACCACCACCGCCATCACCACACACACATACACACATACACACACATATACATACTCACACACACGCATATACACACATACTACACATTAAAACACACACACATTACCACCATCAACACGCACACACACATACACACACATACACACACATACACACGTCACACACACATCACCACACACACACACACATCACCACCACACATCACATTACACACACACATCACCATAACCACACCACCACACACATCACCACCACCATCACCACACATACACACATCACATCACACACACACACACATCACCACCACCATCACCACACCACACATACACACACCCCCACCACACATCACATCACACACACACATCACCCCACCACACATCACATCACCACACATCACTACCACACATCACATCACACACACACATCATCACCACCACACCACACCACACATACACACACCACCACCACACATCACATCACACACGCATCACCACCACCACACCACACCACACATACACACACCACACCACACATCACATCACACACACACACATCACCACCACCACACATCACATCCACACACAACATCACTACCACACATCACATCACACACACACATCATCACCACCACACCACACCACACATACACACACCACCACCACACATCACATCACACACACACATCACTACCCCCAAACATCACATCACACACACATCACTACCACACATCACATCACACACACACATCATCCCCACCACACCACACCACACATACACACAAACCACCACCACACATCACATCAACACACACATCACTACCACCACACATCACATCACACACACATCACTACCACACATCACATCACACACACATCACCACCACCACCACACATCACACACCCACCCACACCACCACAAAACACATCACACACACATCATCACCACCACCACCACACATCACACACACACACCAACAACCACCATCACACCACACATACACACACCACCACCAAACATCACATCACACACACACATCACTCCCACCACACATCACATCACACACACATCACTACCACACATCACATCACACACACATCACCACCACCACCACCACCACACATCACACACACACACACACCACCACCACCACACATCACATCACACACACATCATCACCACCACCACCACACATCACACACACACACCACAACCACCATCACACATCACATCACCACAACACATCACCACCACACATCAACACACATCACCATAACCACACCACACACAATCTTGCATACACACATCACCACACACATCACACCACACATCACATCACATCACCACCACCACACCACACATACACACAACCACCACCACTACACATCACACACACATCACCACCACCACACCACATACACACACCACCACCACTACACATCACATCACACACATCACCATAACCACACCAACACACACATCACCACCACCACCACCACACCACACCACACCACACCACACCAGAGAGAGAGAGAGAGACAGGACAGAGAGAGAGAGAGAGAGAGAGGGGAGAGAGAGTGAGAGTGAAAGAGAGAAAGAGAGCAAGCACCAAAATTCACATAAAAAAACAAATTTCTATATATTATTATAGATATATACCTCCACCACCACAAAACTCCGTGAACATTCCAAAACACCTTTTTTTTCACCAAAAAGAACTCTCTCTCTCTCTCTCTCTCTCTCTCTCTCTCTCTCTCTTCTCTCTCTCTCTCTCTCTCTCTCGTTTTTGTTTTGTCTCTAGTTTTCTGGGGATGGGGGGGGGGGGGGGGGGGGGAGGGGATTCCTCTCACTTCTGATTTAAAAAACAACTTTTTTAGCCACATTATTTTTTACAATTATAACTAAGCGAATTTCAATAACTCATACATCAAACTTGTTTGTTTTCTGTGGGGTTGGGGGGGGGGGGGGGGGGTGTTTTACTCCTGACAAATCCCCCCCACATTTTAAAACTTGTACGTGCGTCTTCTTTCTTTGCCTTCACTGATGACAAACCAGTCACATTCATGTTTATATCACTTCGCAAACATGCAAAACTGGTGCTTTTGTTTTTAAACAAAACAAAACAAAATTTGTTGTCTTCTCCTCCCACTTTGTATAAACCGGTCCACATTACAAAAAAAAATATATCGCTTACAGAGTTTTCAAAAAACAACAACATGTACGTACCTTTGTTGTGTTTTTTCCCTTTCCCTTGACTTACCACAAAGCACTCACATTGTATCGCTTTTTTTTTTTTTTTTTAGCGATTTTTCATAATCGGAACATTTCTGTTTTAGACTATTTCTTTCCTTTCACTTATGAACACACCAGTCCTGTTGTTTGTTGCTTTTTTGTTTTAATCGCTTACAGAGTTTTCACAAACTTGTACGTACTACTTCTTCTTCTTCTTTTTTCTCCTTTCTTTCTCCTCACTTACCCCGAACCAGTCACACTATATCACTTTAGGAGTTGACATTAACTTGTAGGTATGTACAGCAGCGAGAGATTTCGGAGACTGTCCACACACACACACACACGCACAACACACACACACGACACGCACGCACGCATACACGTAGGTTGCAGACCTGGTCAACTGCCGTCCTGGCGATCTATCTGCCTACCTGTCCGTCCATCTGTCTATCGGTCTGTCTGTCTGTCTGTCTGTCTGTCTGACTGTCTATCTATCTGTTTGTTTATTTTTCTGTCTGACTGTCCGTCTATCTGCCTGTTTGTCTGTCTGACTGTCTGTGTGTGGATGTTTATCTTTATGACTTATTAAGTTTGGTTGTTGTTTTTTTTCTTGGTTTTTGTTGTTGATGTTTGTTTTTCTCTTTTTTTTTCCCTTTTCCTTCTTTTGTTGATTTGGTTTTTCTTTCTCCTTGTTTGTTTGTTTGTTTTGGTTGGGTTTTTTTTTTGGGGGGGTGGGGGATGGGGGGGGGGGGTGTTTTTAAGATGGGTTTTTTGGGTTGTTTTTTTTTTGTGGTGGGGGGGGGGCTGTTTTGAAAAGGGTATTTCCCCTTGTTTCTAATGTGAGAGTGTATAAGTGTTGGGTTATTATTAAGATGTATCCCTACGGGCGGGGACTGGATGTAAAAAAGCACACGAGTGCTTATTCATTATCCTCGAAATAAAAGAATTTGTCATTGTCATTGTCATTGTCTGTCTGTCTGCCTGCCTCTCTGTCCGTCTGTCTGTCTGTCTGTCTGCCTGCCTGTTTTTCTCTCTGTCCGTCTGTCTGTCTACCTGCCTCTTTGTCCGTCTGTCTATCTAATTGTCTGTTTCTCTGCCTGTCTGTCTGTCTGTCTGTCTGTCTGCCTGTTTGTCTGTCTGACTGTCTGTCTGTCTGCCTGCCTCTCTGTCCGTCTATCTATCTATCTGTCTGTTTCTCTCCCTGACTATCTCTCAGTCTGTCTATCTATCTATCCATCTGTCTACCTATCTATCTATCCATCTGTCTATCTATCTATCTATCTGTCTATCTATCAATCTATCTGTCTACCTATCTGTCTGTTTCTCTCCCTCTCTGACTATCTATCTATCTATCTATCCATCTATCCGTCTGCCTATCCATCTATCTATCTATCCATCTATCTATCTATCTATTTATCTGTCTGTCTATCTCTCTGTCTGTCTGTCTGTCTATCTGTCTGTCTATCTGTCTGTCTGTCTGTCTGTCTCTCTTCTCTCTCTCTCTCTCTCTCTCTCTCTCTCTGTCTTCTCTGTCTCTCTCTCTCTCTGCCCCTCTAGCTAGCTAAGCTAAGCTATCTGTCGGTCGGTCGGTCTCTCTGTCTGACTGACTGACTGATTGACTGACTGACTGACTGATTGATTGACTGACTGACTGACTGACTGACTGACTGACTGACTGACTGACTGACTGTGACTGACTGACTGACTGTAACTGACTGACTGTGACTGACTGACTGACTGACTTACTTACTGACTGACTGTGACTGACTGAGTGACTGTAACTGACTGACTGACTGACTGTAACTGACCGACTGACTGTGACCGACTGACTGTGACTGACTGACTGTGACTGACTAACTGACTGACTGTGACTGACTTTAACTGACTGACTGACTGTGACTGACTTTAACTGACTGACTGACTGACTGACTGTCTGACTGACTGTGACTGACTGACTGACTGTAACTGATTGACTGACTGACTGACTGTAACTGACTGACTTGACTGACTGACTGTCTGATTGACTGACTGACTGTGACTGACTAACTGACTGACTGTAACTGACTGACTGACTGTAACTGACTGACTGACTGTAACTGACTGACTGACTGACTGTAACTGACTGACTGTCTGACTGTGACTGACTGACTGTGACTGACTATCTGACTGACTGACTGACTGTAACTGACTGACTGAAACTGACTGACTGACTTATTCACTGACTGACTGTAACTGACTTCTGACTGTAACTGACTGACTGACTGACTGTAACTGACTGACTGTAACTGACTGACTGTAACTGACTGACTTGACTGACTGACTGTAACTGACTGACTGACTGTAACTGACTGACTGTAACTGACTGACTGTAACTGACTGACTGTAACTGACTGACTGACTGTCTGTGACTGACTGACTGATTGACTGACTGACTGTCTGACTTTAACTTACTGACTGACTGTATGACTGTAACTGACTGACTTGACTGTCTGACTGTAACTGACTGACTGACTGTCTCTCTGACTGACTGACTGTAACTGACTGACTGACTATCTGACTGACTGACTGTCTCTCTGACTGACTGACTGTAACTGACTGACTGTAACTGACTGACTGACTGTCTCTCTGACTGACTGACTGTAACTGACTGACTGTAACTGACTGACTGACTGTCTCTCTGACTGACTGACTGTAACTGACTGACTGACTATCTGACTGACTGACTGTCTCTCTGACTGACTGACTGTAACTGACTGACTGTAACTGACTGACTGACTGTCTCTCTGACTGACTGACTATCTGACTGACTGACTGACTATCTGACTGACTGACTGTCTCTCTGACTGACTGACTGTAACTGACTGACTGTAACTGACTGACTGACTATCTGACTGACTGACTGCCTGTCTGTCTCTCTGTCTGACTGACTGTCTTACTGACTGAATTTAACTGACTGACTGACTGTAACTGACTGTAACTGTCTGACAGACTGTAACTGACTGACTGACTGTAACTGACTGACTGACTGTAACTGACTCACTGTAACTGACTGACTGACTGACTGTAACTGACTGACGGTCCCAATCCACCCGGGGTGAAAGACATTCTTGGAGTCCACTACCCCGTACGTAGTAGGCTACCTTGTGTAACACAGGTGGCTTTCCTACTACATTCCGTGCAACCCTGACCATAGTGTGTGTATAGAGGGCAGTCCTTCTGCTGACCAGAAAGAGGGGTGGGGGTGGGGGGGGGGGAGCGTTGGAGGGAAAAGGTGTAGCCTATTACCCTCCCTCTCCCTCCCCCCCTCTCTCTCTCTCTCTCTCTCCCTCCACCTCCCTCCCTCTCTCTCTCTCTCTCTCTCTCTCTCTCTCTCCACTCTTCCACCCACCTACCTACTACGCTCTCCTTCTCTACTATTCTCTTCCCTTGTTTCTTGTCTCTCTGTCTGTCTGTGTCTCTGTCTGTCTGTCGGTCTGTCTCTGTCTCTCTCTCTCTGTCTCTCGCTCTCTCTCTCTTCTCTTCTCTCTTCTCTTTCTTCTCTCTCTCTCTCTGTCTCTCTCTGTTGTCTCTCTCTCTCTTTCTCTTTCTCTTCTCTCTCTCTCTCACTCTCTCTCTCTCTCTCTCTCCACTCTCTCTCTCTCTCTCTCTCTTCTCTTTTCTCTCTCTCTCTTCTCTCTTTCTCTCTTCTCTCTCTGTCTCTCCCCCACTCTTCCCCCTGCCCTCTCCTCTACCATTTTCTTTCTTCTCTCTCTCAGTCCCTCTTCTTCTCTCTCTCTCTCTCTCTCTCTCTCTCTCTTCTCTCTCTTCTCTCTTTCTCTCTTCTCTCTCTCTGTCTCTCCCCCACTCTTCCCCCTGCCCTCTCCTCTACCATTTTCTTTCCTTCTCTCTCTCTCTCTCTCTCTCTCTCTCTCCTCTCTCTCTCCTCTTCTCTCTCTCTCTCTCTCTCTCCCTTCACTTTCCTTTCCTTCCCCATACCTCCCCCCCCCGCTCCCTTCCTTCCCTTCTCTCTCACTCTTCCACCCACCTACCTACCCTCCCTTTTCTTACCATTCTCTTCCCTTGTTTCTCTGTCTGTCTGTCTGTGTCTTCTGTCTTCTCTTTCTCTTCTCTCTCTCTCTCTCTTTTCTCTTTGTCTCTCTCTCTCTCTCTCTCTCTCTCTCCTCCATCTCTCTCTCTCTCTTCTCTCTCCTCTCTTTTTCTCTTTGTCTCTCTTCACTTTCTCTTCTCTTCTTTCTTCTCTTTCTTCTCTCTCTCTCGCTCTCTCTCTTCTATCTGTCTCTCTTCTCTGTCTCTCTTCTCTGTCTCTCTTCTCTTTCTCTCTTCTTTTTCTCTCTTCTCCTCTCTCTCTTTCTCTCTCTCTCTCTCTCTTCTCTCTCTCTCTCTCTCTCTCTCCTCTCTCTCTCTCTTTTCTCTCTATCACTCTCTCTGTGTCTCTGTGTGTGTGTCTCTCTCTCTTTGTATTCCATATTATGCAAGTCATGTTGAATGTCTTTCAAACTCTACTCCTCCTTGTCTGTTTCTGTCTGTCTGTCTGTCTGTCTGTCTGTCTGTCTGTTCTTTTTTCTTTTTCCCCTTTTTTTTTTTTCCCCCCCCCCCCTTTTTTTTTTTTCCCTTTTCTTCTTTTTTTCCCTTCCCCCCCTTTTTTTCCCCCTTTCCTCCCTTTGGGGGGGGGGGGAAAACCCCCTCCCCCTCCCCTCCTTTTCTTTCTTCTTTCTTTTTTTTTTCTTCTTCTTCTTTTTCTTTTTCTTTTTCCCTCTCTCTCTCCCCCCCTTTTCTCTCTCTTTCTCTTCTTTTTCCCTTTTTTTTCCTTTTATTTTTTTTTTTTTTTCCCCTTTTTCCCTTTTTTTTTCTTTTTTTTTTTTTTTTTTTTTTTTTTCTTTTTTTTTTTCTTTTTTCTTTTCCCCCTTTTTTTTCCCCCCCCTTTTTTTTTTTTTTGTTTTTTTTTTGTCTTTTTTTTTTTCCCCTGTTGCGGTTTCTTTGTTTTTGGGGTTTTTCCTTTTCTTTTTTTTTTTTTTTGTGTTTTTTTTCCCTTTTTTTCCTTTTTTCTTTTTTCTTTTCGTTTCTTTCTTTTTCCCCTTTCCCCCTTTCCTCTCTTCTCCCCTTTTTTCTTTCTCCCTCCCTTTTTTTTTTTTTTCTCTCTTTTTTTTTTTTTTTTTTTTTTTTTTTTTTCCCTTTTTTTTTCCCCCTTTTTAATTTTTTTTTTTTTTTTTTTTTTTGTTTTTTTTTTCCCCTTTTTTCCCCCCCCCTTTTTTTTTTTTTCCCCTTTTTCCCTTTCCCCCCTTTTTTTGGGGTTTTTTTTTTTTCCTTTTTCCCTCCTTTTTCTTTTTTTTTTCCCTCCTTTTTTTCCCCCCCCCCCTTTTTTCCCTCCCCCCCCCCCCCCCCCCCCCCCCCCCCCCCCCCCCCTTTTTTTTTTTTCCCCCCCCCTTTTTCCCCCCCCCCCCCCCTCCCCCCCCCCCCCCCCCCCCCCCCCTCCCCTTTTCCCCCCCCCTCCCCCCCCCCCCCCCCCCCCCCCCCCTTTTTTTCCCCCCCCCCCATTTCCCCCTTTTTCCCCCCCCCCCCCCCCCCCCCCCCCCCCCCCCCCCCCCCCCCGCCCGGGGGGCCCCCCCCCCGCCCCCCCCCCCCCTTTTTTTTTTCCCCCCCCCCCCTTTTTTTTTCCCCCCCCCCCCATTTTTTCCCCCCCCCCCCAAAAACCCCCCTTTTTTCCCCCCCCCCCCCCCCCCCCTTTTTTTTCCCCCTTTTCCGCCCCCCTTTTTTTTTCCCCCCCCCCCCCTTTTTTTCCCCCCCCCCCCCCCCCCCCCCCCCCCCTTTTTTTCCCTCCCCCTCCCCCCCCCCCCCTTTTCTTTTTTCCCCCTTTTCCCTTTTTTTCTTCTTCTCCCTTTTTTTTCCCCTTTTTTTTTTTTTAAAACCCCTTTTTTTTTTTTTTTTTTCCCCTTTTTTTTTCCCTTTCCCTTTTTTTTTCCCCCCCTTTTTTTCCTTTTCCCTTTTCCTTTTTTCTTTTTTTTTAAAACCCTCCCAAAATTTCCTTTTTTTTTTTCCCTTTTTTTCCCCCTTCCCCCCCCCCCTTTTTTCCCCTCTTTTTTTTTTTTCCCCCCCCTTTTCCCTTCTCCTTTTTTTTTTTTTTTTTTCTCTTTTCTCTTCTCTTTTTTTTTTTCCTCTCCCTTTTCCCTCCCCCTTCCCTCCCCTTTTCCCTTTTTCCTCTCCCCTTCTCTTCTCCCCCCCCTTTTTTCTTCCCCTTTCTCTCTCTTCTCTTCTCTCTCTCTCTCTTTTTCCCCCAAACACCTTGAGTTGCATGTTTACGTACCGAAAAAAGGGTCTCTAAGTAGAGGTAACAGTAACCGAAGCTTGTGTCATACCTACCTACCCCCGGGGGGAAAAAAACCCAAAAGAAAAGAGACATAAGCGGGGTGCCTCCCCCGGGCCCCCCCACCCCAAAACCCCACACCCACCCCCCCCAAAAAAACCACACCCCAAACCCCAAAGAAAAAAGGGGGAAAGAAGTGCCGCCCACACACCACCCCACCCACACAAAACAACCCTCCAGACAAAACCAAAACCCCCCAAAAAACCCAATACCCAAAACCAACTAAAAAACCCCTAAAAAAGCGAAGGGCCCAAACCACCACACCAAAAACCACCACCCACACCCCCCAAACACCCCACACACCCAACAAAACAATCCAAACCCCCCCTTTTTCTTTTTTTCTCTCCTTCTCTCTTTTGTCTCTCTCCTCCCCTCTCTTCACTCTCTTTTCCTCTCACTCTCAAATATAATAAAGGAATTTATTAGCATATTTGCAAAGCTTAAAAAAAGCCCCTTTTAACCCTAATCTTTCACGTTTTGGAAATCAATGAAGATAATCAATGTTTAAACAAAAAAGATATTTTTCAAAAATGGTCCCTAAGACAAAAATTATGAAATAAAATTTCAATAGTAAAATGTTTTTTCAAACCACACACACACACACACAACACACACCACCCCACACACACACACAACACACACACACACCCACAACACAATCACACACTCACACAGGTCGTATACTTTAGCAGGGTGGTAGGATATGGGGTTAGTGAAGGTGGGATAGTTCTGATAATTACGAAACAGGAGGGAGGAAAATCTTAGGTTTGAAATAAATATGTTTTGAGGCTGGATTTAAAAGTGTCTTAACTAGGTTTCTGGCGAAAAGAGAGAGAGAGGGGGGGAGGTCATTCCAGGTCGATGGACCCGAAATAGAGAAAGAGCGGCGGCCAACGGTTGAATCTAGCACCCAGACCACCACTCACGTTCTAGTGGATGGGGGTAGGTTTGGTGGGGGGGGGGGGGGGGGGGGGGGGGGGGAGTTTCTGGTCCGAACGGGAATCGAACCACCCCATACTTATTTCGACCCGGGGACTTTTCGCTTTCTAGGCAGGTGCGTTACCTCTAAACCACCGATCTAGTAAAAAAAAAATTAAAAAAAAGGTAAAGGAGTCCCATAACCTATAAGGTCGTAGGGGAGCGAGGCGTCAGAGACCTCACTTCTCTAGGGGCCAGCATATTGAGGGCAGCGGCGCCCATCTCCTCTCCCTCGCTGCTTTACCTTCCCTGACCGTAAAGAGGGCATGTAGTACCCATTTACAGCTGGGGGAGGGGACTGTACTGAAGCCAAGGCGTGGCGCAAACGGTCACCCATCCAACTGGTAACCACTCGCTCGAAGCTGCTTAACTTGGCTGGGGGGGGGGGGGGGGGGGGAGGGGGGGGGGGGGGGGGTGCGAGTGCTCCGACCACTGAGCTATCCGTCCCATAACCACCGATCTACTGTGGAATAATAATAATGTTCTACATATTGGGTGGTGATTATTGGAGGGGTGGGGGGGTGGGTGGGGGGGGATGATGGGGGGGTGACGGGGGGAGGGGGGGGAGTGGTGGAGGGGGTTGGCCCGCAGCGTCGAAAATGGGATGGATAACTTACGGGCTACCACAGTCCTTGAATCGGATACCTCCGCTGGGACTATAACACAACTCGAACCAAACCACTGGGAATATGCTCAACAACAACAACAACAACAGTAAAACAAAAAACATGGGAATATTTCAACAACAACAGCTAACAACAACAACAACACAACAGTAAAACAAAAACACTGGGAATATTCTGAACAACAACAGCAACAACAACAACAACAACAGTAAAACAAAAACACTGGGAATATGCTCAACAACAACAACAACAACAGTAAAACAAAAACACTGGGATATGCTCAACAACAACAACAGTTATAACAAAAACACTGGGAATATGCTCAACAACAACAACAGTTAACAAAAACACTGGGAATATGCTCAAAGGCAAGAAACACAACAACAACAACAGTAAAACAAATACACTGGGAATATGCTCAACAACAACAGCAACAACAGTGACCAACAGTGACCAACAAGAAAAGAAAGGTTAAATACTTTAAACACTTTTATGTTTCCATAAAGATGACAAGTAGGTGGGAGGTGGTGGTGGTGGTGGTGTGGATGAATAGGGGCGGGGGGGGAGAGAAGGGCGGAAGAGGGGGGTTGAAGGGTGGTAGAGAAGTGAAGGAGAGAAGAGGGGGGAAGGGGAGAGTGGGAGAGGGAGAAAGGGGGGTGGGGGAGAGAGAGAGGGAGAGGGAGAGAGGAGGAGGAGATGAGAGAGTGGAGAGAGAGATGAGAGGGAGGAGAGGGAGGGAGAGAGAGAGAGAGAGAGGAGGAGAGAGAGATGAGAGAGGAAAGGGATGAGAGAGAGAAGAGAGTGAGAGCGAGAGAGGAGATCAGAGAGAGAGATGAGAGAGAGAAAGAGAGAGGAGGGCACATAAAGAGAGACAGAGACACAGAGATATTGACAGAGAAGAAGGGAGAAGAGAGAGAGAGACAGACAGGGCAGACACAAAGACACAGACAGAGATATTGACAGAGACAGAAGGGGGGAGGGGGGAGAGACAGAGAGACGACAGAGACCCGAAACAGACAGAAAGAGACAGAGGACAGACAGACAGAGACAGACGACACAGTGGATCCACAGAGAGAGAAGAGGGAGAGAGAGAGACAGACAGAGAGAGACAAGCAGACAGAAAGAGACACACACAGTGAGCAACACAGAGAGAGAAAGAGAGACAGACGCAGACAGTGTGTGTGTGTGTGTGTGTGATGTGTGTGTGTGTGTTTGTGTGTGTGTGTGATCGCGCGCGCGCGCGCTTGTGTGTGGTGTGTGACAGACAGACAGACAGAGACACACAGAGAGAGAAGTGGGGGTGGGAAGGGGGGGGGGGAGAGAGAGGGAGAGAGAGGAGGGAGAGAGGAGGGAGAGGAGCGTTGGTGAGAGTAAACCTACTGAACGCATGCAGGTGTAAAATACAAGAGCAGATAATTACAAGCTTGGGACCCAAGAGAGCCTGGAAAGGGGAGGGAACTGTGATCCAGCGGGCCACTCAGCTAGAAAGTCGTGTAGGGCTATGGTATAGTATGGTATAGTATGGTATAGTATAGTATAGTAGAGTATGGTGTGGTATGGTGTGGTATGGTATAGTATGGTATGGTATAGTATGGTATAGTGTGGTATGGTTTAAGGTATGTTTGGTTGGTATTTTGTGTGGTATTGGTATAGTGTGGTATGGTATGGTATTTGTATGGTGTGGTATGGGTGTGGTTGGTATGGTTTGGTATAGTATAGTAATAGTATAGTATAGTATGGTATGGGTGTTAGTTGGTGTAGTATGATGTGGTTATTGGTGTGGTAAAGGATGTATAGTAGAGTAGAGTAGAGTAGAGTATGGTATAGTATAGTAGAGTAGAGTAAAATAGAGTGCAGTAAGGTATAGTATGGTATGGTATGGTATGGTGTAGCATAGTATAGTCTGGTATGGTGGGTATGGGTGTGATATGGTATGGTAGAGTAGAGGAGAGGAGAGGAGAGTAGAGTAGAGTAGAGTACAGCACAGTAGAGTAGAGTAGAGTAGAGTATGGTATGGCATGGTATGGTATAGTATGGTTTAGTATAGTATAGTGTAGTGTAGTGTAGTGTAGTAGAGTAGAGTAGAGTATGGTTTTTGTTATGGTATGGTTGGATTATGATATGGTATGGTATTTGTATAGTTTTTAGTATAGTTTTAGTTAGTTAAAAGTAGAGTAGAGTAGAGTAATGATATGGTATTTGGTATGGTATGTTATAGTATAGTATGGTGTGGTGTGGTTTTGGTATTGTATGGTAGGGTATGGTATGGTTATGGTATGGTTGTGGTATGGTAGGTATGGGTGTGGTATGGTATGGTTGGTTTGGGAAGGTTAGTAGGTATGGTATGTATGGTATTGGGGGTTTTGGTTGGTGTGGTGTGTGGTGTGGTTGGTTGGTTGGTTGGGATGTTTGTGGTATTTATAGTAGAGTAGAGTAGGTATGTTGGTTATGGTTTTGGTATGATGTGGTTTTATGGTTGGTGTGGTATATATGTATAGTATTTGATAGTATAGTATGTATGTATAGTAAAAGTATAGTATTTGGATTATTAGGGTTAGGTAGGTTTGGTGTTGGTATGGTATGGTATGGTGTGGTTTTGGTTTTGGTATGTATGGTATAGTATGGTTATGGTATGGTATGTTTTAGTATGGTATGTATTGGTATGGTATGGTTTGGTGTTTGTATAGTATAGTATAGTGTGGTATGTATGGTATTGGTATAGTATGGTGTGGTATAGTTTAGGGGGTGGTATGGTATGGTTGGTTAGAGGATTTGATAGATAGATTTGATAAATAGATAGAAGATAGATTTGATGATAGATAGATGATAGTTGATAGACAGACGAAGTAAATAGATAGGTAGTAGATAGATAGATAGAACAGACAGATAGATGGGAAATAAACGATAGTGATAGATAGGACAGATTGATAGGCGATAGTTTGGAAGATGGATAGGCAGATAGATAAAACAGATAGATAAAACAGATAGGATAATAGACGGACAGATAGAAATGATAGTAAAACAGATGATAGATAGATATATAGATAGTTAGATAGATAGATTGACCGAAGAAGACAGACAGACAGTTAGGTAGGTGGTTTTTTAGGGGTAGATAGATAGATTGATTGATTGATTGATTGTTTTGATTGATTAAAAAGATAACAGATTGATAGCAGATAGAAGATAATAACAGATAGAAGATAATACGATAGAAGATAGTAGATAGATAGATAGTAGATGTAGTGATAGACAGACGACGAAAAACAAAACGATAGACAGACAGAAAACAGGACTGACAAGAGAGAGGGGGGAGAGAGAGAGGAGGAGAGAGAGAAAAAGGGGATAGATAGATGAGGATGGAGGGGATGGATGGGGATGATAGATAGATAGATGATAGATAATAAAATAAATAGATAGATAGATAGACAGTGATAGATAGATAGATGATAGAAAGATAGATAGATAGATAGATAGATAGAATAGATAGTTTAAAGATAGAAGATAGATCGATCGATCGATAGACCAGGGGTGGAGACAGGACAGTAAGGAAAAAGAAACCAAGCAGAAACAAAAAGGAAAAGAAAAGATGGAATTCCGGCACAAGTTTTTTAGAAAATGGGGGTGGGTGTTTATACTCGACCCGCAGACATAGGGCCCCACTGGGTATAGTTAGATTTCAACGTGGAAACACTTTTTTTTTTAAAGGGGGAAAAATGTTTTTCCCTACCCTTCCCCTAAAAAAAAACCCCTTTAAATTTTGATGATAAAGTAATAATAGTATAATAAAATAATTTTTATTATAATGATGTAATGATAATGATGTAATAATAATAATAAAATTATAAAAAATTATTTTTTTTATATTATTAATGGGGATGATGGTAGTAATAATCATAATAAGAAAAAGAGAAAAAAGAAAAGAAAAAGAACAATGATGATGATGATGATGATAATATGGATATAATAAAAAAATAAAATAATAAAAAATAAAAATAATAAAATATTAATAATAATGATGATATGATGATGATAATAAAAAAAATAAAAAAATAATAATGATGTGTAATGATGATGATGATGATAATAATGATAATAATAGTAATAATAATAATAATAGTCATAATAATAAATGTAATAGTAATAATAACCAGCCTATTCAACATCACCTTGATTTGGCAATGAGGCGACACAGAGGGTGGAAGAATGATTATAGATTTCCCGTTTGGGCCCGAAACTTTTCCCCCATCCATTAAGACCATGAGTGGTAGTACTGGGCGCTAGTCTTTCGGATGAAACGATAAACCGAGGTCCCGTGTGTTACACTAAATTATTCAGCGCACGTAAAAAAAAAACCCACGGCAACAAGAGAGTTGTCCCTGGCAAATTTCTTAGAAAAAAAGCCACTCTGATAGGGAAACAAATACAGTTGCAGACCAAAAACAATGGGTGGGGGTGGGGGGATATGGGTGGCGCTGCTCTTGTGGCGTTGACGCGCTCTCTCTCCCCGGGGGTAGAGAGCAGCCCGAATTTCACGCAGAGAAATCTGCCGTGACTTAAAGTGGTATCAATGAAATAAATGAAATGAAATAACATGAAATAAATGAGTTATTCGGGCATTACTTTACAGAGAATTTTGATGATGATGATGATGATGATGATGATGATGATGATCATCATCATCATCATCATCATCATGATGACTAATATTATGATAACGATGATGATGATGATGATGATGATGATGATTATTATTTTATTATTGGGGGGGGGGTTTCAACAATCGCATACGCAAAATCTCACCATTTGGAAAAAGGATGAACCCCTTAAAAACATAACAAAAAGGGAAGGGGAATTTTTTTTTTAAACCCAAAAACAAAAACCCACTTCCCCCACCCCCCCTCCCTTTCTCCCTCCCCCCCTCACCGCCCCCCCCCCCCCCCCCCCCCCCCCCCCCCCCCCCCCCCCCTCCCCCACGACCGACCTCTTTCTTTTTCACTTTCCTTCCTTTCTGTTGTCGTCTTTTAACTTTTTAGTTCCACACAATCCCTAGACACCCCTTCCTTTAAACTCCCCCCCCCCCCCCCCTCTCCCTCCATCCCTTTCCACTCTCCTAAAACCCCCATTCCCCCCCCCTCCCCTCACCTCTCTTACCCCACCCCACCCCCACCTCCACCCCCCCAGCTTTCACATTTTTTCAGCGTCAGGGGTGTGTGTGTGTGTTGTGTGGTGGGTGGGTGTGTGTGTGTGTGTGTGTGTTGTTGTTTTTTAGGTTTTGTTGATATAGAGTCATACGCACGATCTTGACCAGTCTCTCCTATACAAAAACATACACACACAACAACAAAACAAAAACACCACACAATACACACACACACACACACACACACAACAACACACACAACAACACACCACACCACACACACACATACACAACACAAAACACACTGCCACAGCACAACACGCCAACCCCACACACAATTACACACACCCACACACAAACACCACATCACACCATACCACAACACATTAACACACACACACAAACACACACACCATACCACACACATTACACACACAAACACACACACCCCCACCATACCACACACATTAGACCACACACAACACACACACCACACCATACCACACACACACACAAAAAACCACACCCACACCATACCACACACACACACACACACAGCACACACACACACAAACCACACCATACCACACACACATTACACACACACAACACACACACCACACCACACACACATTACACACACACACACACACCGAACACACACACACACCACAGCATACCACACACACATTACACACACACACCACCACCACCACCACCACCACACCATACCACATACCACACACACACACACGAACACAAACACACACACACACACCACACCACACCACACCATACCACATACACATTACACACACACACAACACAAACAACACAACAACACAACACAACACAACACAACACAACACAACACACACACACACACACACACACACACACACGTTTCTTTGTTTGTGTTATGACGGGTATTTTTTTTTCAAGATTTTTGAATTATTGAATTGTATGGTCTCATATTTTTCTGGGTTTTTTGTTTTATTTTAATTCCACATATGCATATGTTATTGGTTTTTTTGTTTGATTTGTATAGTTTACCATAGATTAGGTGTTTTTTTTATTCTATGTCTGCATATACATTATCTTTTTTTTTCTCGCTTTTTTTCTTTCTTTAGATAGATGGCTTGATGAAAAAAAGCAAATGCACTGCTTATTCAATGTAAAAGGTAAAAAAGGTAAAGGTGTCCCATAACCTATAAGGTCGTAGGGGAGCGAGGCGTCAGAGACCTCACTTCTCTAGGGCCAGCATATTGAGGGCGGCGCCCATCTCCTCTCCCTCGCTGCTTTACCTTCCCTGACCCTAAAGAGGACAGGTACCCATTTACAGCTGGGTAAAAGGGGGGAACTTTTTCTGAAGCCAAGGCGCCCCAAACGGACCCCCACCCAAAACTGGAAACCCAGTCGCGCTGTTAATTGGCGGGGGGGGGAAAAGGGGGAGTGCCCGACCACTGAGCAAATCCCGCCCCCTTTATTCAATGTACCATCTGAAAAAAAAAGTTTGACTTTGCCTTTGGGCACACGCCCACGAACCCCGAACACAAACACCCACCCACACCATACCACATACACATTTCCCAAAAACACAAAACAAAAAACAGCACCCCCAAACACCAACCTACCACTTTACCCCACACACACCAAACACACACAAACACCAAACCATCCCACTTTAACACACCACCACAACAAAAAAAACACACCACATCACCCCCAAAACCACAACATACCCAAAATAAAAGTACAACCAAACACACAACCACACACCCCAAAAACACACACAACACACACCACACACACCCCAAAAACACACGAACCACACACAAACAACACACCTACACAAACACACAACACCCCAAACCCCAACACCTTTACCACACACACCAACACACACAAAACACACACACACACCCCCCAAAAACACACACACACACCACCCATCCAAAACCACAAACACACACACACACAGGGAAACACACAAAACCCACAAAACCCCAAACCACCCCCACCCCCACACCACCACCCCCCCATCCCACTTCACACACAAAAACATAGACACAAAAAACCACCCATCCCACAAACCACACACACTTCACACAACAACCACACCCCCACCATCCCCCCCCCCCCCCAACACACAAAAACCCCACAAAAAACCCCCAACCCACAACTTACCACAAACAACACCCAACCACCCAACCACAAACCTTACACAAAAACACACACACAAACACCCCCACACCCCCACCCCCACACTACCACCTATACCAAAATTTATTTTGTTGCGCTTTATTTTTTAGGAACCCTGTGAAATGAAATTGGGTTTTTATTTTTTTAACAGTTATGTGTTTTTTTTGTTTTTTGGTGTTTGTTTTGTGTGTTGGTGTGTGTGGGTGGTGTTGGTGTGTGTGTGTGTTTTGGTTTGTGTGTGTGTGTTGGGTGGGTTGTGAGTGTTTTTTTTTTTTTTTTAATTTTTTTTTTTTTAAATTAATTCTTTTATATCAAAGGATAAGGGAATAAGCCCCTTCTTTGTGCTTTTTTACATTAGCCCCCCGCTTTGAAATGGGGTTTTTTTTTTTTTGAAAATTTGTAAACTGTTCCCCCGGGCACAAAAGGGCCCTACTCTTTCGAAAAGGGGAACGGGAAAAAAAAGGGTGTCGCAAGTTTTTCTGATGCGTTGGGCACACGGGCCTCTTTTTAATAGTTTCATCCCAAAGGGGGGGGGGGATTTGGGGACATTCATTCGTTTTTTTTTGTTTTTTTTGTGTGTATTTTGTTTTTTTGTTTTTGTGTGTTGTATGGGTATTTGTTTTGGGGTTTTTTGTTGTGTGGGGTTTTTGTGCTTTTTTTGGGTATTTGTGTGTGTTTTTGTTTTGTGTGTTTTTTTCGTGAAAGGGTGTTTTATTAAGTATGTGTTGCGGCAGTGAAACCAAGTGTTTTGTTTTCCCAAATTTGTTTTTTTGGGGTTGTATTTTTTGGTTTTGGTTTTTTTTTTTGGGGTGTGTGCTTTTGTTGAAATGTTTTTGGTTTTTTTGGTGTTAGAAAATTTTGGTATTGTGCGTGGGGTTGTTTGTTGGGTGTTTTTGTTGTTTGTGTATGTAAAATTGTGTTTTGGTTTTTAAGTGGTGTGGTTTTGTTTGGTTTTGTTTTTGTTTTTGGCGTTTTTTATGTGGTATTTGTTTTGGGGTTGAATTTTTATTTGTGGTTTTTTTTTGTTTTTGTTAGTTGGTGTTTTTTGGTATGAAATGTGTATTGGGGGGAAATTTTGTTTGCTTGTGAAATTGTGGTGAAAATTTTAGGGTTTTTTATGTTTTTAAATGAAATGTGTGAAAATTTGGTGTAATTGTTTGTTGGGTGGATGTTGTTGCGTGTGTTGTGTGTTTTTATTTTTGGGGATTATTTTATTTTGTATGTATGGGGGGAAATGAAATTTATTTTTGAGGGGGCATGTTGTGTGTGTCTGTATGGTTGAACAAAAGAGGGGTTTTAAACGGGACACCCCTTTGTTTTTTTAATTTGGGGGAAACTGAAATTTTTTTAAAAAAATCCCCTTTCCCCACACCTTGGGTTTTTTGGTTTTTTTTAAAATTTTTTAAAATTTAAATTTTTGGGACCCTTTTTTTAACCCCTTTTTTCCAAAAAACAACATACACACACAAACAATACATACACACACATACACAACATCAATAAATACACAAAAACACACAACATAACTCACCCAAACAACACCATCCACACATATAACAAATACACCAAAACACACACAAATTTATCCATACACAACATTTTCACACACACATACAACACCACATAACCACATTACACAACATACACCACAAACACTTACACACATCACACTACCTTTGGGAAAAAATTTTTGACTTTGATTTGACACCACAATACACACACAAACACCACTACATGCACGCCACATACACACATACACCCCACACTCACACAAACACACCCCTCAAAAACACTGCACAACACACATCACACACATGAAACACACGCACACCACTGCACCGCGCACACCCCAAATGCACGCCACACACACCCAAAAACCAAGCACGCCCGGGGTTTGCGGCGCTAACACAACACAGGAATGTGCACGTCACACACCCTAGCAAGCACGGCGTGGGGCGCGCGCTAATACAAACCTGCGTACGTAACACACACACATCACACACATAACACACCACACAACCCACACACACCCCAACACAAAACCCCAAAAACCACACACTAGCAAGCCGACGTGGGGCGCGCGCTAAACAAAACCAAACTCATGCGCATTTAAACAATACCCCGAAAACCCCCCTACACACAAACAAACACACCAA
>CM054154.1:23651141-23658641 GCA_028751875.1 Rapana venosa | reverse complement strand
AGTTGTAGCAGAAATTATAGTGCTTCTACAAGTTGTCCTTGTAGTATATCTAGTAGAAGGTACGTAACAGAAGGACTGCGTCATCATCAAATGCTATCATTAAAAAAACAAAATTATTCTTGATTTATTGCTGTTTATTCTTGATCGACATCATGATTCAGTTACCGAGTTAGGCCGAATGTTGAACTGAAGCGAAGGTCTTTTAACATAACTAGATAATATCATTAATAATATGCCTAGGACTAGGAGCCTGTGACAAAAGGTGGCAGAAAGTTTTGTGAGATGAAATATAACAAATAGTAATAATTGTTCTTCTGTAATTCACTTGTGAGAAGATAACTGAGGCTTTCAGTCTTTGTGATATCTGGCTGATGATGAAATGATGTATACATAATAATAATATATGGAATTTATATAGCGCTGAATCTTGTAAAAAAGCAAACAAATCGAAGCGCTTGCACTCAATCATTTACAGGCATGCAACTCTCCTTAAACATAATGAACAACAGATTTCAAAACCATGCGCATGCACGTGTGCACGCATGCACGCACACACACACACACACACACACACACACACATACACACACACTCACACACACTCGGAACAACACTTAGAAGGTGAAAGATGCTGTTGAAAATTAGGGACAGACATGTATGCACATGCGTGACATAGTAATTATTTATGTCCACCAATGTCCAACAGTTATCAATAAATATCATTGATGAAGTTATTACAATTGTAGTTAAATAATAAATATCATTGATGAAGTTATCTTTGATACTTGATAAGTAGACAGATGGCTTTCAAAATGACAACAACAAAAAGCAAATAAATTACTTATGAATTCAATGTACCATCTGGTAATAAAAAATTTGACTGGGCTGATTTTTAAAATTAAAAAAAAATGACTTGACACAAAATCTCACCAATGCAACATTGGTAAAGTATAGAGCTCTAGCTGAGGAATGAAAACAAACAAAAACGAAAGAGAAAAAAAAAAGAAGAGGAAACTAAGGCACATTGAACAACAAACAAACATGACGGAGCGGTAATGAGATTACCTCTCATGTGAACAGAGCCACATGTTACTATTTTGCCTGCAAATTGTGCATTGCTCTGGTTTCCTTGGGTGGTGGTTGTTGAACACCGTCCGTTGCATGCACTTCACCTACACGGTGAAATGTAGAATTTATGCTGCAGCCTCTTTATATAGGAGACCACACCCTAACTGTGAGAGACTGTGCCCTTGTACCTGAGGTTTGTGCAGAGATGGGACATCAAATATGTCAACTCTGTTATAGTAAAGTAAAGGAGTCCCATAACCTACAAGGTCGTAGGGGAGCGAGGCGTCAGAGACCTCACTTCTCTAGGGGCCAGCATATTGAGGGCGGCGCCCATCTCCTCTCCCTCGCTGCTTTACCTTCCCTGACCCTAAAGAGGGCAGGTACCCATTTACAGCTGGGGGAACTGTACTGAAGCCAAGGCGCGCAAACGGTCACCCATCCAACTGGTAAGCACGCTCGACGCTGCTTAACTTGGCAGGGGGAAAGCGAGTGCTCCGACCACTGAGCTATCCCGTCCCCCAACTCTGTTATACCAACCAAAAACAAACAAAAAATGAAACAAGCAGATTGTGCCTTTATTCATGATTATGTGGTGTGGCGGGGTGTGTGTGTTATATTAGGAGCCAGAAACCATTTTGTCACCCTGGCATCCCCACCGGAAGAGCAGGGGGCGCCACTCTCTGTTCATCATTTGATTACCGCCGCTGAGGAGCAGACGGGTATACCGCCAGATTGTATGAAACTCATCTTTAAAGGTACAGTTTGTTTTATGTAATCATATATATATTTATATATAATAATAATGTATGGAATTTATATAGCGCTGAATCTTGTAAAGCAACAAATCAAAGCGCTCAATATGTATGCCGTCAGCGCCTGGAGTTTATCACAGTTCTTGATTAAACCATTGACGCTGGGGGCAACAGCAAAGTAGGAGGCTGTATAAGTGTATGATCAGTGGCTTTCTTACCCACTCTATGGAATTCCACTTTACAGCTTAGTCTTTAGTGATCGACTGTGACTCTCTATTCCACTTTACAGCTTAGTCTTTAGTGATCGACTGTGACTCTCTATTCCACTTTACAGCTTAGTCTTTAGTGATCGACTGTGACTCTCTGACTAGGAGGCTTGACTTGCACAGTCCTTATGTGCTGCAGCCCTGGGGGCTAGTTGGCCTTTGGAGAACATCTCCAACGCTGACTGTCCTTATATGCCCACTTGGCCAAGAGAGTGGGGGATGTACTGTGGGCAAGGCATCTCCACTAGTATAATCAAATTTCTGCCCAATTTCCGAAACAGCAGCTGCCTCCTCTGCTGTTTTGGAGGTCATCGTCGAACACGACGGACAAACATACATATACTATATAGGAAGGCGAAAGCCGAAATATTGGGGAACGTCTATCTATATATGTTGGTTGTTCTACTTTTTTATTTATTTATTTTATTCTTTTATATTGAGGATAATGGAATAAGCACTTTAAATACATGTGCCTTTTTTACATCCAGTCCTGTGTGTATGTGGTTTTGTAAATTCTGTCATCTTTTCCCACGGCACACAATGGCCTACTCTTACAAAAAGCGGAACAGGATTTAACGTGTGCGGAAGATGTTCTGCGTGCATTGTGTGGTATATATATAATATAATATAATATATATATATATATAGATATATATATATATATATATATATATATAATATATATATTATATATTATGAAGGCGAAAGCCGAAATATTGGGAAACATCTATCTATATTATATGTTGGTGGTTCTACTTTTTAATTTATTTATTTTATTCTTTTATTCTCCAGTATATATACTGAGTATTTGATTTCCCTGCAAAATTTATCTATGATGTTTTGTTGGTGGTCCGGAGGTAAAGCACCTGCCTAGAAAGCAAAAAGTCTGGGTTTCAAGTGTGAGTTTGTGACCGAAACTTTTCCCTCATCCATTAGACCGTGAGTGGTGGTCTGGGTGCTAGTCTTTCGGATGAGACGGTAAACCAAGGGCTCGTGTTTTACACCTAATTATTTAGCACATGTGTAAGAACCCACGGCAACAAGAGAGTTGTCCCTGGCAAAATTCTGTAGAAAAAAGCCACTCTGATAGGGAAACGAATACAGTTGCAGACAGGGAAAAGAAGAAGATAATATTATTGGGTGGCGCTGCTCTTGTGGCGTTGACGCGCTCTCCCCAGAGAGAGAAGCCCGAATTTCACGCAGAGAAATTTGCTATGACTTTAAGTGGTATAAATAAAATAAAATAAATAAAATGAAATAAACAGCATATCGATCAATAGTAATGGGATGGTGTTTGATTTCCTGCTATATTGGTGATATTTTGTCCAGTTTCTTCTTCTTTCTTGTTCGCAGAATATTCGATTTAATTGTTTGTTTGTTTCCTTTGTTTTGGATGAATTTACGGTGATCTATTAATAAGACTATTATGTTTGAATTATTATTTTCGCATTATCCTTGATCTGGTTTTTTTGGTCAGTTTTATTATTTGTGCATTACTTTTTACCTTTTTAAAAAAAATTGTTTAGTTTTTATTATTTTTGCATTATCCTTGGTTTTTGCTTGTTTTTTGTTATTTTTATCATTGTTGCATTATCCTTGCTCTGTTTTTTGTTGTTGTTTGTTTTATGATTTTTTGCATTATCATTGGTCCTTTTGTTTGTTTGTTTGTTAGTTTTATCATTTTTGCATTATGCTTGAATTTTTTATTGTTTGTTTTATTATGTTTGCATTATGCTTGAATTATTTGTTAGTGTTAGTTTTATCATTTTTGCATTATCCTTGCATTATCTGTTGTTAGTTTGTTTTTTGTTTTTTTGTGTGGTTTTTTTTTTGCTGCCTCATATTCTGTGATGTACCCCTGTCCTGCTGTTCCCACGCCGCTCATTCCAATCTCCCCGCCACAGCCATACCCAGATTTGTTATGTCTCATCCTCAGGGTTGGAAGTCCACACGGAGCCCATCACTATCAGGCTGCCATGGGGCCACCAGCCAGAGGGGCCCTGCACTGCTGCTGGGTCACTTTGGTGGTGTTCAGTGGTGCCTGTTCTGAGCTAACATACGCAGGACACCACCTACTAAGCCCCCTACTAACGACAGTATTAGCTCAGTCGCAGAGCAAGACTAAGTGAGTTGCCCACCCGAGGTGGCAACCACCACAACGTCCCTCCAACGACCGTCCCCCGCGAACCTCCAACCCCAAAGGCTTTGACACAAACTCACCACAGGCGCAGAAGTGTATGGAGAAACCGAATCTGAGGTCACCATGAGACCAGAGCAACTGGGACCACCGAATCAGAGGCAATTTTTTTTATTGCATGATGATCAGTGACAATGAGGATGACGTAATGACGTTGCTGTGGAAGTGCATATGCTTTGAGACTACTTGACAGGGTTGCTGCGCTTACTATCATAATGATTTATTCCGGCGTCAACAGGGCCCGAGAGATACCGACACCTGCAGTGTTGGTCAGGTAATTTGAGCAACACTCTCAAACTCGCATCCGTTAAGTGGATGAAGCTCGACTGTGTGGTCCCAGTCTTCCCACTGAGTCCACAGCACACTCACTCTGGGTAGGAGCCGGCCGGAGTCCGAAAAATCCCTATGACTCTTATGGGAATCGAACCCACGACCTTCCAGTCCGTAACCCAAGGCGCTAACCACTGCGCCATGGCGGCTGGTTTAGTTTTATTATTTTTACATTATTTTTGAATTATTATCTATATATTGTTAGTTTTATTATTACTGCATTATCCTTGAATTATTTATTGTTTTATTATTTTTGCATTATATTCTTGATCAAACTGAAAGAGGAGGGTAGGCTGTGTGTGTAAACAGATGACATAATTTACAAAACCACATACACACGGGGACTGGATGTAAAAAAAAGCACATGGGTGCTTATTCCATTATCCTCGATATAAAAGAATAAATAAATAAATCAACAAAATTAATACATGATGCGTAAATTGATGCGTAAATTTTGACGTGTAAATCTGTGTGTAAATAAATCTGATGTGTAAGTCTGCGTGTAAATTCGAAAGTGTAAATCGATGTGTAAATTGATGCACAAATTTGGATGTGTAAATTTGGATGTGTACATTTGATACATAAATTTGGCTGTGTGAATTTGGGTGTGTAATATTTGGGTGTGTAAAATTTGGATGTGTAAAATTTGGATGTGTAAACTGATGTGTTGAACAGGAAAATCGCTGACCCAAAATGCAGACGTGAATCAAAGCCTGTCATCCTTAGGTCTTCGTCATGGCTCCAAAGTTATGGTCCTTGGTTCAAAGGTGAAAGGAATTGCCTGCTCCTTTTTTCCTTTTTTTTTTTGGCGGGGGGGGGGGGGAGGGGGGTGGCGGGTTGGGTTTTTTTCTCGTTCCCTGGTGAGTAGCTTCATAAAGTGGAGAGATTTTGCATGTATATGCGACCTTAAAGATAAAAACTCATTTTAATGCTCGTTAAATCCATATAGATAATATTAACTAACTAGTCTAAGGAAAAACAATAACGCAGTCAATTAAAAAAAAAAAAAAGTTGTTTAAAAAAAAAATTGATACAAGCGAACTACTAAATTAGCATAAGTAATAATAGGATATATAGGGTGAAAGTGATGTTCCTGATTGTGGTTTTTGTTTGTTTTTTTGTTTTTTTCAGTATTTGGTTCACCATTGGTGAGATTTATGTGTGTGTGAATGTGACCGAAGTAATAATAATAATAATAATGTATGGAATTTATATAGCGCTGAATCTTGTAAAGCAACAAATCCAAGCACTCAGATGACATTTAAAAAAAAAATTTTATATCGAGGATAATGGAATAAGCACTCAGGTGCTTTTTGTAAAAAAAAAAATTTTTTACATTCAGTCCCCGTGTGCATGCAGTTTTTGTAAATTTTGTCATCTGTTCCCACCGCCGGCACACAATGGCCTACTCTTTCGAAAAGCGGAACAGGATTTAACGTGTGCGCAAGATGTTCTGCATGCGTTCGCACACGGGGGCCTCGGTTTATAGTCTCATCCGAAGGACTTAGGTAGCCACACTGGGACTTCGGGGACAGTGTCTGAACACGACTACCTGTGTGCATGCTGGGTATATTTTTTTTTTGGGGGGGGGGTTGGTTTTTTTGGGGTTCCCAGTCATCTGTCCTTACTGGCACACAGCGGCTCATTCTTCCAAAATGCAGAACAGGTTTCTAACGAGGGCAAAAAAGATTTTTTGCAATGCATTTGGTTTATAATTATAGGACTTCTTCTTCTTTCTTCTTTGCGTTGCCTGGGTTATATTGTGAGACCAGATCTTCTAAGGAATTCAGCAGTTGCCTGCAGGTCATCCACCGTGCCGTACAGTTTCTGCTCCAGCGGCGTGGGCTCAGGCCACACTTCCAGCCTTAGCTGTCTGGAGGGTCCTGCAGTCTTGTAGGATGTGGGCCGTATCCTTGTTCTTCTTCTTCTCCACAGGGGCACATAGCAGATGGTGCAATTTTCAATTTTCTGTGGAGATGTTTATTCAGCCTGTTGTGCCCTGTGCGTCGTCTGAAAATGACCACCTGTGCTTGTCGTGAAAGCTGGTGATAAGGGTCTGGTTTGAGTGGTGATAGGACTTCTCATCCGAAGGATTTTGACATTCAGTTCGATTTTTTTTTGGGGGGGGGGGGGTTTGGGGTCATGAATACTCCAAAGTGGGAAGAGAGGGCAAGGCTGGGTACAGTGGTTCATGTGGCTTCATTTGTAAGGGCAGAGCTCTGCAACAAGTACAAAGCCATCTAACATTATTAAGCTGTGAGGTTCTGGGTTCGCTTCCCAGCCTCCTCGCCCTTTCTTCCCAGTTTGACCCCCTCCAAAAATCCAAGTGAATTTGTCAAAGTCCTTCGGATGAGACTGCAAACCGAGGCCCCGTGTGCGAACGCGCGCAGAACATCTTGCGCACACGTTAAATCCTGTTCCGCTTTTCGTAAGAGTAGGCCATTGTGTGCCTGGTGGGAACGGATGACAAAATTGACAAAAACCGCATACACACGGATGTAAAACAGCACATGAGTGCTTATTCCATTATCCTCGATATAAAAGAATAAATAAATAAATAGCCATGTAATGTTTATATGCAGAGTTTATTGGTATATATTTAACCTCTTAACTGCTAAGTGCAGGTGCACCCTATATGCCGGGGAATAAAATCTTATGTACCACTTGTTATGTTCATGCCCCTCTTACTCAGAAATTATTAAATGAATAATCCTGATAGTTTGGCCAATGACAGAATATATACCGTAGATTGCTTCGTGGTAAGCTCAAATTAGTTAGCACTATATTTCTTTCACTACCAAAAATATTTTTAAAATGTTAAATATCGACAAAAAATACACTTTCTTCATCACCACTGTCATTCTGAGTATCCCCCATCTCAATAACG
>CM054154.1:23626141-23641141 GCA_028751875.1 Rapana venosa | reverse complement strand
CAGACCTGTGGCAACGTACCAACCAGCTGCCAGCCGAAAATGAAATCCGGCGCAGGAGATGGGGGATGGATCGGGCACATCCTGAGAAAGCCAGCCAGCAACATCACAAGGCAGGCACTATCATGGAACCCCAGGGAAAACGAAAAAGAGGAAGGCCAAGAAACACCTGGCGACGCGACCTTGAGGCAGAAACCAGGAAGATGGAATACACCTGGAGACAGCTGTTTAAAAAAATTATTTATTTATTTTTATATCGAGGATAATGGAATAAGCACTCATGTGCTTTTTTTTTTTTTATACATCCAGTCCCTCGTGTGTATGCGGGGTTTTTGTCCATTTTTGTCATCCATTCCCACCACCGGCACACACAATGGCCTACTCTTTCCGAAAAGCGGAAGAACAGGATTTTAACCTGTGTGTGCGTGCAAGATGTTCCGCATGCGTTCACCGCACACAGGGGGGGGGAGGGAGGGGGCCTCCTCGGTTTACAGTCTCATCCCTAGGACAGCTGGAGAGAACAGCCCGGGACAGAAGACTCTGGCGGACTGTTGTTGTCAGCAGCGGACTATACTCCAGGGGGAGTGATGGGCCTAAGTAAGTAAGTCCCTTGAACTATCCGAGTTTACAGTCTCAAGCCTTCACTTGATACCTTCAAATCCAGCCTCAAAACGCACTTGTTTCCTACCTGAGACTTCCCCCCCCCACACACATATCTGTCCCTAATTTTCAACAGCATCTTTCACCTTCCAAGTGTTGTTCCGAGTGTGTGGTGTGTGCGTGCATACGTGCGCGCGCATGGATTTTGAAATCTGTTGTTCATTATTGTTTAAGGAGAGTTGCATGCCTGTAAAATGATTGAGTGCAAGCGCTTCGATTTGTTTGTTTTTTTTGACAAGATTCAGCGCTATATAAATTCCATATATTATTATTATTATTATTATTATTATCTGAAGGACAGCTGGAGAGAACAGCCCCAGGACTGACGACCCTGGCGGACTGTTGTCAGCAGCGGTCTATGCTCCAAGGGAGAGGGAGGAATTTATTTATTTATTTTTATTTTATTTATTTATACCACTTTAAGTCACGAGATTTCTCTGCGTGAAATTCGGGGCTGCTCTCTACCCCCCGGGGAGAGAGAGCGCGTCACCGCCACAAGAGCAGCGCCACCCTTTTTCTTTTTTTTGTTGTTGGTCTGCATCTGTATTTGTTTCCCCTCTCAGAGTGGCTTTTTTCTAAGAATTTTGCCAGGGACAACTCTTCTTGTTGCCGTGGGTGGGTTCTTTTACGTGCGCCGAATAATTTTGTGCAACACACGGGACCTCGGTTGATCGTCTCGTCCGAAAGACTAGCACCCAGACCACCACTCATGGTCTAAATGGATGGGTGGGGGAAAAGTTTCGGGCCCAAACGGGATACGAACCACCGCACAACTTCCGACCCGGACTTTTCGCTTTCTAGACAGGCGCGTTACCTCTAGACCACCGATGCACATGGGAGTGATGGGCCTAAGTAAAGTAAAGTAAAAGTAAAGTCCCTTGAACTGCTGGCTGTGACAGGTTAAAGACCCCGCGCAGTTGGAGCCGGTGAGGAAGGGGCTGGTGGTGGCGGAGGAGAGGCTGATGCGTCTGTTGGAATCTCTGGACACACTGAGGTTCGACGCCACGGACACCGACGCGCGCTCCAGACGGAAAGCCCTGGTGAACCAGATCCAGGTGAGAACAGACGTCGCCGAGGGCATGGTCGTTGGGCGTTCCGTCGCTTAACTCATTGAGGTGGTTGTGCCGAAGCTTAACTCATTGAGGTTGTGCCGAAGCTTAAGCTTAAGCTTCGGCACTCCTCTCCTTTACTGTGACGTGCCGAAGCTTAAGAATCGGCAGACTTTTCGAATTTTTTTTTTAAAACACAAAGTGATGGTTAACTCAAGGGAAAGTACTCTGGCCTGTAAGGTAAAGGTGTCCCATAACCTATAAGGTCGTAGGGGAGCGAGGCGTCAGAGATCTCAACTTCTCTAGGGGCCAGCATATTGAGGGCGGCGCCCATCTCCTCTCCCTCGCTGCTTTACCTTCCCTGACCCTAAAGAGGGCAGGTACCCATTTACAGCTGGGTGAACTGGGGGAACTGTACTGAAGCCAAGGCGCGCAAACGGTCACCCATCCAACTGGTAACCAGGCTCGACGCTGCTTAACCTTGGCTGGGGGAAAGCGAGTGCTCCGACCACTGAGCTATCCCGTAGCTGGCCTGTAGGGTAATCATTTTTCTAAACACAGTTGCTTTTCTTGACCATAAGCTTGCCTAGTTGTCTGTTGGCCAATTTTGTTTGACATGTCAACAAGTGATATCTTTGGGATTTCAGGCACTCCAGTAATGATTCTTTAAAGAAAATAATCTGTTGTACAAAAAGTGACATCACATAGATTCAGCCAGCTTCAGGGAACTTTACTTTGGTGAAAAATCATCACATTGCTTCAATGAACAGATGAACAGTTCAAGGCATGTAAGATAAGCAGCCCTAGTTTTCAAAACTTTTTATTTTTCAGCATTCAAAGACATATTTTGAAAATTTGTAAAAAATAAGTACAGTCATCTATTAAAAAACCGTGAAACAATCTTAAAAGAAGACACTATAAACTTTTCAATGATGTATAATGTGTATGTCATTATTATGTTGGGTAAGTCTGCTGAATTTTTCAAATAATAATAGCCAAAATCACACGTCGCCACAAAATGGCAGGATCCATTTCACTGCGACTCCAATTGAGTTAAGCTTGAAGCTTCCGCACTCCTCTCCTTTACTGTGGAAACATGACAAAATTTACAAAACCGCATACACACGGGGACTGGATGTAAAAAAGCACAGGAGTGCTTATTCCATTATCCTCGATATAAAATAAATAAATGAATACTGTAAGCTTCGGCAGAATTAACAAATTTTTTTTAAAATACGCTTAAGTGATGCGCAAATAAGGGAAAGTAATATAGCCTGTAGGGGCAATCATTAACTCAATGGAGTCGCAGTGAAATGGATCCCGTCGTTTTGTGGTGACGCGTGATTTTGGCTACATTTTGAAAAATTCGGCAGACTTACCCAACATGATGATGACGTACACATTATACATCATGGAAAAAGTTTATAATGTCTTCTTTTGAGATTGTTTCACAGTTTTTTTAATAGATGACTGTATTTATTTTTTTTACAAATTTTCAAAATATGTCACTGAATGCTGAAAAATAAAAAGTTTTGAAAACTAGGGCTGCTTATCTTACATGCCTTGAACTGTTCATCAACTAGTCCCCTTGAAGGAATGTGATGATTTTTCACCAAAGTAAAGTTCCCTGAGGCTGGCTGAATCCATCTGATGTCACTTTTTGTACAACAGATTTTTTTTTTAAAGAATCATAACACTGGAGAGCCTGAAATCCCAAAGATATCACTTGTTGACATATCAAACAAAATTAGCCAACAGACACAAACTATGCAAGCTTATGGTCAAGGAAAGCAACTGTGTTAAGAAAAATGACTGCCCTACAGGCCAGAGTACTTTCCCTTGAGTTGAACATCTTTTAATGTATTAAAAAAAATTCGTATTTATCCCGAAGCTTAAGCTTTGGCACGTCACAGTGAAGGAGAGGAGTGCCGAAGCTTAAGCTTAAGCTTCGGCACAACCTCAATGAGTTAAGCTTCGTAATGTTAGAACTATTAATAATTGTTGTTATTGGTTGCATGACTTGTGTAAGAATGATGAGTTGAGTGTTAGCGCTTTGATTTGTCTGTGCAAGATATAGCGCTGTATAATAAATTCCATGCGTTAATGTTATTTTTGTTGTTGTTATCATTATCATTGCTGTCAGCACCTGGGTTTTATCACAGTTCTTGATTAAACCATTGACGCTGGGGGCAACAACAGCAAAAAGAGAGGCTGTATGACCAGTGGCTTTCTTTCCCACTCATGGAATTCCACTTTACAGCTTAGTCTTTAGTGATCGACTAGGACTCTCTGACTAGGAGGCTTGACTCGCACAGTCCTTAGGTGCTGCAGCCCTGGGGACTGGTTGGCCTTTGGAGAACATCTCCAACGCTGACTGTCCTTATGCCCACTTGGCTGAGAGAGTGGGAGGGATGTACTGTTGTGGGCAAGGCATCTTCACTATAATCAAATTTCTGCCCAGCTTCCAAAACAGCAGCTGCCTCCTCTGCTGTTTTGGAGGTCATCGTCGGACACGACGGACAAACATACATACATCCATACATATCATTATTATTGTAAGTAACGTGGAATTTCACATGCGTGTGTTGCAGCAACACATGGATCGGTGCGAAGAGGTACTCAGCCACGTCAAAGGGCTACTACTGGCGACCAAAAAGTGATCTCCCTTTTTGCGACCGCAAAACCTCAAAAAGTGATCTCCCTTTTGTGACCGCAAGACCTCAAAAAGTGATCTCCCATTTTGCGACCGCAAGACCTCAAAAAGTGATCTCCCTTTTTGTGACCGCAAGACCTCAAAAAGTTATCTCCCTTTTTGTGACTGCAAAACCTCAAAAGTGATGTCCCTTGGTGACTGCAAAAAAATTGAACCCCCCCCCCCCCCCCCTAAAAAAAAAAAAAAAAAAAAAAATCATACGGGGACAGCCAGCAAGCTTTTGTGCGTGGCGTGCGTGAAAATGGCATCGTTCTTCAAAGAGGTTTGGCACGGCACGGCACGGCACGGCACGGCACGGCACAGAATGGCATGGCACGGCACGGCAGGAATGGCGAGCTGCGGGAGCTGATGTGTAGGAGCGTCTGCTTACAAGGGGGAGCAACTGCAATCACCAAGTTTGAAGAATGCGTGAATCGATGTGGGAAATGGTTGAAATTCTTTTTTTTTTTTATTTAAAATTTTTTTTTTTTAAATTTATTTCATTCTTTTATATCGAGGATAATGGAATAAGCACTTATGCGGTTTTTTTTTTTTTTTTTACATCCAGTCCCCCGTGTGTATGTATGCGGGTTTTGTCAATTCTGTCAACCTGTTCCCACCACCGGCACACAATGGCCTACTACTCTTGACGGAAAAGCGGAACAGGATTTTAACGTGCGCGCGCGAGATGTTCTGCCACACGATGGGGGGGCCTTCCTGCGTTTATTGTCTCATCCGAAGGACTTTTGTTGGGGAGAGAGTGGAGTCTGCACTGGTGTTAACTGATATGAGATGGTGTGTTGGTGTCTGGAGTCAGCCAGTAGCTTTCGCCATCCTGTTGTCGCGCGAGGACGAGTTGTACGTGCAACTTAACTGATTTAAATTTTAAAATATATATATATACTTTTCCCCCATCCATTAGACCATGAGTGGCGTCTGGGCGCTAGTCTTTCGGATGAGACGATAAACCGAGGTCCCGTGTGTTACACAAAATTATTCAGCGCACGTAAAAGAACCCACGGCAACAAGGGAGTTGTCCCTGGCAAATTTCTTAGAAAAAAAAGCCACTCTTATAGGGAAACAAATACAGTTGCAGACAAAAAACAGTGGCGCTGCTCTTGTGGCGACGCGCTCTCCCCGGGGAGAGCAGCCCAAATTTCACGCAGAGAAATCTCATGACTTAAAGTGGTATAAATGAAATGAAATGAAAATACCTAGCAAAACCTGGGCTACCTGTATTGCAGAGGATCTGTAGAGAAAAGGGGCAGCATAAATAAGGAGGAAGCTCAAAACAGAGAGAGATGGAGAAGGCTCGTCAATGTCAAACCTCCCCTGGGAGAAACATGACAAAAAAGGAAGAAGAAGAACTTTGTAGTGGATGGAAAGAGACCAAAAGGGAAGACCTAGCAAAACCTGGGCTGCCTGTATTGCAGAGGATCTTTAGAGAAAGGGGGCAGCATTAATAAGGAGGAAGCTCAAAACAGAGAGAGATGGGAGAAGGCTCGTCAATGTCAAACCTCCCCTGGGAGAAACATGACCCCAAAAATAAGAAGAAGAATATATATATATATATATGTATATTCCCGTAATGCTGCCTTCAACATTTTATCCTGTGGTGACCCTTTCTTTTTTTTTCTTTTTTTTTTTTTAATCGAATCTCGGACAAAAATCATTTTTATGATGAGAATGAAGTTGTAACTGGTTACCTGCATTTGTTGTTCCTCACTCTGTTTTCTCATATCTATATATATATATATATATTATATATATATATATATATATATATATATATATTATATATATTTTTATATAATAAAAAATTATATATATATATATATAATTTTTTATTTTTTTTATTTTCATTCTTTTATATCGAGGATAATGGAATAAGCACTTATGTGCTTTTTTTCCCCATCCAGTCCCCATGTGTATGCGGGTTTTGTCAATTCTTTCATCTGTTCCCACCACCGGCACACAATGGCCTACTCTTACGGAAAAGCGGGACAGGATTTAAACGTGTGCGCGCAAGATGTTCGGCGTGCGTTCGCACACGGGGCCTCGGTTTATAGTCTCATCCGAAGGACTTTTGGGGGAGAGTGGAGTCTGCACTGATGTTAACTCCAGGAGAAAATATATCTCCCTTGAACGGGAATCGAACCCGGGTCGGATTTTAACGTGTGCGCAAGATGCTCTGCGATATATATATAATATATATGGATCGGTGGGAAGAGGTTCTCAGCCACGATCCAGATGTAGATACCTTAAACTGCCTTAAACTTGTTGTTAGCTTATCAGACGATGATGTTTGGGTTTGTTTTATTTTAAAATTTTTAATA
Organism: Rapana venosa; assembly: GCA_028751875.1. NCBI lineage: Eukaryota > Metazoa > Mollusca > Gastropoda > Neogastropoda > Muricidae > Rapana > Rapana venosa. Next base: position 23,634,407 of record CM054154.1, on the reverse strand, counting down.
TGAAGTAGTGGGTTTTCATTTTTCTCAAGACTATTGTTTTGGGTCGGTGTTTGGGGTTGTTGTTGTTTTGTGGGGTTTTGGTTTTGGTTGTTTTTTAAAGTTTTGGGGTGCGGGGTTTGTTTGGGGTAGGGGGTGGGTGTGAGGGTGGGGGGGGGGTGGGGTATTTGTTTGAGTAAAAATGGTAACGTTTGACTTTTGGAACGAATTCTTTTGTCTTTTGGGCGAAAGTGTGTGTGTGTGAAGGTTTTGTTTGTTGTTTTTTGTTGTTGTTTGTTTGTTTGTTTTTGGTTGTACATGAGTTGCTGGGCACTTTGATTTTCTTGTGTGTGTGTGTGTGTGTGAAGTTTTATTTTTGTTTTGTTTGTTGTTGTTTGTTTGGACTTTCATATGTGTGTGTGTGTGTGTGTGAAGTTTATTGTTGTTGTTGTTTGCTTGGTTTTTGGTTGTACATGAGTTGCTGGGCACTTTGATTTTCTTGTGTGTGTGTGTGTGTGTGAAGTTTTATTTTTGTTTTGTTTGTTGTTGTTTGTTTGGACTTTCATATGTGTGTGTGTGTGTGTGTGAAGTTTTATTTTTGTTGTTGTTGTTGTTTGCTTGGTTTTTTGGTTGTACATGAGTTGCTGGGCACTTTGACTTTCATGTGTGTGTGTGTGTGTGTGAAGTTTTATTTTTGTTTTGTTTGTTGTTGTTTGTTTGGACTTTCATATGTGTGTGTGTGTGTGTGTGTGTGAAGTTTTATTTTTGTTGTTGTTGTTTGCTTGGTTTTTGGTTGTACATGAGTTGCTGGGCACTTTGACTTTCATGTGTGTGTGTGTGTGTGAAGTTTTTGTTTGTTGTTTTTTTGTTGTTGTTGTTTGTTTGTTTTTTGGTTGTACGTTAGTTGCTGGGCACTTTGACTTTCGTGTGCGTGTGTGTGTGTGTGGTGTGGGGTGAAGTTTTTGTTTGTTTGTTGTTTGTTTTTTGTTTTTGGTTGTACGTTAGTTGCTGGGCACTTTGACTTTCGTGTGCGTACGTGTGTGTGTGTGTGTGTGTGTGTGAAGTTTTTGTTTGTTGTTTTTTGTTGTTGTTGTTTGTTTCTTTTTGGTTGTACGTTAGTTGCTGGGCACTTTGACTTTCGTGTGTGTGTGTGTGTGTGAAGTTTTTGTTTGTTGTTTTTTGTTGTTGTTGTTTGTTTGTTTTTTGGTTTTACGTTAGTTGCTGGGCACTTTGACTTTCGTGTGCGTGTGTGTGTGTGTGAAGTTTTTGTTTGTTTGTTGTTTGTTTGTTTGTTTTTGGTTGTACATGAGTTGATGGGCACTTTGACTTTCTCAGAGAAACTTGCCTGCACTGTAGATGTCATCAAAATATGGTCTGACCTGAATATCAAAAGTCCTTCGGATGAGACTATAAACCGAGGCATGTGTGCGAACGCATGCAGAACATCTTCTGCGCACACGTTAATAAATCCTGTTCCGCTTTTCGAAAGAGTAGGCCATTGTGTGTGCCGGTGGTGGGAACAGATGACAAAAGTGACAAAACCGCATACACACAGGGACTGGATGTAAAAAAAAGTACATGAGTGCTTATTCCATTATTCTCGTGGGAGGGGGGGGGGGCAAAAAAAGTACAAAATGTTATGTTTGCTTGTTATGTTTGTTTTATTCATTTATTTATTTTATTTTATTTTATTCTTTTATATCGAGGATAATGGAATAAGCGCTTATGTGCTTTTAAAAAAATTTATTTTATTTTATTTCATTCTTTTACATCGAGGATAATGGTATAAGCGCTTACGTGCGTTTTAAAAATTTTTACATCTAGTCCCCTGTGTGTATGCAGTTTTGTAAATTGCCATCCGTTCCCACCACCGGCACACGATGGCCTACTCTTCCGAAAAGCGGAACAGGATTTGAACGTGTGCGCAAGATGTTCTGCGTGCGTTCGCGCACATGGGTACCTTGGTTTATAGTCTCATCCGAAGGACTTTTGGGGAGAGTGGAGTCTGCACTGATGTTGTTAACTCCAAGGGGGAAAATATCCCCCCTTGAACAGGATTCGAACCCGGGTCGTCGGATTGCGAGCGCAATGTTCTAACCACTAGACTATCCCCGCTGGAAGAGTAGTCCACTGTGTGCCGGGTAGGAACAGATGACCAGAAAGAAAAAGAAAAAGAAAAAAAAAAGAAAAGATCCCAGCACGCACACAGCAAAATTGTACTGTAATAATAATAATAATAATAATGTATGGAATTTATATAGCGCTGAATCTTGTAAAGCGACAAATCAAAGCGCTCAGATGACTTTTTTTTTTTTTTCTCGAGGATAATGGAATAAGCACTCATGTGCTTTTTTTCCATCCAGTCCCCGTGTGTATGCGGTTTTGTAAATTTTGTCACCTGTTCCCACCACCGGCACACAATGACCTACTCTTTCGAAAAGCGGAACAGGATTTGAATGTGTGCGCAAGATGTTCTGTAAGACACCATCCATGAAGAAGGAGTATGTGGTGGCTACTTTACTGCAGGGATGAGAGGGGGAGGAGGTGGAATGGGGGGGAGGGGCTGTGGGGGTGGGTGTGGGGGCATACACGTAAACTTCTTGGCGAACTTCCCAAGTCAAGTTGAGTCAAAATGATCTTTATTCCTCGAGGGTAAAAGATTTAAAGTTTACGGAACTGTTTTATTTTATTTTTTTAAAATCCTGCCCTCACAGCAACAACAACAACAAAATCAAGAAAATTGACATATAAAAGCAATCAAAAAACAATGTTCACAGGTGTTGAAGAAAAAAAATCTATGGAGATTTTATATATATATATATATATATATATTATATATATATATAATGTGTATATATATATATATATATATATATATATAAACATCCAGACTAACAAACCATGATGTAGCAAATCAAGACAGTATAACATAAGTTTCAAGTCATACAGATAAATGAAGACAACAAATTTTTTTTTTTTTTTTTTTTAGAAAGCAAAAACCCACAAAAACAAGACTCCCAAGACACGATAAAAACAAAAACCAAGACAGCAGTATAACATAAGCTCAAGTCGTACAAACAAATTGAAGAAAAAACTAAATAACAAAGGTAGGAATAACAACAAAAGCAGCCAGATGTAAGGTACCCTCGAGTATAAACGTAGACTGAACAATTTGTCCATTGGATGTTTCTGCAAGAGTTTCTTGAACGTTTGTTTGGAAGGAGCTGTGATTTTCAAAAGATAGCTAGACTATTCCACAATCTTCTTCTTGAATAAGCAAGGCTTTATTTATTTATTTATTTTATATCGAGGATAATGGAATAAGCACTCATGTTCTTTTTTACATCCAGTCCCTGTGTGTATGCTGTTTTGTAAATTTTGTCATCTGTTTCCACCGGCACACGATGGCCTACTCTTCCGAAAAGCGGAACAGGATTTGAACGTGTGCGCAAGATGTTCTGCGTGCGTTCGCGCACATGGGTACCTTGGTTTATAGTCTCATCCGAAGGACTTTTGGGGAGAGTGGAGTCTGCACTGATGTTGTTAACTCCAAGGGGGAAAATATCCCCCTTTGAACAGGATTCGAACCCGGGTCGTCGGATTGCGAGCGCAATGTTCTAACCACTAGACTATCTCCGCTGGAAGAGTAGTCCACTGTGTACCGGGTAGGAACAGATGACCAGAAAGAAAAAGAAAAAGAAAAAAAAAAGAAAAGATCCCAGCACGCACACAGCAAAATTGTACTGTAATAATAATAATAATGTATGGAATTTATATAGCGCTGAATCTTGTAAAGCGACAAATCAAAGCGCTCAGATGACTTTTTTTTCTTTTTCTCGAGGATAATGGAATAAGCACTCATGTGCTTTTTTTCCATCCAGTCCCCGTGTGTATGCGGTTTTGTAAATTTTGTCATCTGTTCCCACCACCGGCACACAATGACCTACTCTTTCGAAAAGCGGAACAGGATTTGAATGTGTGTGCAAGATGTTCTGTAAGACACCATCCATGAAGAAGGAGTATGTGGTGGCTACTTTACTGCAGGGATGAGAGGGGGGAGGAGGTGGAATGGGGGGGAGGGGCTGTAGGGGGTGGGTGGTGGGGGGCATACACGTAAACTTCTTGGCGAACTTCCCAAGTCAAGTCGAGTCAAAATGATCTTTATTCCTCGAGGGTAAAAGATTTAAAGTTTACGCAACTGTTTTATTTTATTTTTTTAAAATCCTGCCCTCACAGCAACAACAACAAAATCAAGAAAATTGACATATAAAAGCAATCAAAAAACAATGTTCACAGGTGTTGAAGAAAAAAAATCTATGGAGATTTTATATATATATATATATATATATATATATATATATATATGTGTATATATATATATATATATATATATATATATATAAACATCCAGACTAACAAACCATGATGTAGCAAATCAAGACAGTATAACATAAGTTTCAAGTCATACAGATAAATGAAGACAACAAATTTTTTTTTTTTTTTTTTTAGAAAGCAAAAACCCACAAAAACAAGACTCCCAAGACACGATAAAAACAAAAACCAAGACAGCAGTATAACATAAGCTCAAGTCGTACAAACAAATTGAAGAAAAAACTAAATAACAAAGGTAGGAATAACAACAAAAGCAGCCAGATGTAAGGTACCCTCGAGTATAAACGTAGACTGAACAATTTGTCCATTGGATGTTTCTGCAAGAGTTTCTTGAACGTTTGTTTGGAAGGAGCTGTGATTTTCAAAAGATAGCTAGACTATTCCACAATCTTCTTCTTGAATAAGCAAGGCTTTATTTATTTATTTATTTATTTTATATCGAGGATAATGGAATAAGCACTCATGTTCTTTTTTACATCCAGTCCCTGTGTGTATGCTGTTTTGTAAATTTTGTCATCTGTTTCCACCGGCACACAATGGCCTACTCTTCCAAAATGCGGAACAGGATTTAATGTGTGCGCAAGATGTTCTGCATGCGTTTGAACACAGGGCCTCGGTTTATAGTCTCATCCGAAGGACTTGATTTATAGAGATTGTTATGGGGGGGGGGGGGGGGGCGAAAAATTTAAAAAAAAATTTTAAGCAGAAAAAAATTCCATGATAACCCGGCCAAGGGATGTAACTCTTCTATGCGGATTACTTCCCTTCTCTGCTTGACATGGCGAGTCCATCACTATACAGGCCGCACACCGGTATTAATTTGGGGGTCACGTAGTATCTTGTATAGAGTGCGAGTGGAAACAAATGTTGGGTGATTTTCACAGGGTTTTTTAAAGTATGAAAAAATGGACTGTGCACTTGGTTTTGGGATTGAGGACATAGAGCAATACCAGGTAGTGACGAGAAAGTTGGAAATAATCATCAAATGAGGATTGCCTGTATTCCTACAGCGTTGACCCCGCGCATGCATATTGCGTGTGTTAAGAAAGCTAGCAGACGACAAAGGACTGAGTGGGTACAAGTGTTTGCTGAAAAATTACTAACTTTCAAACCTACCAAATTTGTTCAAAATCACATGAGTTTTGAGTCAGAGGCTAGTCTTTCACACAAAAAGTGGTTTTTATTTCTGTGGATGCCTTAGTACGTGCGATATGAATATAAGAGTCACATAGAAAAACAGAAGGAAAAGAGTGATTTTTTTAATACTGGTGTGCAGCCTATGGGTGATTTTTTTTTTCATAGTAACAGCAGAACAGAATGTGTTTGTTCACAGGCACATGCCTATGAATGAATACATACCCCCACCCTTCCCCCAATCCACCACCCAACTAACTGGCTCCTGCTCACTGGCACACACACACACACAAAATTCCAAAGGTGTAGGCTTACCTATGTGAAGGCTATTGCCGTAAGGTAACATGTAAGTGTCAAAAAGTTGAATTTGTAAAGATTTAATGGAGAGAGAGAGAAAGAAAAAAAAAGGGAAAGAAGAATGAGTTATCAGCTTGGTTTATTTCCCTTTGTCATGACATGTTCCCCATATTTTCCCCATATTTGCATGTTCCCCATAACCTATGTGGTCGTAAGGGATCCAGGCAACAGAGACCTCAACTTCTTTAAGGCCGCACACTGATATTAAAAAATCACTCTTTTCCTTCTGTTTTTCTATGTGATCCTTATATTCATACCGCACGTACTAAGGCATCCACAGAAATAAAAACCACTTTTTGTGTGAAAGACTAGCCTCTGACTCAAAACTCATGTGTTTTTGAACAAATTTGGTAGGTTTGAATTTTTTTTATTTTTCAGCAGCAAACACTGTACCCCCTCAGTCCTTTGTCGTCTGCTAGCTTCCTTACTGCAATATGCATGCACGGGGTCAACGCTGTAGGAATACAGGCAATCCTCATTTGATGGTTATTTCCAACTTTCTCGTGACTACCTGGTATTGCTCTGTCCTCAATCCCCAAAACAAGTGCACAGTCCATTTTTTCATGCTTTAAAAAATGTGAAAATCACTAACATTTTTTTCCACTCGCATTCTATACAAGATACTATGCTCGCAATCTGACCACCCGGGTTCAATTCCCGTTCAAGGGGATATTTTCCCCTTGAGTTAACATCAGTGCAGACTCCACTCTCCCCTAAAGTCCTTCGGATGAGACTATAAACCAAGGCTCCGTGTGCAAACGCATGCAGAACATCTTTCGCACACGTTAAATCCTGTTTTGCTTTTCGGAAGAGTAGGCCATTGTGTGCCGGTGGGAACAGATAACAGAATTTACAAAACCGCAAACACACGGGGACTGGATGTAAAAAAGCACATAAGTGCTCATTCCATTATCCTCGATATAAAAGAATAAATAAAATAAATAAATAAGTTAAGGTTAAATTAAGCACCATTGAGCTTGGTTGCACGAGTGACCGTTTGCGTGCCTTGGCTTCAGTACAGTCTCCCCAGTTCACCCTGCTGTCAATGGGTACATTGCCCTCTTTAGGGTCAGGGAAGGTAAAGCAGCGAGGGAGAGGAGAGGAGATGGGCGCTGCGGGCCCTCAATATGCTGGCCCCTGGAGAAGCTGAGGTCTCTGAGGCCTCACTTCCTGACTGCATAGGTTATGGAAATACCTTTTACCTTTCTTGCCACAGACTCTTATGAAATCATGTTCGCGTCAAAAGCTCTGGGCCTACGTTTACATTTCCAGCTCGTAGAGTCTGCACTGATGTTGACTCCAGGGGAAAATATCCCCCCTTGAATGGGAATAGAACCGGGGTCGTCAGATTGCGAGCGCAATGTTCTGACCACCAGGCTAAGATTGCGAGCGCAATGTTCTGACCACCAGGCTATCCCGTCCCCCCATAATTTAACATCAGGGACAGGAAGAGGGTCTGACCACTGAGTTAATTCCTACGTGGTAGAAATGATAAAAACGTGGGACTAGATCTTTTGACGCGAACATGATTCCATAAGGGACAAGGTCATAATTATAGACTAGGGGCCTATCACATAATAGAATACACACAGCTTCCTTGTACGAAGATGTCACTGTGAGTGTTTTTGTGTAGTAGGCTTGCACGCACGCACGCTGCCGCCGCTGGTAATAAAAATTTCGCACTTTCCCTTTCCATGTGACTATTATTATTATTCATACCGCACGCACGTTCTGAGGCAATCCACAGAAATAAAAACCACTTTTTTTTTTTTGGACTCCACCAAACCTTATGAACAAATTTGGTTAGGTTTGTTTGAACTTTAAAAAAAAAAATTTAAAAACTTTTCATCAAACTTGGTCGTCTGCTAAGCTATCTTGATCGCCACAATAATTATGCACGCACGCGCAGCAGGGGTCAACACTGTAGGAACGCAAGCGATGCCACAGTGAGTATACTATATAATAAGATCAGTGCCCTCTGTTACAAATGTCTCCACAAAACTGCACCCTCCTACCTCTGTGACTGTCTTCACTTGTACACTCCTTCACGTTCCCTCCGCTCTGCTGCAGATACCTTGTGCCTACGAATTCGGAGATTCAACCATTGGCCCTCGCTCTTTCTCTATTTGGGGCCCATCAACCTGGAATGAGCTCCCCCCCCCCCCCCCCCCCCCCCCCCCCCCCCCCTCTCTCTCTCTCTCTCTCTCTCTCTCTCTCTCTCTCTCTCTTTGCCAGAAACCTAGTTAGGACACTTTTAAATCAAGCCTCAAGACATATTTATTTCAAACCTAAGATTTCCCCCCTCCTGTTTCATATCAGAACTACCCCACCTTTACTAACTCATGTCTTACCACCCTGCTAAAGTATACCACCTGTGTGAGTGTGTGTGTGTGTGTACTTTTGAAAA
>CM054154.1:23593641-23618641 GCA_028751875.1 Rapana venosa | reverse complement strand
ACATGGGGCTATGTGTTTAATGACCAAGGAAAAAGCTCCCCCCCCCCCCCCAAACCCCCAACCACCCCTTTCCCCCACTTCCATGAAAACTGCGAGATTATCTTATTCTCAATAAACACCAACATACCCATAAAGTCCTTCGGATGAGACTGTAAACCGAGGCCCCTTGTGCGAACGCATGCAGAACATCTTGCGCACACGTTAAATCCTGTTCCGCTGTTCGAAAGAGTAGGCCATTGTGTGCCGGTGGGAACAGATGAAAAATTGACAAAACCGCATACACACCACTAAAAAAAAATAATCTGAGCGCTTTGATTTGTTGCTTTACAAGATTCAGCGCTATATAAATTCCATACATTATTATTAAGATTATTATTATTATTATTATTATTATTATTATTATTATTATTATTATTATTATTATTATTATTATTATTATTATAAACTGGCCTGACTCACCGCGTGTGATAATGACCCAGCACCTGTGGTAATTAACGACCCATGTATTGTGATAATTAATGACCCAGCCCTTGTGATAATTAGTGACCCAGCGCCTGTTGTAATTAACGACTCAGCCCTTGTGGTAATTAGTGATCCAGCCTTTGTGATAATTACTGACTTAGCGCTGTTGTAATTAGTGACCCAGCCTTTTTTGTAATGAATGACTCAGCCATTGTGATAATTAATGACTCAGCCTTTGTGATAATTAGTGACCCAGCCTTTGTGATAATTAGTGACCCAGCGCCTGTTGTAATTAACGACTCAGCCCTTGTGGTAATTAGTGATCCAGCCTTTGTGATAATTACTGACTTAGCGCTGTTGTAATTAGTGACCCAGCCTTTTTTGTAATGAATGACTCAGCTATTGTGATAATTAATGACTCATCCTTTGTGATAATTAGTGACCCAGCCTTTGTGATAATTAGTGACCCAGCCCCTGTGGTAGTTAGTGACCCAGCCTTTGTGATAATTAGTGACCTAGCCTTTGTGATAATTAATGACCAAGCGCCTGTGATAATTAGTGACCCAGCCTTTGTGATAACTAGTGACCCAGCCTTTGTGATAATTATTGACCCAGCCCTTGTGATAATTAACGACCCAGCCTTTGTGGTAATGAATGGCCCAGCCTTTGTTTCAATTAACGACTTAGCGCTGTGATAATTAGTGACCCAGCCTTTTTTGGTAGTGAATGACCCAGCCTTTGTGGTAATTAGTGACCCAGCCTTTGTGGTAATGAATGACCCAGCACCTGTGATAATTAATGACCCAGCGCCTGTGATAATTAGTGACCCAGCCCTTGTGGTAATTAATGATGCACCCATTGTGATAATTAGTGACCCAGCACCTGTGGTGATTAGTGACCCAGCCTTTGTGATAATTAATGACCCAGCCTTTGTGGTAATTAATGACTCAGCACCTGTGATAATTAATGACCCAGCCCTTGTGGTAATCAATGACCCAGCCTTTGTGATAATTAATTACCCAGCCTTTGTGATAATTAATGACTCAGTCCTTGTGGTAATTAGTGACCCAGCACCTGTAATAATTAGTGACCCAGCCCTTGTAATGAATGACCCAGCCTTTGTGATAATTAACGACCCAGCCTTTGTGATAATTAGTGACCCAGCCTTTGTGGTAATTAGCGACCCAGCATCTGTGCTAATTAGTGAACCAGCCTTTGTGATAATTAACGACCCAGTATTTGTGATTGTTAGTGACCCAGTCTTTGTGGTAATTAATGACCCAGCCTTTGTGATAATCAAAGACTCAGCACCTGTGATAATTAGTGACCCAGCCTTTGTGATAATTAGTGACCCAGCTTTGTCGTAATTAATGACCCAGCCTTTGTGAAAATTAGTGACCCAGTCCTCAGCCCTTGTGATAATTAGTGACCCAGCGCTGTGATAATTAGTGACCCAGCCTTTGTGGTAATGAATGACCCAGCCTTTGTGATAATTAGTGACCCAGCCTTTGTGGTAATGAAAGACCCAGCCTTTGTGGTAATCAATGACCCAGCCTTTGTGGTAATGAATGACCCAGCCTTTGTGATAATGAACGACTCAGCCTTTGTGATAAATAATGACCCAGTTTTTGTGATAATTAGTGACGCAACCCTTGTGATAATGAACGACTCAGCCTTTGTGATAATTAATGACCCAGTTTGTGTGATAATTAGTGACCACATTTTGTAGATAGATCTGCTAATACCCAGCCTTGGTAATTAATATAATGACCCTGCCTCCTGATTAGTGACCCAGCCTATGTGATAATTAAGACCAGCCCTTGTGATATTGACAACCGGTGTTTCCTCCGTTATCTTAGACACAGACTGGGACTATAACGCTTTCGTCGATAATGACCTGCTTTGTGATATTAGTGACCCAGCTTTAGATAATTAGTTACTCCTTTTGGCAATAAGTGACCAGCCTTGCATAATTAGTGACCCAGCTTTTTTTAACACAGCACTATGTGATAATAGTGTTTCCTCTTTTTATAGGACCAGCCGTGGTGGACTATGATAACCCGGTTTATCAGTTTGTTGTAAGAATGACAGCGATTATGTATTAGTAACCAGGGTTTGTGTTAATTAGTACCAGCTGGGTATGTTTAAGGTTACCAGCTTTTTAAATTAGGACCACTTTGGGATATGATGAAGGTTTTATATGCGTTTTATCATTAGTACCCAGCGGAAATGATAACGCGTGTTTATCCCAGCTTTGTGATTTAGAATGGCCAGCTAGGGATAATGACGGTTTGTATATTATATGGACCAGCGCCTATGATAACGGTTTGTGTATTTAGCAGCGCTGGGATTGACAAGTTGATAAAGTGTTCCAGCTATTGATATTATGACCAGCGTGACTATGATAACGGTTTCACTCGTTATCTCTAGACAGCCTGGGGACTATAACGGTTTCATCGTTATCTTTAGTGCATGGACTATGATAACGATTTCATCGTTATCTTCAGCACAGGGACTATGATAACGGTTTCCTCGTTATCTTTAACACAGCGATTATGATAACGGTTTCCTCGTTATCTCTAGGACAGACGGGGGACTATGATAACGGTTTCATCGTTATCTTTAGGACAGCGACTATGATAACGGGTTTCATCGTTATCTTTAGTACAGGGACTATGATAACGGTTTCATGGTTATCCCTAGCACACACGAGGGACTATGATAACGGTTTCATCGTTATCGTTAGCACAGCGACTATGATAACGGTTTCATCGTTATCTTTAGGATGGCGACTATGATAACGGTTTCATCGTTATCTTTAGGATTGGGACTATGATAACGATTTCATCGTTATCTCTAGCACGGACTGGGGACAATGATAACGATTTCATCGTTATATTTAGGACAGCGACAATGATAACGGTTTCATCGTTATCTTTAGGACAACGACTATGATAACGGTTTCATCGTTATCTTTAGGACAGCGACTATGATAACGGTATCATCGTTATCTCTAGCACAGACTGGGGACTATGATAACGGTTTCATCGTTATCTCTAGTACAGACTGGGGACTATAACGGTTTCATCGTTATCTCTAGTACAGGGACAATGATAACGGTTTCATCGTTATCTCTAGTACAGCGACTATGATAACGGTTTCATCGTTATCTCTAGCACAGACTGGGGACTATGATAACGGTTTCATCGTTATCTCTAGTACAGGGACAATGATAACGGTTTCATCGTTATCTTTAGGACAGCGACTATGATAACGGGTTTCATCGTTATCTCTAGCACAGACTGGGGACTATGATAACGATTTCATCGTTATCTCTAGTACAGAGACAATGATAACGGTTTCATCGTTATCTCTAGTACAGCGACTATGATAACGGTTTCATCGTTATCTCTAGCACAGACTGGGGACTATGATAACGGTTTCATCGTTATCTCTAGTACAGGGACAATGATAACGGTTTCATCGTTATCTTTAGGACAGCGACTATGATAACGGGTTTTATCGTTATCTCTAGCACAGACTGGGGACTATGATAACGGTTTCATCGTTATCTTTAGGACAGTGACTATGATAACGGTTTCATCGTTATCTTTAGGACAGCGACTATGATAACGGTTTCATCGTTATCTTTAGTACAGCGACTATGATAACGGTTTCATCGTTATCTTTTGGACAGCGACTATGATAACGGTTTCATCGTTATCTTTAAGACAGCGACTATGATAACGGTTTCATCGTTATCTCTTGCACAGGGGACTATGATAACGGTTTCATCGTTATCTCTAGGACAGCCACTATGATAACGGTTTCATCGTTATCTTTAGGACAGCGACTATGATAACGGTTTCATCGTTATCTTTAGGACAGCGACTATGATAACGGTTTCATCGTTATCTGTAGCACAGACTTGGGACTATGATAACGGTTTCATCGTTATCTTTAGGACAGCGACTATGATAACGGTTTCATCGTTATCTTTAGGACAGCGACTATGATAACGGTTTCATCGTTACCTTTAGGAGAGCGACCATGATAACGGTTTCATCGTTATCTGTAGCACAGACTTTGGACTATGATAACGGTTTCATCGTTATCTTTAGGACAGCGACTATGATAACGGTTTCATCGTTATCTTTAGGACAGCGACTATAACGGTTTCATCGTTATCTTTAGTACAGGGACTATGATAACGGTTTCATCGTTATCTTTAGCACAGCGACTATGATAAGGTTTTCGGATCTTTAGCACAGGATATATAACGTTTCATCTTATCTAGCAGACTGGAATGATAACGGTTTCATCGTTATCTTTAGGACAGCGACTATGATAACGGTTTCATCGTTATCTTTAGGACAGCGACTATGATAACGGTTTCATCGTTATCTCTTGCACAGACTGGGGACTATGATAACGGTTTCATCGTTATCTCTAGGAGAGCCACTATGATAACGGTTTCATCGTTATCTTTAGGACAGCGACTATGATAACGGTTTCATCGTTATCTCTAGTACACACTGTGGGACATGATAACGGTTTCATCGTTATCTTTAGTACAGGGACTATGATAACGGTTTCAATGTTATCTTTAGTACAGTTGGACATGATACGTTCATGTTATTTTAGTACGGACTATGTACGTTTAAATGTTATCTTTAGTACAGGGACTAAGATAACGGGTTTCATCGTTATCTTTAGTACAGGGACTATGATAACGGTTTCAATGTTATCTTTAGTACAGGGACTAAGATAACGGGTTTCATCGTTATCTTTAGTACAGCGACTATGATAACGGTTTCATCGTTATCTTTAAGACAGCGACTATGATAACGGTTTCATCGTTATCTTTAGGACAGCGACAATGATAACGGTTTCATCGTTATCTTTAGGACAGACTGGGGACTATGATAACGGTTTCATCGTTATCTTTAGGACAGCGACTATGATAACGGTATCATCGTTATCTTTAGCACAGATGGGGATTATGATAGTGTCCTTCACGTTATCTCGAACACAGGATGATGATAATGGCCTAATGATTATGTTCGTCATTGGTTGCAGGACTGTGTAAGATAGATTTGAATGCATGCGCCTTGAATTGTCTTTTGCAAGATATAGCGCTATATAAGTTCCATTTATTAGTATTATTTTATTATTATTATCATCATCATTATTATTATTATTATTCATTATTATTATTATTATTATTATTGTTGTTATATTATTATTATTATTATTATTATTATTATTATTATTATTATTATTATTATTATTATTATTCTTTGTTTTTTTGTTTTATTGTGTTATTTTATTATTATTATTATTATTATTATTATTATTATTATTATTATTGTTGTTATATTATTATTATTTTGTTTTTTATGTTAGTATTATTATTTTTTTATTTTATTATTATTATTACTTATTCCATTATCCTCGAAACAAAAGAATTTGTGCATGCATGTGTGTGTGCGTGCGTGCGTGTGTGTGTGTGTGTGTGTGCGGTGTGTGTGTGTGTGTGTGTGTGTGTGTGTGTGGTGTGAGAGAGAGAGAGAGAGAGGGGAGAAGAGAGAGAGAGGAGGAGAGGAGAGAGGAGAGAGAGAGAGAGAGAGGAGAAGAGAGAGAGAACTCAATCGAAGTCGAAAGATTTATTCAAAAAGGCCATTGGCCATACATGAAGGGGGGGTTGCGAGCTGCTTAGTATTTTAGTGAGAAAAATCAAGGAAGCAAAGATTTATCCAAAAACAAATTTTCTTATAATCAATGCACCACATGTAGATTAGTTAAAAAAATAGGATGACAAAACCAAACAAGATATTCTTTTAATTCACAACAAATAAATAGCAAAGCTGACAAGAAACCAAGAGATTAGAAGGAAAGATAAAGAAGCTGCGAAAGAGAGAGAGGAGAAGAGAGAGAGAGAGGAGAGAGAGAGAGAGAGAGAGAATTATAAAAAATGAGGGGAGAACTAAAAAACATGGTACATGAGTACTTATTCCATTATCCTCGAAACAAAAGAATATAATACCTTAAAAAAAATCAAATAAACTGGTCAGAATTGCTTATTTTACCACTGTGTAAGAACTCACGCACACACGCACACACACACACACACGCCACGCACACACACACACGCACACACACACACACACACACACACACACAACACACACACACACACACACACAGAGGACAGGATAGCCTAGTGGTCAGAACATTGCCGACCCGGGTTTGATTCCCGTTCAAGTGGATATTTTCCCCTGGAGTTAACATCAGTGCAGACTCCACTCTCCCCAAAAGTCCTTCGGATGAGACTATAAACCGAGGCCCCGTGAGCGAACGCACGCAGAATATCTTGCGCACACGTTAAATCCTGTTCCGCTTTTCGTAAGAGTAGGCCATTGTGTGCCAGTGGAAACAGATGACAGAATTGACAAAACCGCATACACACAGGGACTAGATGTAATAAAGCACATGAGTGGTTATTCCATTATCCTCGATATAAAAAAATAAAATAAACACACGCGCGCGCGCACGCACACACACACACGCATGCACGCGCGCGCGGCGCGCACACACAACACACACTCTTAAACGCACGCACACATGCATGCCATAGCCAAACCAAACCAAACGAAAAAGAAGTGACAAAAAACAAAAACAAAAGATAACAAAGAAAAAAGAAACAAAACGCCCAAGCGCGCGCGCGCCGCCACACACACACAAACGCACACACACAACACACAACACACACACACACACACACACACACACACACACACACACACACACACACACACACACTATACATGCACGCACGCACACTCACTCGTTCACTCACTCGCACGCACACAGTACACACAGTACGCGCACGCGCACGCACACACACACACACACACACACACACACATTATCCATTAACCTTGATATAAAAAAACAAAATAAAATAGCATAAAATAAAATATAAAATAAAACACACGCACGCACGCACGCACGCACGCACACACTAACTAACTAGCTAACTAACTAGCTAAGTAACTAGCTAACTAACTAGCGAGCTAACTAACTAACTAGCTAACTTACTAGCTAGCTAACTAACTAGCTAGCTAACTAGCGAGCTAAGTAACGAGCTAACTAACTAGCTAGCTAACTAACTAACTAGCTAAGCTAGCTAACTAACTATCTAAGTAACTAACTAGCGAGCTAACTAACTAGCTAACTAACTAGCTAACTAGCTAACAACACAGACAACTTATTACGATCCTTATATCTCGGGATCGGATTTTTGTGTGTTGGTCTTTCTTTGTCTTTTTCAGCTCTGTTGTCTTTGTTGTTTTTCTTTTTCAGCTCTGTTGTCTTTGTTGGTTTTCTTTTTCAGCTCTGTTCTCTTTGTTGTTGTTTTTTTTTCAGCACTTTTTGTCTTTTTTTGTTTTTCTTTTTCACCTTTTGGGTCTTTTTTTGGGTTTTTCCCTTTTTCACTCTGTTGTCTTTTTGTTTGTTGTTTTCATTTTCAGCTCTTTTTCTTTGTTGTTGTTTTTTTTTTCCGGGGCTCTGTTGTCTTTGTTTTTGGGTTTTTTTTTTCAGCCTGTTGTCTTTTTGTTTTTTTGTTGTTTTCTTTTTTAAGCTCTTTTGTCTTTTTGTTTGTTGTTTTTTCCCTTTTATCAGCTCTGTTTCTTTGTCTTTTCTTTGGGCGGGTTTGAAATTTCTTTAAAGCCCTCCCCACACCCCGGGACGGGATGGAAACGTAAGGGAACCCAAAACTGGGACAGTGAGGAAAACAAAACATTTCATTTTCTCTGGGAAAACGTGGTGAAAAGGGTGAGTTTGGTTCTGCGCCCACTTTTCTGGGGGTTTCTTCTGCTGACGTCCCTTTGACTTAGAGGCGGGACCCTTTGCTCTGCAGAGGGACGTGGGGGTACACCCAGACTAACGTGGATTTCCTTTTTCCCAAAAAGGAACGGGTAAAGCACCTAAACCCCAAACCACCTTCCACCACCACCTCCCCCCACCACCTCCACCACCACCTCCACCACCACCACCACCCCCATCCCCCAAACCACCACCACAATCTTTACCTTCAGAAACCCCAAAAATCTAACCAAAACCATCAAAACCCACCACAATACCACCACCACACCCACCACCACCACCCATTACCCCCCATTACCCCCAACATCTACCCAAACAATCACCACCACTACACTACCAAAAACCACCACTACAACCACCACTAAAACCCAAACCCACAACTACCCCCACTACCACCCCCAAACTACAACCCCCAAAACCCACTACTACTACCACCACAAAACCCACCACTCCCCAACCACAAAAACCCACCACCACTACTACCCCCCACTAAAAACCACCACCACTAAAAGACCACCACCCTACTTCTACCCCCACCACTACCACCATACCCCCAAAACCCCCAAACCACCACCACCACAAACCACCACTACAACCCACCACTACAACGCCCACCCCCACTATTCTACCACCACCACAAACCACCATTTCCCTCCCACCCCCTTCCACCACCACTACCAAACCACCACCCCCAAACCACCAACCCAAAACCACCACTTCCACCACCCCAAAACCCACCCCCAAACCACCACCCCCACCACTACCCCAAACCATTTCCACCACCACCACCCCCCACCGCCCCCCCTCCCCACCACCACCACCTCCACCACCCCCCACCACCACAACCACTTCCACCCCCAAACCACCACCACCTTTGGCCGCTTTTGTTTGTGGAGTTTTTTTTTTTGTAGTTAAGGTCAAGGTCTTTTTGGGTAAAAGGGGGGTGGGTTTTTACCAAATCTGAAACTTTTTTATTTAGGGCCCGGGTTTTGCCTAGTGGTTAGAACATTGCGCTCGAAAACCCTGATGCCCCCGGGTTCGATTCCCGTTAAAGGGGGGATTTTTTTCCCCGGGGTTTAACATCAGTGCAGACCCCAAACTCTCCCCAAAAGCCCTTTTGGGATGAGACTAAAAACCCGGGGCCCCCCGTGTGCGAACGCACCACAACACTTGCGCAAAACGTTAAATCCTTTTCCGTTTTTTCGAAGAGTGGGCCCATGTGTGCCGAGGGGAACAGAAAACAGAATTTCCCAAAACCGCATACCCCGGGGGGACGGGAAATTAAAAAAAGCACAGGGTTTCTTATTCCATTTTTTCTCGAAAAAAAAGAATAACAAAAAATAAAAATAAAAAATATTTTCTGTCATCTCCCCAGGGATACTGTGGTGTTGTTTGTTGTTTTTTTGGAAAGTTCCCTTACCCTTAAAACCCAGGGGGGTTTGGGGGGGGGGATCCCCCCGGAACTTTGCACTTTGTTTTCACCCCCCAACCCCCATTCCACCAGGGAATCCCCGTAGATGGGAAGCACAACGATGAGAATTTTGCGTGTTAACCGTTTCCAAGCCCTTCGCCATATAGGCACCATACTTTTGACTTCAGAGGATATTTTTTTCCCCCTTTTAAAACAAGGAAGTGCGGGTTTTGTTGGTTCGGGATTTTGTCATGGCTAAAGGGGAAATCTCAACAGGGACTTTTAAAAAATTTTTTTTTTTACACTACCCCACCACAAACCACTAAACTACCACCATTAAAAACCCCCCAACCCCACCCCCACCACTACCACCACCACGCCCACCCCCTACCCCCCAAACCACCTCTACTACCACCATCACTACAAACCACCATTTCCCACTAAAACTACCACTACCACCCCCAAACCCCCAAAAAAACCATCACCACCACCACCACTACCACCACCACTCCCCACCACAGAACCACCACAAAACCACAACAACCCCACTACCACACAACCACCCCTCCCACTCCCCACCACAAACAACCACCATTTTACCACTACAACCCCACTGCCCAACTACCACCACTACCACTAAAACCCAAACCCCCAAACCAAACCTACAACCACCACCCCCACTACAACCACCACCAACCACTACAAACCCCCAAAAAACCCACCCCACCACCACTACTACCACCACCACCCCCTCTACCCCCAAACCACACAACCACCACCACCCCCAAACCCACCACCCACCACCCCCATTTCCCACCACCACCACCACCACCACTAAAAAACCACCACAAAACACTACCACCACCCCACCACCCCCACACAACCACCACTACAAACCACCACCACTACCACCCCCAAACCACCACCACTACCACCACCCCCCAACAAACCACCCCCAACCCCCACCACTACAACCACCACAAAACCCCCTACCACCACCCCCATTTCTACACCACCACCAACTAAAACCCACCACCACTCCCCACCACCACCCCCACCACCCCCAACCCCATACACCACCACCCCCTCTACACCACCACCACTAAAAACCACCACCACTACAAACCACCACTACCACTACCCCCACCACCACCACACCACCCCCACCACTACAACCACCACCACCACTACAACCACCCCCAAACCACTACCCCCAAACCACCCCCAAACCCCCAAACTACTACCCCCCACCAACTAAAACCACCAAACCACCACCCCCACTACCACCACCCCCCCCAAACCCCCAAATTTCCCACCACCACCACCCCCCAAACCACCACAAAAACCACCTCTACCACCACCACCACCACCACCACCACCACTACAACCCAACTACCCCCAAACCACCACAAACCACCACCCCACCACTACCACCACTACCATTACCACCACCCCCAAACCCCTACCACCCACCACCCCCAAATACCACCACCACCACCACTCCCCAACCCCCCACCACTACCCCCAACCAAACCCCCAACCACCACTACCACCACTACAACCCCACTACCACTACAACCACCACTACCACTACAACCACCACTACCCTACAACCACCACTACCACTACCACCCCCCACCACCACTACCACCCCCCCAACCACTACCACAAACCACCACCACCCCCACTACCACCACAACAACCCCCACAAACCCCCAACCCCACCACCACACCACCAACCCCCAAAAAACCCTACCCCCCCCAACCACCACCACTCCCCCCACCAAACACCCCCAAACTAACCCCCCCACACCCCAACCCCCAAACACCACCACCCCACTACACCCCCAACCACCATTTACCACCACCACCCCCACAAACCACCCCACCACCACTACCACCACCCCCTTTTAAAACCCAAACCACTAAAAACCACCACCACCATACCACAACCACCCTACCACCATCAAAACAGTTTTAGGGGGTTTCTGCCCCCCAGCGAGAAGAGCACGATGACATCCAGGATCACCCCAAACCAGAGATTTTTTGGAAAAGCATCCTGTTTTGGGGCAGGAGGTAAAAGGGACTATTGCTGCATGTCAGATTGCCCTTGATCAGTAATTTTCTCCCCCGCTGTGTGGGGTGGTGTGTGTGTGGTTTTGTTAGGTGTGTGTGTGTAGGTGTTGTGTGGTTTTGGGGGGGGGTGGGGTATGTAGGTGTGTGTGTTTTGGGGTTTGGTGTGTGTGTGGGGTGTGTGGTGTGTTTTTGTAGGGGGTTGTGTGGGGGTTTTGTGTGTGCGTGTGTGTGTAATGTTGTTGTTTTTTGATTTTAAATTTTTAACTCTGTTCCTTCAGGATATTAACGATAGGGGTTTTTGGTTTGTGTAGGTTGGGGTGTGTAATGTGGGGGGTTTTGAAATGTGTGTGTGTGTGTGTGTGTAGGGTGGGGGGTTTTAAAAGGGGTGTGTAGGTTGTGGTAGGTGGGGTGTGGGGGGTGTGTGTGTGTGGGTAGATGTTTTGTTTTTTTGACTTAAATTTTCCCGCCCTGTTCACTTCCCCAGTGAAAATTAGACGACATTTGTGTTGGTGTTTTTGTGTGTGTGTTTTGTGTGTGTGTGTGTGTTTTGTGGGTGGTGGTGTTGTGTGGGGTGTGTGTGTGTGTAGGTGGGGGTGTAGGTGGGGTTGTGGGTGGGTGTGTGTGGGTGTGTGTGGGGTGTGTGTGTGTGTAGGGGGGTGTTGTAGGGTGGGGATGTAAGGTGTGGGGGTAGGGGTTGGGGTGTAGGGGTGGTGTGTGTGGGGTGTGTTTTTGTTTTGTGTGTGGGGGTGTGTGTAATGTTGTTTTTTGTTGACTTAAATTTTTTTCGTCTTTTTTCATTTCTAGTGATAATTAAACGATAGTGTGTTGGTGTGTGGTGTGGTTTGTGTGGGTGTTTTTTGTGTGTGGGGTTTTGGTGTGGTGTTGGTTTTGGTAGGTGTGGGTGTGTGTGGGTAGGGGGGTGGGTTTGTGGGTAGGTGTGTTTTAGGTTTTGTTGGTAGGTTTGTGGTGTGGGTTTGTGTGTGTGTGTGGGTGGGGTGTGTGGTAAGGTGTTTTGGGTGGGGGTTGTGTGTAGATTTTTGTTGTTGTCTTCAATTTTCCCTCTTTTTATTTCTAGTGATATTAACGATGTGTGTTTGGTGTGTGTGTGGGGGTTTTAGATTGTGTGTGGTGTGTGTGTAGGTGTGTGTTTAGGTGGGGTATAGGTTGGTTTTAGGTGTTTAGTTTTTGGTGGTGTGTGTTAGGTGTGGTTTGGTAGGGTGTGTGTTTTAAGTTTTTGGAAAGGGGGGTGTAGGTGTGGGTGTAGGTGTGTTTTTAAGTGTGTGTGAAAGGTGTGTGTGTAGTGTGTGGGGAAAGGGTGTGAGTGTAGGGGGGTGTAGGTGGTGGGGTGTAAGGGGTGTGTGGGGGTGTGTGTGTAGGGGGTGTGTGTGTAAGTGTGTGTGTAGGTGTTTTGTGTGTAGGTGTGTGGGGTAAGGTGTGTTAGGGTGTGTGTAAGTGTTGTGAAAGTGTGAGTGTAGGTGTGTGTAGGGTGTGTGGGTGTATGTGGTGTGTGGGTGTGTGTGTGTAATGTGGGTGAAAGGTGTGTTAGGTGTGGTGTTAGGTGTGGGGTGTTGTGTGTTGTAAGTGTGTGTGTAGGTGTGTGTGTAGGTTTGTGGGGGTAAGTGTGGGTAGGTGTGTGTGTAGGGGTGTTTTAAGTGTGTTTTAAAGGGTGTTTTGTGGGTTTGGTGTTTTTAGGGGTTGTGTAGGTGTTTGTAGGTGTGTGTGTGTAAGTGCGTTTTGTTTTTTGTGTAGGGGTGGGGTTCCTGGAGCTCCTTGTTTTTTTCAAATTTTCTTCTTTGATCCTAAAATTTCCTTGTTTTTTCCCTTTGGAGTTTTTCTTGTTGTTCCGGGGAGTTTCTTTTTTTGTGTTCCTGGATTTTTCTTGTTTGTTCCTGGAGTTTCTTTTTGGGTTCCCCTGGAGTTTCTTTTTTTGTGTTCCGGGGTTTTTCTTGTTTGTGTTCCTGGATTTTTTCTTGTTTGTTCCTGTAATTCCTCTCTTTTTTCCCTGATTTTGTCTGATATTTTTTGGGAAAACATTTTTTGTGTCGGTTTTCCCCCCTCCCCCCCCCCCCCCCCCCCTTCCCCCTCCCCCCTTTCCCCCCCCCCCCCCTCCCCCCTCCCCCCCCCGGGGTGGTGGTGGGGGGGTTTGGTTTGGAAAGCTGAGGAAAGCAACAAAACACAGGGCGGAAGTCAGTGCGTCAAACTTTCCTTGTGGAGCCAAACAGTTTGGGTGGCAGCAACAAAGCATATGTAGTACAAGTGTAACAATGTACAAAAAAGAAAAGGCTTTTACGGAAATCAAGGGGGAGGGGGGGATAGCTCAGGGGTCGAGCACTCGTTTTCCCCCCCAGCCAAGAAAGCAGCGCGAGCGGGGGTTTTAACCCATTTGGATGGGTAAAAAAAAAAACCTTTTTTTGGCCCCGCGCCTTGGCTTCAGTACAGTTCACCCCATTTGAAAAAGGGGTCCCCTGCCCTCTTTGGGGTCGGGGAAAAGGTAAAGCAGCGAGGGAGAGGGAGATGGGCGCCGCCCCAATATGCTGGCCCTAGAGAAGTGAGGTCTCTGACGCCTCGCTCCCCTATGACCTTATAGGTTATGGGACTCCTTTACCTTTACCTCCTTTACGGTATCAAGAACGAAATTAACTCATCATTAATGATTCATGTTGAAAGTACGAGCCGTACATTAAATCACTCCACCACACACACACACACACACACACAAAACACACCACACACACACAAAAACACACACACAAAATACACATTCACACACACACCCATCAAAACACACACAAAATACACATTCACACACACACAACCCCAACGCAAAACACACACACACCCCACCCCACACACCCACACACACAACACACCCACACACACAACACACACACACACACACACACCCACACATTCCTTCCCTTCAATGGTAATTGAACACATAAAAAACTTTGCTTTTTAAAGCTTTACCAAAGACATCTGTAAATCACACACACACACACACACACACACACACACACACACAAAAACACCCCCACACAAAAATTCTTATTTCAGAGGGTTTACTTTTGAACACATAAAATCTTTCCCTTGCTTAGCTTAAACCCAAAAACATCGAAAACCCACACACCACACAACACACACACACACAAAAAAAAAACACACATTCACATTCACACACACACACCCACACACACCCCCCACACACACACCCCAACACACCCCAAAACACCCCACACACACACACCACACCACACATACACCCCAACACATTTTTTTATTTTCAGATGGTACTTGAACACATAAAATTTTTTGTTTGTTAGTTTCACCAAGACATCTTAAATCACACACACACAAAACACACAAAACACACACACACACACACACACATACCCCATACCATACCCCAACCAAAACATTCTTATTTCCCAGGGGGAAAAATTAACACAAAAAATTTAAAAATTTGCTTGTTAGTTTCACCAAGACTTCTGTAAATCACACACACACACACCCCCACACCCCACACACACAAACACACCACACACACAAACACACACCCCACCCCACACCACACAAAACACAAAACACCCC
Organism: Rapana venosa; assembly: GCA_028751875.1. NCBI lineage: Eukaryota > Metazoa > Mollusca > Gastropoda > Neogastropoda > Muricidae > Rapana > Rapana venosa. The sequence continues at coordinate 23,603,217 of CM054154.1, read as the reverse complement.
AACCACACCCAAAACAAAGGCACACACACCACACACACACACACACAAACACAATATATATTTTATATATTTTATAATATAAAAATAAAATTAATATATATATTAAAATATATATAATAAAAAACTTTTTTTAAAAGTTAAAAAAGAAATTAATAGAAATAAAAATTAAAACACAAAAGAGAGAAAGAAACAAACAAAAAAAACAAGTAAACCCACATAGATTTAAAATTTTAAAAAAAAAAACAACCAACAAAAAAATCTATTCTAAAAAAAAGGAACAACCACGTAGAATTGAGAGTGTGTGTGTTGTGTGTGGTGTGTGTGTGTGTGTGTGTGTGTGTGTGTGTGTTTTGTGTGCGTGTTGTGGAGTGTGTGTGTGTAGGGTGTGTGGGGGTTTTGTGTTGGGGTGTAAAGTGTGTGTGTGAGTGTTTTTGGTGTGTTTTGTGTGTGTTTTTGGGGTTGGGGGGGGGGGGGGGGGGGGTGGCGGGGGGAAGGAAAGGGAACCAGAGCTGGACAAAAAATGTCTCTTTTTTTCCCCAGCCTTTTTAATCATCAAAACTCCCCTCCCCCAACCCACTCACATTTGCACTGATTTCCCCCCTCTCCCCCTGAGTACCCCCCCTCCCCCCCCCCCCCATGCCCCGCCCACAACACACCCCACACACACACACACACACACCCCAACACACACACACCCACCACACACACACCCCCCCACGCCCCGCGCGAGCGCGCGCCCCCACCATGAAAAAAAAAAATATTTTGGAGACTGACGTCAGTCCACCCACATCTTTAAAAAATAATAAAAATAAAAATTTAAAATAATAATAATAAAAATAATAAAAAAATAAAGGGAAATTTTAAATATAGCGCTGTATTTTTGCAAAAGAAAAAATCAAAGCCTTGCCTCAACTCATTCTTACCCAGTCATGAAACCCAAATAGCAAGAAATAGTTCAAACAATCCAAATGCACACACAAAACACCCCACACCCCAAAAACCAAACACAAAACACACACAAACCCACAACACACACACAAACACAAACACACACACGCACACATTTTATAAAATTTTGGCAGGGTGAGGGAAATTTTTGGGCTGTTGAAAAGAAAGGGATACCAGAAATAAAACCGGGAAAGAGGAAATTCTTGGGTTTGAAACAAATATTTTTTTGAGGCCAAATTTAAAAGTCAAAAGAAGCCTTTGGCGAAGAAGATGGGAAAAGGCCCAAATTCCAAATCGTTGACCAGAAACGGAGAAAAGCGACGGCCAACAGGGGAACTGGTTAAATCTGGGTTGTTTGTAACCAAGGAATCTGCAGCAAAAGCAAAGGGGAACGAGAAGGGGGTACAGGTGGAGAAAATTCACAAGGTAGGAAGGTCTGTTTTGGGGAGACATTTGTAACAGAGAGTACTGATCTGTTTATGAAAATCCTCCCCCCCCCCCAAATTTTCCCTGAGGACAGTAAAGCAAATATGGGGAACTTCAAATTTCTTCTTCATGTGCCGGGGTCTTTTGCAGCCCATCGGCGATCATGGCCTTCCTTTCCCTCTGTTGTCAGTTCCCCCTTAATGATTTTTCTTGTGGGGGATTCTTTTTCCCCGTTGCGTAGGGTATTCAGGACTGTCGTGTATTTGGGGCGTTTTTCCCTTTCCCCTGTCTTTGGTACCACAAAAATGGGGAACACCTAGAAATTCTAAGTAATTTGTTGTTTTACTTTAAAAACTTTTTCAGACAAGGAAAACAAAAAAAAAGCAAAGGAGAAAAAGCAATAAAATTTTGTCACTTTATAAAACAAAAGTAAGAAGAAAAAAAAAAAAAAAAAAAGAATGGGTTTCTTCCGGTCTCTCTTCATCGGGCTGCCTTTTTCCCGCTGTCTGTCTGTCTGTCTGGCCCCTGTCCTTACTCAATCCTCCCCCAAAACTGCCTTTAAAGTTTTTATCTTGTATGAAAATTTTTTTTTTTTCCCCGAATCTGGGCATAAACAAATTTTTAATTTATGGGAAAGAAGTTTTAACGTTTTCCTGCCTTGTTTTTCCCCCACAAAATTTTTTTGTGTGTGTGTGTTTTTGTGTATATGTTTTATATAAATATATAATATATTTATAATATATATTATATATATAATATATATATTATATATATGTTAGTTCCCGGGCGTTTCGACGAAGACCTCCAAAACAGCAGGAAAAGGGAGCTTCTGCCCTTTGGAAAAATTTGGGGAGAAAAATTTTATTTTTGTGGAGATAAACCTTTTCCCACAGTACAACCCCCCTCCTCGGCCAAGTGGGCATAAGGACAGTCAGCGTTGGAGATTTTTCCCAAGGGGAACCAGCCCCCAAGGGTGCAGCACAAAAAAAACTGGCGAGTCCCAAAACCCCCTAGTCAGCGAGTCCCTAGTCGTCACTAAAGACTAAGCTGTAAAGGGAAAATTTCCCGGGGTGGGGAAAACAAAGCCACTGGGCTACCCCCTGTCCTCACTTTGCGTTTTTGCGTGAAAACCCCCGGCGCCCACGGCACGTAATATTTTATAAAATTATATATATATATATATATAATATATATATAAAAATATATATATATATATATATATAAAAAATATTTTAATTAAAAAAACACACTAGGGAAAATCATATAATAGAGATAAATAGTTAAAAATAATTTAAAAATAAATAATACTAATACTACTAAATAATAAAATTAAACTAAAAAATGTAAGGAAAATTTTTAACCCCTGAAACCTTTTTAAAGCAACAAAACAAAGCGCTCAAAGAAAAAAAAAATTTTTTTCCCAGGATAAAGGAATAAACACTCATGTGCCCTTTTTTTTTAAAAATCCATTCCCCGTTTAAAAGCGGTTTTTTAAATTTTGTCACTGTTCCCAAACCCCACACAATGGCCTAAATCTTTGAAAATGGGAAAAGGATTTAAAAGTGTGCGCAAAAAGTTCTGCATGCGTTCGCAAAACGGGGGCCTTTGGTTTATAGTCTCATTTCCCAAGGACATTGAATTTAAACGATTTTTTTTTGGCAAACTGGGAAGAAAAGGGCAAGGGGGGCTGGGGAACGAACCCCGAACCTCACGGGTTTTCTTGTTGGCAGGGGAAAAGTCTTAAAACCCTCCTGCCACCTTCCGGGTAGATTTGATAAATGGGTAGAAAGATTATAGATAGATAGATAGATAAAAGAAAGATAAATAGATAATAAGGGGTGGGTGGTGGAGGGGGGATAGACAGACAGATAGATATACAGACAGACAGACAGATAGATAGACAGATAGATAGATTGAAAAGATAACAGATAACAGATAGATAGAAAGATAAACAATAGATAGATAGATAGCAGACAGACAGACAGACAGACAGACCGACAGACCGACAGACAACCCCGAAAAGAAAAGACCGATAGATAGACAGATTTGATAGACAAAAGATATAATGTGTGGTCTTGCTCTCTCATATTTGATCTTCCTCTTTTAGGGAGAAGGACTTTAAAAGGGGGGACTGACTATTTTTTTGTGTTTTTGCCAATCTGTTTTCCCCTTCTGACTTATTACATGTTTTACTACACAGAAAACCAAATGCCCAAACTCACATTCTTATAAAAGGGGCCCCACCAAAGGGGGCATTTTAATGGGGGGGGAAGGGGGTGGAAGGCCCCCAGTATCAAAACCTTTCCCAATTTCGTAATCTTAGATTGCATTTAAGGGGGGGGTGGGGGGGGGGGGGGGGATGCTGTTTCATAGGTCAATGAAGGCGCTGATCTGCAAATTTTTGGGCACATCAGCTTAAGACACATCATGGGCATATTGAAAAATGCTTAGGGGCATCTCCCTGGCGAAACTTGGCACTATAATGAAAGATGATGATAGATGGAAAATCAAAAGAAAAGGGAAAAATATGAATTTAAAATTTAAAAAATCAGCACAGTGGGAAAGGGAAAAGGCAGAAGAGTGCAAATTTAACGCAGGGGCACTGCAAAGTAAACAGCCCCCCCCAAAATTTTTTTATCTCTCTTTTTTCGATACCCCCACCAGGCATGTGTTTGTTTTGTTTGAGTGCCAAAGCCCCTTTTCACAAACCCCAAGTACAAGATCAAATTTTAGGAAAAACACTGTTCCTTCTTACAAAACCTGCTTACACAAATAAAGCCAGACTCCCTGTAGGCAAACTTTGGGTTTCTCCCAAAATACAGGATGTAGGCCCCAGGGCATGGAAATTGTTTCTTTAAATCTGGGGTTGCTATGCAACCACAACCAAAGGGGAAAAAAAATTTTGGCCCCTTTTGCTTGAAAGAAAGGGCCAAGGAGAGTTCCTTTTCCCGACCCCTGGGTTTCTGTACACCCAGAGGGATGGGAGCGGGGGTTTTTTCCCCTGTAAAAAACCCTGGGGGTTCTGACACCCCCGAAGGTATGGGGAGCGGGTTATGCCCACGTAAAACCCTGGGTTTTCTGTACACCCAGAAGGTATGGTAAAGGGGTTTTTACCTTAACTAAAACCGTGGGTTTTTCTGTACAACCCCAAAGGGATGGTAAACGGGGTTTTGCCTAAATGAAAACCAAAGGGGTTCTTCACCCAGAAGGTATGGTAGCGGGGTTTTTCCCCACTGTAAAAACCAAGGGTTGCCCGAAAACCCAAAGGATGGGGAAAGGGGTTTTTAAACCCATCCCAAAACCCCTGGGTTTCGTACACCCAAAGGTATGGTAAAGGGTTTAAACCTTCTCCCAAAACCGGGGGGTTGCGTACAAACCCCCAAGGTATGGTAAAAAAGGGTTTTTGCCTACTGTAAAAAACCCTGGGTTGTTGTACACCCAGAAGGTATGGTAAAGGGTTTTTTACCTTTTTCCCAAAACCATGGGTTGCTGTACACCCAGAAGGGAGGGCCCCCTGGAAAGAAAGGGACGTAACCCGGGGAAAGGGTTAAAACAGCACGAGTGTGGTTAAAACCCAAGGGGGGGGGGAACCCTTTGTGTGCCCTGACTTCAGCAGTACAGTCCCCCCAATTTTACCCCCGCTTTCAATGGGTTTCACGGGCCCCTTTAGGGTCAGGGAAGGTAAAAACAGCGAGGGAAGGAATTTGGGGGCCGTTGCCCTCAATGTTCCCCGGCCCCCCAAGAAAGGGGAAAGGGCCTGATGCCCCGCTCCTTTACACCCGCAAAAAAGTTATGAGGAAACACCTTACCTTTCTTTCCCCCCCCTTTATCAGAAAGTTTAATTTTTCACTGCGTTTAAAAAGAAAAGGATAACCCTTTTTTGGGGAAAAAACTCCCGACCTTCCTCGTTTTTATAAAAAGGGGCGAACCTTTTTAAAGGGGAAGACAAACGTCTTCAATTTCCCTGCTGGCCCAAAGGAAAGAGGTTCTAAAACCCCCCCGACCCCCAGGGACCATCAACATCAGTGTTGGAAAAGGGGTTTAAAGCTGGTTTCCGGGCCAGCATTTACTCGTCACCAAATGTACGGGACATTTTTGAGTAAACAATCTAATTCGATTGATAAGAGGCTTACGAAGAACTTTGGGAAGACCAGCCAAGGCCTCGGGAAAACCAAAAAAGTGGGTAAGAGCTTTCAAAGAGACTTTGGTAAGACAAACCCAAATGCCTCTGAAAACCAAAAAATGTAAAAAGGGTTACGAAGACCCCTTTTGGGAAAAACCAAACCCAAATGCCCTTTGGGGACCAAAAAAAAAAAGAAAAAAAAAAAACAATATGTAAGGAGAGGAGAGTTACAGCACACTCACTTTTTCACCACACCCGCTTTTTTTCCCGTGTCTGAAAAGACTTTGGGCCCCTTTAGTCGTTTTTTTTGGCAGTTTCCTTGAATTGGTTTTAAAGGGAACATCCCCGATGTGGCCTCTGGGGGCTGCCGGGGGTTTTTAGACAACAAGGTTTTGGGGTCACCAAAATAACATTTTAGGGGGGGGTTTTCCCAACAAAAGAGAGGCCTAAACATTGAGGGGAAAAAAAAGAGAATAAAATGAAAACGTTTCTAAATAAAAAAAGGTAAAGGACCCCAAACCTAAAGGGCGTAGGGGGCAAGGCGCAAAAGACCCACTTCTCTAGGGCCCCGCAATTGAGGGCGGCGCCCCTCTCCTCTCCCTCGCTGCTTTAAAACCCTTCCCCGACCCAAAAAAGGGAAAGGGACCCATTTACAAACTGGGTGGGAAATGGGGGGAAATGTCCCGAAGCCCAAAGGGGCGCAAAAAGGTCCCCCCACCAAGGGGGTAACCCCCGCTCGCCCCCTGCTTAACTGGCTGGGGGAAAACGAGGGGTTTGACCACTGAGCTATCCCCCCCACGTTTTTAAATAGGGTTAAAATGAAATTTGGTTTTTTCCTCTCTGTCTCTCTGTCTCTCGTCTTCGTCTGTCTTCGGGCTCTCTTCTCCTCATCTCTCTCTCTCTCTCCTCTCTCCTCCCCTCCCCCTCTCCTCTCTCTCCTCTGTTGGGGTTTTTTTTTGGGGGGGGTGGGTAGGTGGTGGGGGGGGGGGGGGGGTGGGGGGGGGTGGGGGGTGTTTTAAAGGGTTTTTTTTTTATTATTTGCTTTGGGGGGGGGGGGGTTGTTTGGGGGGGGGGGGGGGGTTTTCTTTTAAAAGGGTTTTTTCCCCCTGGGTTTTTACTGTTAAAAACTGTATAAGTGTTTGGGTTTTTTATTAAGATGTTCCCTACGGGCGGGGGCGGGGTGTAAAAAAGCACATGAGTGCTTATTCCCTTAACCTCAAAAAAAAAGAAAATTTTTCTTCTCCCTGTCCCCTCTCTCTCCCCCCTTTTCCTCCTCTCTCTCTCTCGTTCTCACTCCTCTCTCTCCCTCTCTCTCCTTCTCTCTCTCCTCCTCTCCTCTCCTCTGCCGCAAAGCGCTGTGTGTGTTTTTTGCGGGGTGTTTTGTGTTGGTGGGGTGCGTGCGTTTCGTGCGTGCTTTTCGGCGCTGTGTGCGTGTATTTTTTACTATTTTAATTTTTTGATCACTGTTTTCTGTTTTTTTCTTCCCTTTCCCTTAAAGGGTGGTAAACCCCCACGAAAATTTTCTAGGGTTTTTTTTTTGAAAAAAGTTTTTAAATAATTTGGGTAGGTTTTTCTGTGTGGTTTTGTGTGTGGGTGTGGGGTGTGGGGTTGTGGGGGGGGCGTGGCGTGTGTGTGTGTGTGTTGTGTGGTGTGTGTGGTGTGTGCCCTTTTGCGTGTTGTGTGTGGGGTTGTGTGTGTGTGTTGTGTTGTCTACCCGTTTAAAAAGACGTCTTTGTCATCCCTCCCTTTCAGTCTCTCTTAAATCTCTCCCTTTTTTTGTCCCCGTCATGTTTTTAAAACATGGTGGGGCAGACTATTGTTATTGGGGGGGGGGGGGGGGGGGGGGGGGGGGGGGGGGGGGGGGGGGGGAGGAAATTTGGCGTGTATTAAAAATCAAGATAGGTCTGCTTTCTGCCAAAATACTTTCAAAGGGGTTCTCATCTGCTTCTGCAGAGATTCATTAACTAAAGTTTTAGTTTTTTTTGTTTCCCATCATTTTTTCAAAGACACTCTCGCTTTCCCCCGCCAAGGTTAAAGCAGCATCGACGGGTTTAAACCCCTTGGACGGGGACTGGGTTTCGCGCAGTAAAGGGGCCCCCCCCTTTTACCCAGCTTCCCAAAGGGTTTTACCTGCCCCCTTTAAAAGGGCCCGGGAAAGGGAAGCAGCGGAGAGAGGAGATGGGGGCCCCCGCCCCCCAAAATGCGGCCCCCAGAGAATTGAGGGCTCCCCGATGCCTCGCTCCCCTTAAAGACCTTAAGGTTTTGGGAAAACCTTAACCTTTTTTTTTTAAAAATTCAAAAAGTCCCTTTTTTTTGATGAATTTTTTTTTGTTTGTTTTTTGGCGCCCTTATCTGATTGAAACTATTTCCCCCTTAATTTGACATAAATCATTAAGAAAATCCCCCTGTACCCCCCCTCCCATCGCCCCTCCCCTCCACATAACAAAAAGCTACAAACCCCACAACACACACACACCCACACACAACAAAACACACACACACACACACACCCCACACCAACACAAAACACACCCACACACACACACACAAACACGCCCCAAAACGCACCACAAAGCGCGGGCACACAAACACGCACACACACACGCCGGGGGACACAAAACATGCAACACACAACGCACACACACGCGCGGGGGCGCGCACACACCCAAAAAACACACACACCACACACACAAAACCCCCCACACAAAGGGAAGCCTTTGGTTTGGGTTGAGTAAAATTCTCATAATCTGCCCGACCCAGGTTCGAATTTTCCCTTTTTAAAAGGGGTTTTTTTTTTTCTTTGGGAAATTTCCCTCAGTGCAACTCCACCCCCCCCAAAAGCCCTCGGGTGAAACAAAAAAAACCCCGGGGTTTTGTGTGGGGAACCACGCAGAAAAAAAACCCCGCGCACACTTAAAAACCCCTCTGCATTTCGGAAAACTAAAGGCCCTATTTGGCGGGGGGAAAAGGATACACAATTAAAAAAAACATGAACCGGGGACTAATGTAAAAAACACACGAATGCCTTTTCCATTATCTTCGAAAAAAAAATAATTTTTAAAAAAAAAACGCACACAAAACCCCACACCCCACACAAACACACCCCAAACACATACACCGCGCGCGCGCGCAAAAAACAAAAACCCAAAAACACTTGAATCCTCCCTTGGGGGGTAATTTTAAATTGCCCTTCATGGGATGATTCCAAATGTTTTTGACTTGACTTTGACTTGACTTGACTTGACAACCCCCCCACGCCCCTTACACACACCAACCCAAAAAACGCGCAAACACACAACACTTACTATTCAAACACACACACCCACCACACACACCAAAACACACAAACACGCATACACACACACGCACACACACCCCACACACACACACTCTTTTCACACACAAACACACACACACAACACACACACCAAAAACACACACACACACAAAAACCCCACAATCCCCACACCCCACCCAACACACCACACACTGTGCGCGCGCCCGCCCTGGGGTGGGTAAACAAAAAACGTATTGTCAATTTCAAAGCGAACCCCTACATACTATAGCTTATAATTGTAAGAGAATGGAGGTGGGGGGGGGCGGAAGTACTCATAATAATAATGATGATAAAAAATAAATAAAACTTCCTGGTCACGAAACCCTGTATAAACTAAAAATTCCCCCGCTTGACTCTAAGGGGCAAAATAAAATACAAACAGCACCAAAACTCTGGTCCCCGTCTGTCCCCCTCTGTGTTCTGACTCCCGTCTGTCTGTCTCCCCCTTTTTTTTCTCTGTCTGTCTCTCCTTTTCCCGCTCCCCCTGTCTCGTCTGTCTGTCCCCTCTCTCACTATCCCCTCTCCCCCCTCTCTCTCTCCCCCTCCCCTCCTTCCCCGGCTAAAAAGTTTTGAATTTCCCCTCCTTCTCTCTCTGTTTTTTTTCTGTCCCCTGTCTCTCTCTTCCCCTCTCCTCTCTCCCCTCTCCTCTCTCTCTCCCCTCCCCCCCTCTCCCCCCCCCTCTCTCTCGGCTGAAAAAAAAGTTATGTAATGATCTCTCTCTTCTCTCCCCCTTCCTCTCTGC
>CM054154.1:23586141-23588641 GCA_028751875.1 Rapana venosa | reverse complement strand
CAATTTTCCAATCCACCAATTCCCCTTAAACATCCGCATTTCCACACGGGAGATCGAAACCTCCCATTTCCAACACGACTTCACCACCCATTTCCACCAACTTTCATTCCACAATTCCCTATTTTCCTAACTAGCACCCAATTTCCACACAATGCTTTTTCCAAAATCCATTTCCAGACACAATCCCCTATTTCCAAGTTCAATTTCCAAACACAATCCCACTCCAAATCACAATGGCCACACAGACAGACAGACAGAAAAACAACAACGATCTCACAATCCAATTAAAAGAAAACAAACACCACCAAATAGGAACAGAAGAGAGCCATAGAAATAATAATAATAATAAAAACACAACAACATACAACCTGGGATGGACGTGAAGGGTGGGGGTGGGAGCGGGGACATTTGTGATTTCAAAACAGCACGTACCTAACCACACACACACACAGTACACACACCTTCCACCCCCCCTCCCCCCCACACACACACAACCCTTCCCCACACGCACTCACACACCACACACACACACACACTCCCACACACGCACCACACACACACACACACACACACACACAAACCACACACACACACACACACACCACAACACACACAACACACACACACACACACACACACACACAGAAAGAGGTCTTCAGAGAAATCTCTTGTCCCCTTGCTGGAAGAAAGGCAGAAGAATGGTCTCTAAAGGTGGAAAAAAAGGAGGGACAGACAGACAGACAGACAGACAGACAGACAGACAGACAAAAAAACAACCACCACCCCCAACCAATTAAAAAACAACAACCCCAAAAGAGGAAGCAAAAAAGAGCCATAGAAATAAAAACAACAACAACAGCAACAGCCTGGGGGGAGGGAGGAAGTGTTGGTGGATTGCAAAATCCCCTGGCCTGGCCTGTCGTTGCTGATTGGTCAGGACTCAACAGTGGCCGCGTGGGTGTTTTTTTCTTCTCTCTTCCATGGTGGGCTGCTGCAGTCAGCCACTTCACTTCACTTCACTTCACTTCTCTTCACTTCAGCTGCACACAGACAGCCACTTCACTTCTCTTCACTTCAGCTCCACTTCACTCCACTTCACTTCACAACTAAAACCCGGATCCATGCCTGGCTTTGGATCCTGATGCTTTCCAGAGGAACAGTTGGGTTGGGTTTTTTTTTTTTTTTTTTTTTTTGGGGGGGGGGGGGGGCACTGAGATGGTGAAATGGCCGGAAGTTCCGGTGTGTGTGTGTGGGGTGGGGGGGGGGGAAGGTGTGTGTGTGTGTGTCTGTGTGGTGTGTGGTGGGGGGGGGGAAGGTGTGTGTGTGAGTGTGTCTGTGTGAGTGTGTGTGAGTGCGTGTGGGGAAGGTGTGTGTGTGTGTGAGGAGGAAGGTGTGTGTACGTGTGTGTTTTGTGTGTGTGTCTGTGTGTGTGTGTCTGTGAGTGTGTCTGTGTGTGTGTACGTGTGTGTTTGTGTGTGTGTCTGTGTGTGTGTGTCTGTGAGTGTGTCTGTGTGTGTGTGTCTGTGTGTGTGTCTGTGAGTGTGTCTGCGTGTGTGTGATTGTGTGTGTGTGAGTGCGTGTGGGGAAGGTGTGAGTGTGTGTGTGTGTGTGTGTGAGTGCGTGTGGGGAAGGTGTGTGTGTGTGTGTGTGTGTGTGTGTGTGTGTGTGTGTGTGTGTTGTAACGCGCACACAAAACCTTCCATCTTCCATGGAAAAATCACAAGAGATGATTATACAACGTGGGACTGATGACGGATCCTCTGCCCCTGTTACGGGGGGTGGGGCTGCGTGTGGCCTCTTCTGGTTACGTCCTGCTTCTTATCTTTTCCCCCTCCCGTAACAGCTCTTCTGAATAGTCACGCTGACAGCTCGAGTGTCCTGAACATTGACGTTACACCGTATTTCAGACACGTAATAATAATAATGATGATAATAGATGATGATACTAAAGATGATGATGAGGAGGACGATGATGATGATGATGATGATGATGATGAAATGATGATGATGATGATGATGATGATGATATGAGAGATAATAATAATAATGATAGTAATAATAATGATAATAATAATAATAATAATAATAGTAATAATAATAATAATAATGTACGGGATTTATATAGCGCTGAATCTTGCATTATCACCACCGCGGATCACAGCTTGACAGGACGGGGGTCAGTCACATAACCGCCGCTCCAGTAGTGGCGTCACCGGCGTTGTTACAGTCCGCCGCTAGCTGCAACGGCACCAGCCGCATTGGTGCAGTGGGTTTAAGCGCCTTCAGGTTTTACGGACTGGGAGTCGCTCTCTCTCCCTCCCTCCCTCCCTCTCTCTCTCCCTCTTGCTCTCTCTCTCTCTCTCCCTCTTGCTCCTCTCTCTCTCCTCTCTCCTCTCCCGTCTCATCCTCCTCCTCACTCTCTCTCTCCCCATCTCTCTCTCTCTCTCTCCCTCTCTTGCCTCCTCTTGCTCTCATCTTTCTCTCTCTTCTGCTCTCTTCT
>CM054154.1:23558641-23578641 GCA_028751875.1 Rapana venosa | reverse complement strand
AAACACACACACACACACACACTCACACCTTCACACACACCTCTCTCTCTCTCTCATCAGCTGCCCCCTCCTACCACCCCCCCCCCCCCCACCCACTTATACCCCCACCCCCGTATGTACATTTTATGTCGTGATGACGACGAAGTACGATGAAGAAAACGAGGTTGTTTCTTTTCTTTTCTTTTTTCAACAAATTTTTATTTTGGTTGGTTGGGTTTTTTTATGTGTGTGTGTGACAACAACAAATTTCTATTAAAACAGAACGGGGAGTCGCAGTCTTGGTCGAAGATCGGAGACACAAAGATGACTGAAAACACCTTGCCATCTGGGTCAGCCAGGTGTGACTTTATGCAGACTGTGAACACCTCAGTCCTTGACGATTCGCAGCGCCACCTTCAACTACGCTACCAGGTGCAACTCTTCCCTGGACAAGAAAACGTCACCGTTACTGGCGACATGACAATAGGTGAGTGAGATGTAGTAGTAGTAGTGGTGGTGGTGGTGGTGGTTGTGGGGTGGTGGTGGTAGTGTAGTAAAAATTGTGTATATGGTGGTATTTGGTTTTGTGGTGGGGTAAGTAGTGTTGTAGTGTGTGGGTGGGGTTGTATGGTTTGTGGGGTAGTGGTTTTGGGTTTGGGTGGGGGTGTATGTGGTAGGGGTAGGGGTGGTGGTGGGGAAGTATATTTAGTAGTGGTGGTTTTTAAAAGTGTGGTATGTTGGTGGGTAGTGGTGAAATTTTAAGTGTAGTATGGTTTGTGTTGGTATAAAGTAGTAGAAAAGTAGTGTAGTTTTGGGGGGGGTTTAGATATAGTGGTGGGGGGTTGTGGGTGATAGTAGTGGGTTTGGTTTGTTGTTAGTTTTTTTTGTTGGTAGTAGTGGTAAAATATATTGTAGGGTAATAGTTTTAAAAGAATTTAGTTGTATGTTGTTTTTTGGGGGGCAGTATTAGGTGGTAGAGTGGAAGTATGTAGATTAATTTTAGTAGTGTGAAGGGTGGGGTTGTTAGTGGTGGAAGTTAATAGAGAAAATAATTTATGTAATTAGTGAGTGAATAGTTTGTAATTGTGAATGTGTAGTATGGGATAGGGTGATTAGAAAAGTGTATTTGGTAGAAGGGTTAGAATTTAAGTTTGTTAAGGGGGGGGAAGTGGGTTTAGTTATTTTTTTTGTTAATATTTATTGTAAGCAGTATATGGTAGAGAGGATGGTAAGTAAAATAATATATTAAATGAGAAATACTAAAAAGTAATTGAGAAATAGTGAAGAGTAAAACAAAAGTAGCAGTAAGGGTAAAAGCATTAAAATTACAAAATATAGTTAGCAACAGTTTAGTGTAACAAATTTAATCCCCAAAAGAATAAAATAGTTGTGTTTTTGGGGAAAGGGGGTTTTTTTGGGTAAAGAAAGGGAAAAAAAAAAGATTTGAAGAAAAAGAAGAGGGAGAAAGAGAAAAGGGAGTATTTTGATAAACAAAATGTAGCCGTTTTATTACCCCAAATAAAAAAACAACAGATACAAACCCAAAAAAATTTAAAGCAAAAAAACAATTCCCCCAAATTTAAGACACAACCATACAAAAAAAGGGGACTAAACAAACACAAATAAACGTAATTCACAAATAGCAAAACACAAAAAAACCAAACACAAACAAAACAAAATAAACATTAGGGGGGGGGGGAAGAAAAGAAAAAAAAAAAAAAAAGGGGAAAAAAAAAAAAACCCAATTTTTTTCAACAACCCCCCCCCCCCCCCCTCTCCCCCCCCCATCCATCCCCCCTTTCCCTTGCCTCCCTCTTCCTATCCCTCGCTATCCCCCCCCTCTCTCTCTCCTCTGTCTGTCTCCTGGTCTATCTCTCCTGATTTTCGTTTTTGCTTCGCCCTACTGTCTCGTCTCATTCTCTCTCCCCGCCCCCCCTCTTCCCCCGCCCCCCACCCCCCCCCCCCCCACCCTTCTCCCCCTTTTCCCCCCGCCCCCTCTCCTCCCCCGGCCCCCCCCCCCCCTCTCTCTTCCCCGCCCGCCTCTCTCTCTCCCCCGCCCCTCCCCCTTCCTCCTCTTTCCTCCTCCCTCTCTTCCCTGCCCCCTTCTCCTGATACAACTTTACTGGTGTTTATTATTGATTTTCCCAAAACTTTTTAAGTCATTGATCAAAACCCTTTTAAATCCGAAAATTTGGCCCCGTAAAAATTTTCTGACGATCTTTGTCACTCATAAATCTTTCTTAATAATCGAACCCACGTTTTTTGGGTAGAAAAGACATTCTAAATTTATGTTACAAAAATGTGGGTTCCCAAGGATCATTTTAGGGCCTTTTCTTTTTTTTCCTATATATCAATGAACCCCTTATCTTACAAAGGAATAACTCAATCTTTTGTAAATTACACATCTACTCTTCCATTCTGATTAAACAACACAAACTCAAACGCAAGAAAATGCGAAAAATTTGCGCATTGGACCAATTTAATCATATGGCCAAAAATGACCAAAAAAACTAAATTTCATGAAATTACTCCACAAAAACGACAAAACAAACCCTTTTTCTCTGCCAAACCAAAAACCGGGGCAGTGGTTACGGTCAACTCGTGATCCAGGGGCCGGTTCGATCCCCCTCGGCTCGGGTTGTGTCCTTGGGAAAAAACACTTACTCCATTTTCCTCACCCACCCCGGGGTTACAAGTGGGTACCACCTCTGGGGAAGTATCGCACGACACGCCTGTCACAGGGTGGTGAAAAACCATCATTCGCTTAACCTCAGAAAAAGGGGTAAGCTCCGGGTCTATGGGGCCCCTCTCGAAAGAAAACTTATACCTCGCCACAAGTTTATCCGGGAACATACAATAAAGAATAAACTCAAAACTCTTTGGGGTTACTGTTAAATGATCTTTCCTGGTCACCCCTATTTACTTTTTTATACAAACGAATCTCTCAAAAGGGATTTTTAACTCCTAAAATAAACCTTTTTTAACCTAGATTTTCAAAAAAATTTTACTTGCATATTCCCAATATTTTAAATTGATTATGCCCCCCAACATTATATGATGGTGCAGTGCTAAAATTTAAAACCTCTTCAAAACCCAAAAAGAGTCTTAAAATGGTATCCCCTTTAAACTTTGACTTATTACCCCAAGACTAATTAAATTTAATTCTCCACCAACTTTTCATTGGGTATAATACAGTAATTAAAAAAGTATCGCATAAAGAACCCCGGCCCCATCTACCTATAAAATTTTTCCCAATTTAAACCAGCCAATACACAAAAACATGTAATACCGAAACCAAGACTAATCTTTACAAGACAAGCCTTGTTGTCGGAGGGAAATGTTTTTTAACTCATACCAAAAAACTAAAAAAAAAAAAATAATACTTTTTTAAGATAAAAAAAACTTTCTTGTCCGAAGATTAATCAAATATCTTCTAAACGTTACAGTTTTACGCTTTTAAATTTAGGGAACTGTTCACCACATTAAAAAAAAAAATTACTTTGAGAGAGTACATAAATAACATAGACTTCTTTTAACCAATCTTTTAACTGTTCATTTGGTAATTTTTCCCTTTAGTTTATTTTTTCTTGGTGGGGGGGGGGGTTTTTCGGTTTTTTGTTATTTTTTTTGGGTTTTTTTTTTGGGGGGGGGGGGGGGTGGGGCTTTTTTTTTGTTTTATTTTTTTTTTTTGGTTTGTTTGTTTGGGGGTTTTTTTTTATTGTTTGGTTTTGGGTTGGGTTGGGTTTTTTTTTTTGGGATGGGGTTTTTTTGTTTGGGGGGTTTGTGTGGGGTTTTTTTGGGGGGGGGGGTAAGGGTTTTTTTTTTTTTATTGTTCTTTTCGTTTTGTTTTTTTTTTGGTTTTTTTTATTGCTTTTTTTTGGGGGTTGGGGGGGGGGGGGGGGGTTGCGGGAATTTTGTTCCAAAAAAGGGGGTTTTTTTTTTTTGCCAGTGGGCTGGGTTAAAAACCGCTTCTCTATTTCCCTCTTTGAATAAAATTTCAAAAATTTTAAAATTTTTAAAAAAAAAAGTTCTCTCCCCCCCCCCCCCCTCTCTATCTCCTCTCTCCTCTCCCCCCTCCCCCCCCCCCCTCCCCACTCCTCTCTTTTCCCCTCCCCTCTCTCCCCCCCTCCCCCCCCACTTCTATTCTATATCTCTCTCTCTCCCCCCCCCCTCTCTATCTCTCTCTCTCTCCCCCCGCCCCCTCCCCCCCCCCTTTTCCTTTCCCCTGCTCCCCCTCTATCTATCTCCTTCCCCCCCCCCCCTCTTTCCCCCGCTCCCTCTCTCTTATATATATACCTTCTCCCCCCCCCCCCCTCTCCTATTAAATCTCTCTCCTCCCCCACCCCCCTCTCTCTCTAATATATCTCTCCCTCTCCCCCCCCCTCATCTCCTCTCCCCCGCCCCCCCTCTCTTTCCCCTGCCCCTCTTCTCTCTAATATCCTCTCACCCCCCCCCCCCTCTCTCTAAATATCTCCCCCCTCCCCCCCCCTCTCTATCCTCTCTCCCCCGCCCCCCCCCTCTCTTTCTCCCCCCCGCCCCCTCCTTTTCCTCCCCCTCCCCCCCCCCTCCCCCCTCCCCCCCTCTCACTCTCTCTCTCCCACTCCCCCCCCCTCTCTATCTCTCCTCCTCCCCACTCCCCCCCCTCTCTTCTCCTCTCTCCCCCCCCTCCCTCATAATCTCTCTCTCTCCCACCCCCCCCCCTCATCCTCTCTCCCCCCGCCCCCTCTCTATCTCTCTCTCCCTCTCCCGCCCCCTCTCTATCTCTCTTCTCTCTCTCCCTCCCCCCGCCCCCTCTATCTCTCTCTCCCTCTCCCGCCCCCTCTCTATCCTCCCCTCCTCTCCCCCCCCCTCTCTCTACTCTCTCTCTCCCCGCCCCTCCCTCTATCTCTCTTTTGTCCCCCTCTCTCATATATATCTCTCTCTTCCCCGCCCCCTGTCTCTATCTCTCTCTTCCCCCTCTCTCCCCCTCAGCCCCTCCTATCTCACTCCTCCCCCCCCCCTCCCTCTCTCCCACCCCCGCCCCCCCTTTTCTCGCTCTATCTCTACCCCGCCCCCCCCTCTATCTCTCTGTCTCCCTCTCGCGTCCCCCCTCCCCTTCACTCCCCCGCCCCCTCTCTCTCTCTCTCTCCCTCTCTCGTCCCCTCTATCTCTCTCTCTCTCCCCCCCGCCTCCTCTCTATCTCTCTCCCTCTCGCCCCCCCCCCTCTCTCTCTCCCCCCGCCCCCCCCTCTATCTCTCTCTCTCTCCCCCTCTCCCGTCCCCTCTAAAATCTCTCTCTCCCTCTCCCGTCCCCTCTATCTCTCTCTCTCCCCCCCCCCCCCCGCCCCCTCTCTCTTTCCCCCGCCCCTCTCTATCTCTCTCCCTCTCCCCCCCCCCCCCCTATCTCTCTCTCTCCCCTGCTCCCGTCCCCTCTATCTCTCTCTCTCTCCCTCTCCCGTCCCCCCCTCTCTCTCTCTCCCCCGCCCCCCTCTCTATCTCTCTCTCCCTCTCTCCCCCGCCCCCTAACTTCTCTCTCCCCTCCCCACCCCCTCTCTATCTCTCTCTCCTCCCCCGCCCCCTCTCTATCTCTCTTCTCTCTCCTCCCGCCCCCTCTCTATCTCTCCCCTCTCCCCCGCTCCGCCCCCTATCTATCTCTATCTCCCTCTCCCACTCCCACTCTCTATCTCTCTCTCTCTTCCGCCCCCCTCTCTATCCTCTTCCGCCCCCTCTCTATCTCTCTCTCTTCCGCCCCTCTCTATCTCTTTCCGCCCGCTTTCTATCTCTCTCTCCCCCCCCCCGCCCCCTTCATCATCTCTCCCTCTCCCGCCCCCCCCCCCCCTCTCTCTCTCCCCCCGCCCCCTCCTATCTCTCTCTCTCCCACTCCCGCCCCCTCTCTATCTCTCCTCTCCCCTCTCCCGCCCCCTCTCTCTATCTCCCCTCTCCCCACCGCCCTCCCTCTATCTCTCTCTCCCTCTCCCTCCCCTCTCTCTATCTCTCTCCCTCCCCCGCCCTCCCTCTATCTCTCTTTTGTCCTCTCTCTCTATATATATCTCTCTCTTCCCCGCCCCCTGTCTCTATCTCTCTCTTACCCCTCTCTCCCCCTCAGCCCTCTTTATCTCACTCTCCCCTCCCCCCTCCCTCTTTCCACCCCCGCCCCCCCTCTCGCTCTATCTCTACCCCGCCCTTCTCTATCTCTCTCTCTTCCCCCCCCTCTCTACTCTCTCTCTCCCCGCCCCCTCTCTATCTCTCTCTCCCCTCCCGTCCCCTCTATCTCTCTCTCTCTCTCTCCTCCCCCCCCCTCTATCTCTCTCTCTCTCTCTCCCCCCTCCCACCCCCTCTCTATCTCTCTCTCTCCCCCGCTGCCACCCCCTATCTATCTCCATCTCCCTCTCCCACCTTCTCTCTATCTCTCTCTCCCCTTCCACCCCCTCTCTCCTCTCCCACCCCTCTCTCCCCCCCCCGCCCCCTCTCTATCTCTCTCCCCCTCCCACCCCCTCTCTATCTCTCTCTCCCTCTCCCCTCCCCTCTATCTCTCTTTTCCCTTCCCCCCCCCCCTCTCTCTCTCCCGCCCCCTCTCTATCCCCTCTTCTCCTCCCCCCCTCTCTATCTCTCTCCTCTCTCCCGCCCCCTCTCTAATCTCACTCTCCTCTCCCCCCCCCCTCTCTCTCTCTCTCTCTCCCGCCCCCTCTCTATCTCTCTCCTCTCCTCCCGCCCCCTCTCTATCTCACTCTCCTCTCCCCCCCCCCTCTCTCTCTCTCTCTCTCCCGCCCCCTCCTCTATCTCTCTCTCTCCCCCCCTCCCCCCCCCCCCTCTCTATCTCCTTCCCCCCCCCTCTATCTCTCTCCTCTCTCCCCCGCCCCCCTCTATCTCCTCCTCCTCTCCCCGCCCCCTCTCTCTCTCTCCTCCCACCCCCTCTCTATCTCTCTCTCTCTCCTCTCCGCCCCCCTCTCTCTCTCTTCCCCACCCCCCCTCTACTCTATCTCTCTCCTCCCCCGCCCTCCCTCTATCTCTCTTTGTCCCTCTCTCTATATATCTCTCTCTTCCCCCCCCTGTCTCTATCTCTCTCTTCCCCTCTCTCCCCCTCAGCCCCTCTTATCTCACTCTCCCCTCCCCCTCCCTCTTTCCACCCCCGCCCCCCTCTCGCTCTATCTCTACCCCCGCCCTTCTCTATCTCTCTCTCCTTCCGCCCCCTCTCTATCTCTCCCCCTCTCCTCATTCCCGCCCCCCTCTTCTCTCTCTCCCCCCCGTCCCCTCTATCTCTCTCCTCTCTCTCCTTCTCCCCCCCCCCCTCTATCTCTCTCTCTCTCCCCCTCCCCTTTTCCCCCACCCCCTCTCTATCTCTCTCTCTCCCCCGCTGCCACCCCCTATCTATCTCCATCTCCCTCTCCCACCTTCTCTCTATCTCTCTCTCTCTTCCACCCGCTCTCTCTCTCTCTCCCACGCCCTCCTCCCCCCCCACCCGCCCCCTCTCTATCTCTCTCCCCCTCCCACCCCCTCTCTATCTCTCTCTCCCTCTCCCCTCCCCTCTATCTCTCTCTTCCCCCCCCCCCCCGCCCCCTCTCTCTCTCCCGCCCCCTCTCTATCTCTCTATCCCGCCCCCTCTCTATCTCTCTCCTCTCTCCCGCCCCCTCTCTATCTCACTCTCCTCTGCCCCCGCCCCCTCTCTCTCTCTCTCTCTCCCGCCCCCTCTCTATCTCTCTCCTCTCTCCCGCCCCCTCTCTATCTCACTCTCCTCTGCCCCGCCCCCTCTCTCTCTCTCTCTCTCCCGCCCCCCTCTCTCTATCTCTCTCTCTCCCCCCCCCCCCCCCGCCCCCCTCTCTCTCTCCTGCCCCCTCTCTATCTCTCCTCTCTCTCTCCCCGCCCCCTCTCTATCTCACTCTCCTCTGCCCCGCCCTCTCTCTCTCTCTCTCCCACCCCCTCTCTATCTCTCTCTCTCTCTCCCGCCCCCTCTCTCTCTCTTCCCCACCCCCTCTCTATCTCTCTCTCTACCGCCCCCCCTCTCTCTCTCTCTCTCCCGCCCCCTCTCTATCTCTATCTCCTCCTTCCCGCCCCCTCTCTCTCTCCCGCCCCCTCTCTATCTCTCTTCTCTCTCTCCTCCCGCCCCCTCTCTATCTCTCTCTCTCTCTCCTGCCCCCTCTTTATCTCTCTCTCTCTCCCGCCCCCCTCACTATCTCTCTCTCTCTCTCCTGCCCCCTCTTTATCTCTCTCTCTCTCTCCCGCCCCCTCTCTATCTCTCTCTCTCTCTCTCCCGCCTCCCTCTCCTCTCTCTCTCTCCCGCCTCCTCTCTCTCTCTCTCCCCCTCTCTATCCGCCCCCGCTCTATCTCTCTATCTCTCTCTCTCTCCCGCCCCCTCTCTATCTCTCTATCTCTCTCTTTTTCCCGCCCCCTCTTCTAGCTCTCTCTTCCTCCCGCCCCCTCTCTATCTTTCTCTCTCCCCCCCACCTCTCTCTCCCGCCCCCCTCTCTATCCTCTCGCTCTCTCTCTTCTCCCCGCCCCCTCTCTATCTCTCTCTCCACTCTTCTCCCCACCCCCACTCTATCTCGCTCTCTCTCTCATCCCGCCCCCTCTCTATCTCTCTCCCGCCCCCCTCTCTATCTCTCTCTTTCTCTCCGCCCCTCTCTATCTTTCTCTCTCTCTCTCTCCCACCACCCCTCTCAATCTCTCTAACTCCTCTCCTCTGCCCCGACCCTCTCTATCTCTCTCTCTTGCCCGCCCCCGCCCCCTCTCCTCTCTCCCGCCCACTCTCTATCTTCTCTCTCTCTCTCCCGCCCCTCTCCTATCTCTCTCTCACTGCTCCCCGCTCCCTCACTATCTCTCTCTCACTCTCCCCGACCCTTTTTTTTTCTACCTCTCTCTCTCTCCCGCCCCACTCTTCCCTTTAAATCACCTGCCCCGTTCTCATTCGTTCTAATCTCTCTCTCTCTCTCCTCCCTCCCGCCCCCACTCTCTCTCTCTCGCCCCGCCCCCTCTCTAACCTCTCCTCTCTCAGTCCCGCCCCCTCTCTCTCTCTCTCTCACCGCCCCCCTCTAGCTCCTCTTCTCTCTCTCCCGCCCCCTCACTAACTCTCTCTCTCTCTCCCGCCCCCGTCACATTTCTCTAATCTCACTCTCTTCAGCCCGCCCCACTCTCTCTCCCCTCTTCCCGCCCCCCTCTCTATCTCTCTGCTTTTTCTCCCGCCCCCTCACTATCGACTCCTCCTCAGGCCCCGCCCTCTCTCTCTCTCTCCCACCCCCTCTCTCTTTTAATCCCCCCCCCCCCCCCCCCCCCCCCCCCCCATTTACCCTCTTCCCGCCCCTCTCTATCCTCTCTCCTCTCTCCTGCCCCCTCTCTATCTCACTCTCTCTCCTCCCGCCCCCTCTCTCGCTAATCTCTCTCTCTCCCGCCCCCTCTCTTCTCTCTCTTCCCCGCCCCCTCTCCTATCTCTCTCTTTTTATTCCCGCCCCCCCCCTCTCTCTATCTCTCTCTCTCTGCCCCGCCCTCTCTCTCTCTCCCGCCCCCTCTCCATCTCACTCTCTTCCCCTCGCCCCTCTCTATCTCATTCACCCCCCCCCCCCCCCCGCCCCCCGACCCCCCTCCCTGTTGTCTCTCTCTGTCCCCCATCTCTCTCTCTCCCCCCGCCCCCTCTCATCTCTCTCCCCCCCCGCCCCCACCTACCATCTCTCTCTCTCTTTCTCTCCCCCCCGCCCACCTATCCCTACCTCACTCTCCCGCCCCCCTAATCTCTGTCTCTCCCCGCCCCCACTCTCTCTCCCCCCGCCCCCTCTCTCTCTATATATAGCTTCTCTTCTCTCACCCACCCCCTCTCTATCATCTCCCCCCCCTCTCTCTCGCCCCCTCTCTCTCTCTCTGTCTCTCTCACCCCCTCTCTATCTCTCCCCCGCCCCCTCTCTATCTCTCTCTCCTCTGCTCCGCCCTCCTCTCTCTCTCCTCCCACAACCCTCCTCTACTCTCTTCTTCCCCGCCCCCTCTCTATCCTCTCCTTTTTTTCCCGGCCCCCCCCCCCCCCCCCTCCTCTCTATCTCTCTCTCTCTGCCCCTCCTCTCTCTCTCCCCGCCCCCCTCCATGAAATTCACTCTCTCCCCCGGCTCCTCTCTATCTCACTCTCCCCCCCCCCCTTCCCCCCCTCTCTGTGTCTCTCCCTGCCCCCCATTCTCTCTCTCATCCCTCCCCCGCCCCTCTCTATCTCTCTCCCCCCCCGCCCCCACCCCATCTCCTCTCTCTCTGTCTCGCTCCCCCCGCCCCCTATCCCTATCTCCACTCTCCCGCCCCCTATCCTGTCTCTCCCCGCCACCCTCCTCTCTCGTCCCCGCCCCTCTCTCTCATCCTCCCCCCGCCCCCCTCTCTCTATAATATAAGCTATCTCTCACCCACCCCCTCTCTATCTCTCCCCCCCCCCCCCTTTTTTCCCCCCCCCTCTCTCTTTTCTCTGTCTCTCTCACCCCCCCCTTCTCTTTTTCCCCCCGCCCCCTCTATTTTTCTCTCCCTCTCGCTCCCCCCTCCCTCCCCCCCCCCCCCCCTCTTCGGGTATGCCCTCTTTCCTTCCTTTTTCCCTCCCCCTTTTCCCCCCCTGCCCCTCTCTCCCCCCCCTCTCGTCTCACTCCCCCTTTCCTCTCCTTCTCTCTCCCCCCGCTCTCCCCTCTCTCTCTCCCCCTTTTCTCTCCCCAACCCTCCCTCCCCCAAACCCTCTAAACCCCTCCCTCTTTTCCCCATCCTTTATTTTTTTTAATTCGAGAAATATAAAAAACCATTAAAAAGAAAAACAGCAGTTTAGAATCATGCAACAACAAGCTTGTATGTAGTTTATGGCGTGCTAAAATTAAAAATGAACATGAAAAATGAACATGACGGCTGCTGAGCTGAAAAAGAAAAACCAGCAACAACAAAAAACTTTTCATCCATTGAAATTTTTGCAAATTTGTAAGGAAAAAAACCCAAAGGGAAAAAACACCAGTTGTAGAAAAACACAAAAAACCCACAAAAACCCCCACAAAAAACCCACAAAAAAAAATTGGAATAGAAAAACCAACGAAAAGAGAGAAAGAAGAAGAGAGAGAGAAAAAAGAGCGAGAGAGAGAGAGAGAGAGAGGGGAAGGGGGAGGGGAAGAGAGAAAAGAGAGCAATTTGGGAAAATAACATCTAAAAGGGCCCAAAAAAACCCTGTTAGTTCTAAAATTTCTAAGCGGGGGGGCCCTTATTGAAAAAATCGTGTACTATATAAATAATCATTGAAAAAACATTGCAATTCATTTTTAAATTTTCTTGTTTTCTTTTCAACAATCACACAACATCTTTGGGAAAAGCAAAAAGATTTAAATTTAAAATTACCTCCAGCCTGAATGAAACAACCCAAAAAAGCTACCATCCAAACAAAAAAAATTACCAAAAAATTCGTTTAAATCAGTTTATAAACTGAAGGACAATTTAAAAGGAAAAGAAATGTTTTTTTTTCAATTTAACTGAATTCAGGTTTAACCTGTTTAAAAAATTTTTTAAAAATGAACATTTTTCGGGGGGGGGGGGGGGGGGGGGAGGGGGGAAATTTTGTGTAGGCGCTTTAGATCAAAGTTAGGACAGAACAGCAAATGTGTTCCGCTTGCCCTCTTCGGTTACCACAGGCACATGATGGATCGTCTCTAAATGGCGTAAAACATACATTTTTTAAAATCCCCTTATTTGGGAGTAAAAAGTCGACAATGCAAAAACTCCCTTTTTCTTTCCCCAAAACCAAGATAAAAATACAAAAAAACAGGGGATCGCTGCAGATAAATACGTATGAGCTGACTTAAAAAAAGACTTTTTTTAAAACAACGGGAAAAAGTTTTCCCAAAAATCAGAAATAGTGGGGGGGAAGGAAAGAGTCTTATAATATTCGGGTGCTGCACCGGGGTTTAAGCTGCGTTAAAAAGGCCCTCTTCAATGGTAGGGATTGATTTTGTGTTACTAGTGCAGAACAAGATCGCCCAAGTATTGGGGACATAAACCCCCTTTACCATTTTGTGATACTGGCGGGGAGTTTGGGGTCTAGTTTCCCTCTTTTTTAGATACAAAAACCCAGGCTTTTTGGTAAAAACTTCTTTTTTTTGGGTTTTTATCGGAATTTTTTTTTTTTGGGGGGGTTTGGTTCTGCTCCTTAGAATTTTGCTGCTTTTAAAAGGTGCCCCCAACCCAAAACCCCTTGTGGTCTTTGGGGATCGAGGCTCAAGCCCTCAGCTTCTCAAAGGTACGGGTGCCCCCTTTCCCCTTTAAGGTCGTGGGGGAGCGAGGGGGTCAGAGCCCAAAGTTTCCCTCAAAGGGGGCCAAGCTTTTGGGAGGGGGGCGGGGGGCCAAACTCCTCTCCTTGGCATTGGCTTTTTCCCCAGGTTAAAAAAAAAACCCAACCAAACCCCCCAAACTCCAAACACAACACCCTTTTGATTGGGAAACAATGGGGTTAAATCTGACGGTAAATAGGTGAGATGGTGATGTTTAAAAGATGGTGTGTGTGTTTTGTTTTTAAATTGGTTGCGTACTTTTAAAAAATAGGTAAATGCAATTTACTTTGATTTGTGAAACGGGATAAGTGCTATATTGTTGTTGTTGCAAACATCACCCATCATCATCATGCTAAACATCATCTTTCGCCCATCGTCATTACTACCACTTCTTCTCCCTTAAAAATTTTGCGGCTAAAGCAGCCGCAGGTTCATGTTCATGTTCATTTTTTAAATTGGGGCACCCCAAAAAAGCTACATAAAGCTTTTTGTTTTTCAGGGTTTTCCAAAATCCCAACTGCAACAAACAAACACTCTACCTAAACTATACAATACTACTACTAAACACTACTATACAAACAACTACATACAAACTACTATACATAACAACAAAACCTACTAAAAACTACTACTACTACTACCTACAAACCAAAAACATGGGGAAGGGGGTGTGCGAACCATGCAGAACATTTTGCGCCCAGGGTTTAAATCCTGTTCCGTTTTTTCAAAAGATGGGCCCATTGTGTCCGGGTGGGAACAGATGAAAAAATTTTAAAAAATTTCGAAATGCACGGGAGTGCTTTTTTCCTTTAAACCTCGATATAAAACCCCAAAAAAACCCCTTTTTTTAATGCATCTGAGCGTTTTTGGATTTTTTGGGCTTTAAAAAAATTTCAGCGCTATTTTAAATTTCCCCAAAACATTATTTTTTTTTATTATTACAAATTTATTCTACTACAACTATTTTACTACAAATTTTACCTACTCTCTACTCTAACTTACGCTCTTCTACTACTCCTACTCCCAAAAACTCTACTCTAAACTACTACAACAACTCCCTACTACAACTACAAACCAACACAAACTACTACTACTACTATTTACTACAACTACTACTGCTACAACCAAATACTACCAACACCCACTACAAACTCCTTCTACGAGTATTTAGGGTTCGAAACAGAGTTTAGTATCATCACATCATCATAAACCTATCATCATCATCTTATCCTCAATCATTGTCTTTATTTATATCATTCCCTGGGGTGGTGTGGCGCCGCGCGCGCGGGGGCGTGTGTGGGGGGGGGGGGTGGGGTGTGTGTGTTTTTGTGTTGTGTGGGGTGTGTGTGTTTTGTTCACTAAAAAAAGGCTTCCAAACCAGCCACGAATAACCAAAGCCACCCAAAGGCCCGGGGGTTGGGGCGGGGAAAAACCGAAAACCCTAAACCCTGCCAGTGCCAGACTGACAATTTTGGGGCGTCCCCGCAAGGGGGGGGGGGGGGAATTGGTAAGGGAAAAAAAGGGGGGGTTGGGGCCCCAAAAATTAGTCAGGGGAGAAGGGGTCCGCCCCGGGGTTTTGAACACAGGACCTCTGAAACGAAGGACCACGGGGCCAAAGTCCGGTGTGGTTGTTTTGGGGGGACGGGGAGTTCAAGGAGGGCGACAAGTTCAAGTTGGCGGGGAACAAGCGGTTTTTTGTAAATAGATTGCGTTGGTGGTCTTTTGGGTTTGGGTTTTCCAGGGTTTTTAGGGGTAGTTTTTGGGTTGTTTTGTTGGGTTTTTGTTTTTTTTTTGTTTGGGGTTTTTTTTTGGGGGGGGTTTTTGTTGTTTTTACTGTTGTTGGTGGTGGTTGGGGTGCGGTCTGTTGTTGTTGTTTTAAAAAACTATCGTGATGGGATTAGAAAAATTGTTTTTTGGGGGGTTTGGGGTTTTTTGGGTTTTTGGGTTTTTTTGGGGGGAAATTTTTTTTTTTTTTGGGGGGGGGGGTTTTGGGGGTTTTGGGTTTTTTGTTTTTTTTTTTTGTTTGTTTTGGGGGGGTTGTTGTTGGTTTTTTTTGTTTTTTTTGGGGGGGTGGGGGGGGGGGGGTTGTTTCGTCCCTTTGGCTAGAGCTCCGAGGGTCACCAATGGGATTTTCCCCGTATGCGACTTTTTTTTTGGGGGGGTTTTTTTGTTGTTTTTGTTGTTTTTTGGGGAAAGGGGGGTTGCCGACCGTTAAGGGAGCCGTTTTAATTTTGGGGCGGTCCCCGGGAAAACCCCAAATTGCTGCGGGCTTTTTGGGTTTTTTTTTTGGGTTTTTTTTTTGTTTTTTTTTGAGGTTTTTTTTTCTCCGATTTTAACCCCCACCCGCAATGGCCCAAATCCCTTTCCAAAGGAAGCGGGTGTGCAAATGCTGTCATAAACTCCCGATTTTGCTCCTGGCCCTTTTGCATAGGGCGGGAAATTTGAAAAAGAAAAAAATTTGTTGGGAATGAAAAACGGGGGGAATAATTAAAGATGTCTGTTTTTAGGAAGAGGGGGGGCGGGGGTTTTACTATGATGACAGAAAAATTTTAAATGAAAAACGAGATAATAAAAGATGTCTGTTATAGGAAAGGGGGGGGGGGTGTTTTCAGTGATGACAAAGATTTAATTTTTAATGATAAAGGGGATAATAAAAGATGTCGTTATAGGAGGGTGGGGGTGGTTAATTTGTGAAGACAGAGTTAAATTTTAGATTAACAGAAAAATTTTAAAAAATTCTGTTTTAAAAAGAAGGGGGGGGGGGTTAATTTTGATGATAGAGATAATTTCCCGATAAAAAACGAGATAATAAAGGAACCCGTTTATAGGAAGGCGAAGGGGTTGGGGGTGTGGAAAAAGGATTTACAGAGATAATTTCAGGTAAAAATAACGAGGGTAATAAAAAAAAACTGTGGTAGGAGAGGAGAAGGGGTGGGGGGGGGTGTTGTGTTAATTTGATGATAGAGATAATTTCAGGTAATTTAAAAACGAGATAATAAAAAAAAACTGTGTTTTTAGGGGAAAGGCCGAGTTGGGTGTGGTGGTGGTGGGGGGGGGTGGGGGGAAGGGTTTTTTAAAAA
Source organism: Rapana venosa (assembly GCA_028751875.1). Classification (NCBI taxonomy): domain Eukaryota; kingdom Metazoa; phylum Mollusca; class Gastropoda; order Neogastropoda; family Muricidae; genus Rapana; species Rapana venosa. Next base: position 23,563,353 of record CM054154.1, on the reverse strand, counting down.
GTGACGAAAGTAATTACAGGGTAATTTAAAAAAAGATAATAAAATATCTGTGTTGGGGAGGAGAGGCTTTTAAGGGGGGGGAGGTGGATTTTGTGATAAAAAGAAATTTCAGATAATTAAAAAGATAATAAAATATCTGTGTTATAGGAGAGGGTAGTGGGGGTGGTGGGGTAAGGGGGGGGGGGGGTTTTGAAGGTTGTTAATATAAAGAACAGATAATTACCCGGGTAATAATAACGAGGAAACATAAAAAGATCTCTAGGCTGAGGGGGGAGGGGGGTTGGGGGGGGGGGGGGGGGGGGGGGGGGGCGGGGGGTTGTTTGACACAGTAATCATTTTTATTTTTCCGTGGGGCATCCCCCTTTTCCCCTCTCTTCCCTCTCTCTCTCTCTCCTCCCCCTTTTTCCCCTCTCATCATTCTCATCTCTCCTCATTTCTTCTCTCTGCTCCTCTCTCCCTCCCTTTTCTCCTCCCCCTCTCCTCTCTCTCCCCTCTCTCCTTCTCTCTCTATCTTCCTCTCTCTCTCTCTTCTCTCTTTCTCTCTTTTCTTTTCTCTCTCTCTGTTTCCCCTTCTCTCTCTGTTTTCCCCTCTCTTTCTCTTTTTTCTTTCTCTCTCTGTTTTCCTTTTCTCTCTCTTTTCTTTCTCTGTTCTCTCTTTTTTCTCTCCCCTTTTTTTCACTCTCCTGTCTTTTTCTCTTTCTCTTCTTCCCCTTTTTCTCTTCTCCCCTATTCTCTCTCCCCTTTTTTTCTCTCTCCGTCTCTCCTCTTTCTCTTCTTTCCCTCTCTCTTCTCTTTTCTCTTTCTTCCCCTCTCTTTCTCTCTTTCCCTTTTCCCCCTTTTCTCTCCTTTCTCTCTCTCCTCGTCTGGTACTCTTTTTCCCCTCTTTCCTCTTCCCCCTCCTTTTCTCTCTCCCCTTTTTCTCTTTCCTTTCTCTCTTCCTCTTTTTCTCTTTTCTTTCTTTTTCAAATCTTTTTCCTCTCTCTCCCTTTTCTTCCCCTCTCTCTCCTCTTGTCTTTTCCCGGGGCAATTTTGTTCCTTCCGCCCTCCCTCCCCTTCCCTCTTCCCCCACTCCTTCCCCGCGCTCCAAACTTTCACTCCCCCTCGTCAACCCCCACAACCCTTTTCCGGGGGTTCATTTCACCCCTTTCTCGGCCTTCCCCCCCTCCGGTCTCCTTTTCCCGGTTCCAGGTTCCCGGCTCAACCGGCTCCCCTTTTTCCCCCTCCCCCCGGTTCCCCAACCCCCCGTAACCCTTTTTTTGGGGGTGTCCAAATTAGGATTGCGGAGGGGCAACCCGGACCCGGCCCGACGGGAGGAAAGGGAGGATTTCAGGCGGGCGCAAAGGGAGGTTTAGGAAGGGTTCAGGAGGAATGCAGGCAGGGAGGGTTGCAGGCAGGAATTTCAAATCAGGCCGGGGCAGGATTGCAGGGAGAAATGCAGGCAGGGAGGATTGGGGATGGGAGGGTTTCAGGAAGGGAGGTTCCAAAGGGCTGCAGGCAGGGATTTGGCAGGGCAAGGAGCCGCAGGGCAAAGGGAGGAATTTCAGGCAGGGGGCAAGGGGGCAGGACTGCCCGGCAGGGAACGCTGAGTTTCTGACTCAAAGCGCACCCGTTCCGACTTTGAAGCTGAGGGGGGAGGAAAGGGAGGGAAAGGGGGGGAGGGAGGCTGAAAGGTTTTTTGTCCCCGCCGTCTAGTCAACACCCCCTGTCTTTTTTTCATCCCCCAAAACCCCGTGGGTTTTTTTGGTTGGGTTGGGGGTTTTTTTAGGGTGGAGGGTTGGGGGGGGGGGGGGGGGGGGGGGAAGGGGGAAAGGGAAAGGGGGGGGGGGGGGGGGGGGGAAGAAAGGAGAAAAACGCACCAAATGAAATTTTTTCAACCAGTTTTCCTCTTCCCTCCCCACTTCCTCCATTTTTCCCCCGGGCCCTGTGGCTATGCGTTGCAGTGCTCCGATCTGCTCTGCATGTTGCTCTGCATCTCGTCTGTGTTTGTCTGCTTCTGGTCTGTCTCTCTGTCTCCCTTCTGTCGTCGATCTGTCTCGTCTCTCTCGCTCTCTCTGATTCTTCTCTCTCCTCTCTCTCTGTCTTTCTCTTCGTGTCCTGCTGTACTGGCTCTCTTTTCTCTTCTCTCTCTTCTCTCTCTTCCTCTCTCTTCTCTCTGTTTCTCTTTGTCTTCTCGTTCTCTCGTCTCTGTCTCTCTCTCTCTCTGTGGTCTCTCTGTGTCTCTTCGTCCCCTCTTTCTCTCTCTCTCTTCTCTCTTCCTCTCTCTCTCTCTCTCTCTCTCTCTCTCTGTCTCTTTCGCTTCATTAGTTCGTAAACAGACTCCGTGTCCACTGGCAGGACTTAATTGCTAGCAGACTTGTCTTTGTTCAAAAATGCAGCGAAGGAATCACAGATCAGGCTGGACTGTATCACACATCTGCATAGGACTAGCAGGCAGTACTGCAGCTACAGACTGCAAACAGGTCATTTTCTAGCAGACTCAGCAGAGGATTGCAGGCAGATTGCATGGCAGGTCTGCGTCAGCGACTGCTGGTCAGGATTCCCCCTCCATTCCAGCACTGTGAGGACTGCAGCAGGCAGCTGCAGTTTTCGACTAAAGACCATCGTCGAGCTTTGACGCGCAGGTGAGGAAGGAAGAGGCGGAGGGAGGAGGGGGTGAGGATGGATCAGGATAGGATCAAGCGGGGTGCAGGTGGTTGAGGGTTGGAGGTGAGGAGGATGGGGGAGGAGAGGGGAGGGGGAGGAAGGGAGGGAGGAGGGATGGGGGAGGGGGAGAGGAGAGAGAAGACATGAGAGGACAGGATCATGCGGCTGGATGAGCAGAGAGGACTGCAGGAGACGTGATTTTGTAAAGAGGATAATTGAGAAGAATTGCGGGGAGGAAGGTAGGGAGAGGGAGGAAGGTATTATCTGCATAGGCTAGAACGTGACTGCTATAAGTGAAGGATGTTTTGTTGGAGAGGAGGGAGGGGAAGGAGGGGAGTGGAGGTGAGAGAAGGGGAGGGAGGAGAGGAGAAGCAGAATGCACCACCCCTCCCCATTCCCATCCCGCCTGTTGGGATGGAAGAAGAGGAATTTAGGTAAATGAATTGTTTGTTGTTGATGAAAACGAGGAGGAAGGGAGGGAAGGGAGGAAGGGTGGGAGGAGAGAGAAAAGAGAAGAGGGAGGAGAAAGGAAGGAAGAAGAAGGGGAAGGGAGGAGAAGAAGGAGGAGAGGAGGAAGGAAGGGGAGGAGAAGGAGGAGGGGAGGAGGAAGAGAAGGGGGAGAGGAGGAAGGAAGGAGGAGGGGGAGGGAGGAAGAGAGGAAGGAGAGGGAGGGAGGAAGGAAGGGGGAGGAGAGGGAGGGGGGGAAGGGGAGGGAGGAGGAGGAGAAAGGGGGAGGAGAGGGAGGGAGGGAGAAGGAAGAGGGAGAGGAGGGGAGGAAGGAAGGAAGGGGAGGGAAGGAGAAGGAAGGTGGGGAGGGAGGGAAGGAAGAAGGGGGAAGGAGGGAGGGGAGGGAGGGGGGGGAGGAGGGGAAGGGAGGGAGGAGGGAGGGAGGAAGAGAGGAAGGAAGGGAGGGAGGAAGGGGGAGGGAGGGAGGGAGAGAGGAAGGAAGGGGGAGGGAGGGAGGGAGGGAGGTACACACACACACACAAACACACACACACATCCATCCATCCATCCCATCTTAAAATTTACGCTGATGGGTCCCTTTTAGATAGTAATGATGGGGGTGTTGCCTTCTTCATTCCATTTCTAAAGGTTGAAAAAATAATTATATTACATTGGGAAGAATCATTCCATCTTTTTACTGCAGAATGAACTGCAATCTTAATGGCTATATACTATGTTGCTTAACTTTGCAAGAATCATACACCAGGTTCTTTATGTGCCTTGGTCCAAAGTCAGTTTTACAACCTCTCCGACATTCAGGCTCGAAAAATCTTGTAACTGGAAATTAACATTCTCATCCATTTCCTGATATTAAGAGGTACCGGTATTGCTTTTTGGCTGGATTCCGTCGCATTGCAGTGTGTACTGTAACGGAAAAGTTGATGCGGCTGTTGAAAGAGCTGCAAAGGAATTTAAACTCTGCATATGCCCTGACTATTCCTATATCTGTTGATGAGGGGTATAACATAGTCGAGAATGCATGCTGGAAACATGTTTGGGAAAAAAAACCAAATAGATGCTTGATCCTCTTTCTGTCATTCCTCTTTTTTAGATCTTAGACATAATATTCTTCATTCCCAATTTGGACATTCACAATTAATGGACCTAAGAAAAATAATCTGTCTTATTTGCAGACTGAAACTGAATGCATTCTGGGCAAAAGTTTGCTAGAAATGTATACTGCATATGTGGCAAAACAATCTCGAACATTTATATTCTTGTCGAATGTCAGTTTTTGAAACAGCTTCGTGACATTCATGGAAATTCCTTGGACAAGGTTTTCAGCAACAATATATCGCTGTGTGAAATCGCGATGGCGTTAATAAAGCAGTGTCCCATTAGTAATCTCCTGTAGCATAAACATGTGATGGCATTCATCAGACTGACTCTCCAAGGCAGGGACATTTGCCCCTCTAAACAACTGTGGTTGATTTTCTATAGTTTGATTCAGAAGTTTTCTTCATTGTTTTACGTGATGTTGACTACATTGTTATGTAGATAGTTTTACAGTTCCATTGTTACATTATTTTCTTACAGTTCATACCTCTCTCTCTCTCTCTCTC
>CM054154.1:23548641-23551141 GCA_028751875.1 Rapana venosa | reverse complement strand
CAACCTAATCTTACACAGTCATTCAATCAGTGATAAATAATCAATAATTTAAACAAACAGGTTATTACAAACATGGTGCGCTGCAGACAAAATCTATAAAACAAAATTTCAATAGTCAAATGTTTTTCAAAAGCACACCACACAGGTCGTATACTTTAGCAGGGTGATAGGGCATGGGTTAGTGAAGGTGGGATAGTTCTGATATGAAACAGGAGGGGGGAAATCTTAGGTTTGAAATAAATATGTCTTGAGGCTGGATTTAAAAGTGTCATAACTAGGTTTCTGGCGAAGAGAAAGAGGGAGCTCATTCCAGGTCGATGGACCCGAAATAGAGAAAGAGCGGCGGCCAACGGTGGATTGGTTGAATCTAGGTATTCGTTGGCACAAGGTATCTGCAGCAGAGCAGAGGGAACGTGAAGGAGTGTACAGGTGAAGACATTCACAGAGGTAGGAGGGTGCAGTTTTGTGGAGACATTTGTAACAGAGGGTACTGATCTTATAATCTACTCTCTGTGGCACAGGCAGCCAGTGGAGAGATCGCAAGAGAGGGGGGGTAATGTGCTCAGATTTTTTTTCTTTCTGAGAGAACTAGTCGAGTTGCGGAGTTTTGTATAGGTTGAAGGGAGTGGATAGATGATGCTGGCAGACCAGCCAAAAGAGAATTGCAATAGTCCAGACGTGAAAGAATGAGAGAAATGACAAGTTTGGCTGTTGCATCGGTGGACAGATACTTTCGAATTGCATTATTACGCCGTAATACGTAGACAGATACATAGATATCAAAGCTTTCACACTGTTGGCCACGTCATCGGGAAGGGTTGGGGGGGGGGGGGGGGGGTTGCTTTCTGATCTGCAAACAAAATCTGCTACGACAGAGAGAGCAGATGCGTAGGACAGCCCATTTCTGAGACCATTGTGATAAACAGATAGTGATGGGGACGGGATAGCCTAGTGGTTAGAACATTGCGCTCGAAAATCTGCCGACCCGGGTTCGATTCCCGTTCAAGAGGGATATTTTCCCCTGGAGTTAACCATCAGTGCAGACTCCACTCTCCCCAAAAAGTCCTTCGGATGAGACTCTAACACCGGGGCCCCGTGTGCGAACGCAGGCAGAACATCTTGCGCACACGTTTAATTCCTGTTCCGCTTTTCGTAAGAGTAGGCCATCGTGTGCCGGTGGGAACAGATGACAAAATTGAAAAGACAGCGTACACACGGGGACTAGGTGTAAAAAAGCATACAAGTGTTTATTCCATTATCCTCGATATAAAAGAATTTAAAAATATTAAAATGTTTCACACTGTTAAAAGCCTTACAGTTCTTGATTAAACCATTGACGCTGGGGGCAACAACAGCAAAGTGAGAGGCTGTAGTATGACCAGTGGCTTTCTTTCCCACTCATGGAATTCCACTTTACAGCTTAGTCTTTAGTGATCGACTATGACTCTCTGACTAGGAGGCTTGACTCGCACAGTAGTCCTTATGTGCTGCAGCCCTGGGGGCTGGTTGGCCTTTGGAGAGCATCTCCAACGCTGACTGTCCTTATGCCCACTTGGCCGAGAGAGTGGGGATGTACTGTGGGCAAGGCATCTCCTCTATAATCAAATTTCTGCCCAATTTCCGAAACAGCAGCTGCTCCTCTGCTGTTTTGGAGGTCATCGTCGAAAACGACGGACTAACATACATACAGTCGACGAAAGTTACGCCTGCTTCGACTTCAGTTTCTACTTTTCCCCTTAACGGTATCTGAAGCGCACGCACGCACGCACGCACGCACGCACGCACGCACGCACACACACACACACACACACACACACACACACACACACACACACGCACCACGCACACACACACACACACAACACACGCACGCACGCACGCACGCACGCACACACACACACACACACACACACACACACACACACGCGCGCAATGATAGAGAAAAGGAGGCACCAAAATACATCTAGATAGGACAGAAAATGTAGATATTGTAACAAGATAGAAGATGAATTTCATGTACTCGATGAATGTATCTCATATGATGAACTCAGAAACAATTTGTTATTAAAAAGTACAACCAAAGACCAAAAAAACCGTAACATTTGTATAGATAAATTAAGCGACATAATCACAGTTGATATCTATCAAGCAGATACCATCAAATATGTGTATGAATGTTTTAAGAAAAGAGAAAATGAGAAGTAAAATGCAACATGCATTTAGTGTACATCAGTTTGAGCCAAAGAGATGATTATAACTGATGTTTGCTTGTTTTGTTGTTGTGCCAAATAAGTCTACTTGACTGAAAGGGCAATAAGGTATTCTGAATCTGAAAAATCTGAATCACACACACACAGCCATGTCTTTTGCTCTCTCGTAACAATCACCCTGCGTGGCAAAAGAATGAGATCTCCCTGTAAAAAAAAAGGTAAAGGTAAAGCAGTCCCATAACCTATAAGGTCGTAGGGGAGCGAGGCGTCAGAGACCTCACTTCTCTAGG
>CM054154.1:23532709-23538141 GCA_028751875.1 Rapana venosa | reverse complement strand
CCTATCTCTTTTTAAACTTCCCCCAATCCTTGTATTCCTTTTTTAAACTTTCTATTTTTTGTAAATTTAAAAAAATCTTAATCCTTGTATTCTTTTTTATAATCTTCCCTTATCCTTGCATTTCTTTATAATCTTCCTTAATCCTTGTATTGTTTTTTATAATCTTCCCTTATCCTTGCATGCTCTTTTACGATCTTCCTTAATCCTTGTATTGTCTTTTATAATCTTCCTTAATCCTTGTATTGTCTTTTATAATCTTACTTAATCCTTGTATTGTCTTTTATAATCGTCCTTAATCCTTGTATTGTCTTTTATAATCTTCCCTTATCCTTGTAGTCTCTTTTATAATCTTTTTTAATCCTTGTATTGTCTTTAATAATCTTTCTTCTTCTTTGTATTAAAAAAATATATATCTTAATCCTTGTATTCTCTTTTATAATGTTCCTTAATCCTTGTATGTCTTTTATAATCTTCCTTAATCCTTGTATTCTCTTTTATAATCTTCCCTAATCTTTGTATTCTCTTTTATAATCTTCCCTAATCCTTGTATTCTCTTTTATACTATTTCTTATTCTTTGTATTAAAAAAATATGTTTTAATCCTTGTATTTTTTTTATAATCTTCCCTTATCCTTGCATTCTCTTTTATAATCTTCCTTAATCCTTGTATTGTCTTTTATAATGTTCCTTAATCCTTGTATTGTCTTTTATAATCTTCATGAATCTTTGTATTGTCTTTTATAATCTTCCTTAATCCTTGTATTGTCTTTTATAATCTTCCTTAATCCTTGTATTGTTTTTAATAATCTTTCTTAATCCTTGTATTGTCTTTTATAATATTCCTTAATCCCTGTTATGTCTTTTATAATCTTCCTTAATCCTTTTATTGTTTTTTATAATCTCGCCTAATCCTTGTGTTGTCTTTTATAATCTTCCTTAATCCTTGTATTCTCTTTTATGATCTTCCTTAATCTTTGTATTGTCTTTTATAATCTTCCTTAATCTTTGTATTGTCTTTTATAATCCCCCTAATCCTTGTATTGTCTTTTATAATCTTTTTTAATCCTTGTATTGTCTTTTATAATCTTCCTTAATCCTTGTGTTGTCTCTTATAATCTTCCTGAATCTTTGTATTCTCTTTTATAATCTTCCCTAATCCTTGTATTCTCTAATATAATCTTCCTTAATCATTGTATCGTCATTTATAATCTCGCTGCTGTCCTCGTTAACGATATTGTTAATGATATTTATTGAATATAATCTGAATCTCGAAAATCCAACAAATCAAAGCACCTCAATCCTTGCAATGTCTTTTGTTAATCTCTCTTCCTTTTTTAAGCCTTGTATTTTCTTTTTGATAATCTCCCTTTCTTCTTCTTTAAATCCTCGTATTGTCTTTTGGTAATCACCCTTTCTTCTTCTTTAATCCTTGCAATGTCTTTTGATAATGGCCCTTCCTTTCATCTTTAATCCTTGAAATGTCTTTTGATAATCTCCCTTTCTTCTTTAAATCCTTGTATTGTCTTTTGATAATTTCCCTTTCTTTCTTCTTTAATCCTTGCAATGTCTTTTGGTAATCTCCCTTTCTTCTTTAATCCTTGCAATGTCTTTTGATAATGGCCCTTCCTTTCTTCTTTAATCCTTGAAATGTCTTTTGATAATCTCCCTTTCTTCTTTAAACCTTGCATTTTCTTTTGATAATTTCCCTTTCTTTCTTCTTTAATCCTTGCAATGTCTTTTGATAATCTCCCTTTCTTTCTTCCTTAAATCCTTGTATTGTCTTTTTATGATCTCCCTTTCTTTCTTCTTTAATCCTTGCAATGTCTTTTGATAATTTCCCTTTCTTTCTTCTTTAAACCTCGTATTGTCTTTTGATAATCTCCCTTTCTTTCTGCTTAAACCCTCATATTGTCTTTTGGTAATCACCCTTTCTTCTTCTTTAATCCTTGCAATGTCTTTTGATAATGGCCCTTCCTTTCTTCTTTAATCCTTGAAATGTCTTTTGATAATCTCCCTTTCTTCTTTAAATCCTTGTATTGTCTTTTGATAATCTACCTTTCTTTCTTCTTTAATCCTTGCAATGTCTTTTGATAATCTCCCTTTCTTTCTTCCTTAAATCCTTGTATTGTCTTTTTATAATCTCCCTTTCTTTCTTCTTTAATCCTTGCAATGTCTTTTGATAATCTCCCCTTCTTTCTGCTTAAACCCTCATATTGTCTTTTGGTAATCTCCCTTTCTTTCTTCTTTAAATCCTTGCATTGTCTTTTGGTAATCTCCCTTCTTTAAACCTTGTATTGTTTTTTGATAATCTCCCTTTCTTTCTTCTTTAAATCCTTGTATTGTATTTTGATAATCTCCCTTTCTTTCTTCTTTAATCCTTGTATTTTCTTTTGATAATCTCCCTTTTTAGTAGGTGGCGCTGCTCGAGTGGCGACACTCTCTACTGACAGGCGATATACTTTTTTGTTTGTTTTCGTTATATTGTGTGTCTATCAACTCAAAGTTCTGCAGAGTTGTGTCTGGTGTCTGGTGTGTCAGTAATAACAGCAACAATGCTGGGAAGATCAGTTCTATTCACTCTTTTTGTCTGCTTTCTCATAGCGTCATCTGACTGTGTGCGAGAGCGCCTAACGACAACAGCCAGGGCCCGGGTCGTCGTACACTCGAGAATTTCTCCTTAGCCTGAGGAATCAGCCAGTGTGTTAGCAGAAGGCAAAGACTGCAACTTTCCATGGATATTCTACCTTCAACAAATAACAACATAAAACTTGGAAGAACATCAAGAAAAGAAAGCGAGGTAGGAAGGTGGGTGAGACAAAGACTAAAAATTTGAATAATCGGAAAACTCCGCACCAACCGTGCCCTAGCCAATGTCCAGTCCCTACGTTCCAAAACCGACGAGCTTCAAGCTAACATCAACACCTACACCAATATAACAAAGCCGGAATTCTTGCCTTTACCGAAACCTGGCTGAGTCCCGCCGTACCGAACTGCGCCCTCTCCAAGACGGCTTCCGTAAACCCATTCGGCTTGACAGAGACTCACACGCAAACGGGGAAGGCACAAGGCGGAGGTTGTGCTTCTACATCAACGAGCGTTGGTGTGGTGATTTTAAAAAAATTAGAACTACGCTATCCGTGGAGGACATTGAACTGCTCTCTTTTTCGCTCCGGCCTTTTTACTTACCACGGAATTCCCCAATTATTTTTCACTTTATTTACTTTCCCACCCCAAAGCAAGAGTGGCTAGAGCAACTGAACATATATTAGATCACCTCCATGGCTCGTTTTCTATATCCCCTGATGCCCCTAATTTTTATCCTGGTGATTTCAATAACTGTTCCCTTACTAAACTACTGAAAACTATGAACAGTATGTGACCTCCCCTACACGAAGAAACAAGACCTTAGACTGTGCTATGGGACTGTAGCAGGCGCCTATAGATCGTTGCCTTTGCCTCCCCTGGATCAACTACCACAACTGCATTCTTCTTGCACCCATGTACCATCAGTGTTTCGGCGCCTTCAACCCATAGTCGGGAACCGCAAAAAAATGGACTGCTGATAGTATAGCTAGTTCTGCAAGGCTCTTTGATTGCACTGACTGGGATATTTTTATGATGTTGTTCAGATCTGAATGAGCTCACTGATGTTATTTGTTCTTATATTTCATTTTGTGTTAGTTGTGTCATTCCAACTAAGGAGATAACCTTTACCCCAATAACAAGCCTTGGTTCCCAAAGGATCTGAAACGTGTTTTAAACAAAAAGAAAGTAGTATTTACACGGGCAAGAACAACAAAAGAAGGAAGTAAACAAAGAAGTCAAAGCTGCTGTTGCACAAGCCAGACGATATAATAAAAATAAGAAAAGAAGACAATTTTGCGAGGAACAATTTTCGTTCTGCATGGCAGGGTATCAAAAATGTCTGCAGTAAATATGGTAGGTGTCCAACATGGGTCAAAGATCAGTTTGCAGGGAGTATTGATAACAACTTACCAGCCCAAACTAAACGCATTTTTTACTCGCTTTGAAAAGCATGTTTTCTCAATGAATTAAATGATCAAGCAATCCCTATTTTTTCTGAGAATAGCGTCATTGTTGATGAAAAAATTTATCTGTAACCCACTTAAAGGCAATAAATATTAACAAATCTCCCGGACCAGATGGTTTTATGTGGAAGAACCCTGAAATTCTGCGCTACTGAGCTTGCCAGTGTCCTTCAACACCTGTTCCAGGCCTCACTGGATACTTGTCAGATTCCTGTTATTTGGAAAACTTCCAATGTGATACCTCTTCCAAAGAAACCCAACCCTTTCTCGCCTAACGATTTTAACCCTGTAGCTCTCACATCTCTTGTGATGAAAACGCTGGAAAAGATCGTAAAATCTCTCATTCTTTCTGCTACAGAGAAAGACCTTGACCCACTGCAATTTTCATACAGGTCTCGAAGGGGTGTCGAAGATGCCAAACTATTCATTTGAACAAGTTGTATAGCCACGGAAACACCCGACTCTCATGCCAGAATATTGTTTTGCTGACTTTAGTTCAGCTTTCAATACAATGCAGCCTCACGTTCTGGTTAACAAAAAAATTTCAAAATTTGACGTAGACAATCAACTTGTTCGTTGGCTGATTGAATTTTTAACCAACAGACCACAGCGTGTTTTGGGCCCAAAAAAATATCTTCTTCGGTTAGATTTACCTGCACTGGTTCTCCGCAGGTTGCGTCCTCTCACCACTTCTGTACATTCTATACACAGATGATTGCAGAAGCAACTATGGAAATTCCTTTCGGTAAAGTTCGCAGACGATAGTGCTCTGTTTTTCCCTCTTATCCGGATCAGTCTTTAAACCATGGTCCAGCCCTCACCGAGTTCGTACACTGGTGTGACGAGGCCTATTTTGGAGCTAAATGTTTTTTAAAACTAAAGACCCCGCCTATCGACTTCAAAAGATCAGGGCATACTCCTAAGAATAATAATTATCCATAATCAAAAAGGGTTTAAAACGTTTCGAACTATAAGTATCTGGGAACGTTTTTGACCACAAGTTAAACTGGACATTAAACACTGACGCTATTGTCAAAAAGGGACAACAACGTCTGTATTTTCTGAGGAAACTGAACTCATTTTTTGTAGACAAAAAGATCCTTCCTTGTTTTACAAGTCTTACATAGAGAGTGTTCTAAGTTTTGCTTTCATTTGTTGGTACAATAACCTTAGTGTTAAAAACAAGAATGGCCTGCAGAGAATTGTAAGAACTGCCCCAAAAATAATTGGAAAAGAACAAAAAAGATCTCATGTCGTTCTGCAATCAGCAGCTTGTACCAAAACACAGCCATTTTGGCTGACCTTCTCATGCTTTGTTTCCAGAATTTCAAATGTTGTCTTTGGAACGCCGTTTTCAGTGTCCCATCACAAAACCAACAGAAAA
>CM054154.1:23510209-23527709 GCA_028751875.1 Rapana venosa | reverse complement strand
CACCATCCCCGGAAAATTTGTTGTATGTCGGTGAGAACTTTTAAACAAAAGTCAAATTTTTGATTGACAAAAAAACCACACAAAAAAACCCCAACAAAAAAAAAAGATGCTAGGCACACCCAGAGTGGGATAAAAAAAAACAGCCAAAAAAACCAAACACACGAGTGCTTGTTCCATTATTCTCCAAATGAAAGAAATGACTAACTAACTAACTAACTAACTAAATAGATAAACAGATAAATAAATAAATAATAATAATAAACCAGATGCCCCCCCCCCCAAAAAAAAAAAAAACCTCTCATAACTGACCTTTATTTATTTATTTTTTTTAAATTCTTTTATATTGAGGATAATGGAATAAGCACTTTACGTGCTTTTAAAAAAAATATTTTTTTTTTACATCCTATCCCCGTGTGTATACGGTTTTCTCAATTCTGTCATCCGTTTTCCCACCGGCATACAATGAGCCTACTCTTTACGAAAAGCGGAACAGGATTTAACGTGCGTGTGCGCGCGCACTGTTGTTTTGTTTGCAGTTTGTATGTGTGTTTTGTCAACCTCTTTTGTGTTCGTGCGCAGGGCAGATTTTCTTTTCCCTGAAAAAAATACTGGGCTTGCTCCCATCATGAAGAAAGGGTTCCTGGCCTCTCATCATTTTATTTTTGTTTTTATTTTTTTTATTTGTATAACAGTTGTCCCTGTCTGTAGATCTATCTGTTTCCCAAATTAGCCTGGCTTAAAAAAAAAATGTTATGAACCAAATTCCCCCCCCCCCCCCCCATCCCCTAACCCCCTCACCACCACCCCCAGGTACAATTCTCTTGCTGCCATGGTTTTTTTATATATAATTTTTTTAACTTATTTTTTCGAACCAATTCGGCCCCCCCCCCCCCCCCCCCCCCCCCCCCCCACCCTAGGGTACAATTCTCTTGCTGCTGTGTTTTTTTTTGTTTGTTTTTTAACTTGCGCTGAATGTGTGTGTTGTTGATGGTTTCGGGTAGGGGTGGGTGGGTGTGGTGGTGGTGGGGGGGGGGGGGTGTTTGGTGTTTGTGGGTGTGTGTGTGTGTGTGTGTGTGGTTTGTTGTGTGTGTGCTTCTTTGTTTTGTATGTGTGTGTTGTGTGTGTGTGTGTGTGTGTGTGGTGTGTGTGTTGTGTGTTTGTGTAGGGGGGGGGGTTCTTTCTTTGTTTTGTGTGTGTGTGTGTGGTTTTGTTGTTGTGTGTGTGTGTGTGTGTGTGTGTGTGTGTGTGTTGTGTTGTTGTTTCTTTCTTTTGTGTTGTCTTCAATTTAAACGTCTGTTCACTCTAAGTTATCGATATTAGACAAGGAAAATAGAAAGTGTAATGGAAGTTAAAGAAGGGAGAGGAAGGAGTGGAAGGAGAAAAGGTTAAGAAATAGCAGCATTGCTGGTATTTTTGTTTTAAAAAAATTATTAAAAAAAATATTTTTAAAATATTTTTTAAAAACCCTAGAAAAGTAAGGATAACACTTTTAAACACGAGCAAAATATAAACTCAGCAATGTGTGTGTGTGTGCGTGCGTGTGTGTGCGTGCGTGTGTGTGTGTGTGTGTGTGTGTGTGTGTGTGTGTGTGTGTGTGTGTGTGGTTTCTTTCTTTTTTGTATGGTGTGTGTGGGTTTTGTGGTTTCTTTCTTTTGTGGTGTGTTGTGTGTTGTGGTGTGTGTGTGTGTGTGTGTGTGTGTGTGGGGGTTTGTGGTTTCTTTCTTGTGTGTGTGTGCGTGCGTGTGGTTTCTTTCTTGTGTGTGTGTGTGTGGTGTTTTCTTTTGTATGTGTGTGTGTGGTTTTCTTTCTTTTGTGTGTGTGTGTGTTGTGTGTGTTGTGTGTTTCTTCTGTTGTGTGTGTGTGTTGTGTTGTGTGTGTGTTTGCTTTGTGTGTGTGGTTTCTTTCTTTTGTGTGTGTGTGTGTGGTTTCTTTTGTGTGTGTGTGTGGTGTTTTCTTTCTTTTGTGTGGTGTGTGTGTGTGTGTGGTGGTTCTTTCTTTTGTGTGTGTGTGGTGTGTGTTGTTGTGTGTTGTTTTCTTTGTGTGTGTGTGTGTGTGTGGTGTGTTTCTTTCTTTTGTGTGTTGGTGTGTGTGGTTTTCTTTCTTTGTGTGTGTGTGTGTGTGTGGTGTGTGTGTGTGTGTGTGTGTGTGTGTGTGTGTGTTGTGTGTGTGTGGTTTTCTTCTTGTGTGTGTGTGGTGTTTTTGTTGTGTGTGTGTTTTCTTCTTTGTGTGTGTGTGTGTGTGTGTTTTTTGTTGTGTTGTTGTGTGTGTGTGTGTGTGTGTGTTGTGTGTGTGTGTGTGTGTGGTGTGTGTGTGTTATTCCACGTGCAAAGAACACGAACCTTCAACTTTCTTCAGAACGGATGGTCCGAAAGTTGGTGTAGACCTTCACACAAGCGGAGACGCGCGACTATACTCGCGCGCGTGCATCAACACATACATGCACATGCACGTGTATGCATGCGCGCCGTGGGAAAGTGCGCGCGCACACACACACACACACACACAGATGGGAAGAAAGTCTCGAACTCACCATTTTCTTTTCTGAAGGCTACTCTCTCTTTCGACCTGCAACAAGACAGCCAATAAATAGCCAAATATGATCCAAATAATATATACTAAATATAATATACTGTATGATGTGGTTGCTTATATATATATATAAATAATATAATAAATAATATATATTTATTAATAATATATATATATATATATATATATATATTATATATATATAATATTTTGTGTGTGTTGTGTTGTGTGTGTGTGTGTGTGTGTGTTGTGTGTGTGTGTGTGTGTTGTGTGTGTTGTCCAACCATACTACAGGAACAGTGCGGGAAGAGAAGCGAGGCAGACAGAGGAAGAAATGGGCAGACAACATCACTGAATGGACAGGGAAGAGCTTCTCCACAACCCAGGCACTTGCACACAACCGCCGCAAATGGAGCCAGCTGGTGCGACGTTCGTCACTGCAGTGCCCCTACGACCCCGGAGGGGGTTATGGGAGCAGATGAGATGAGATGAGATATATGTGGTTTGTATATATATATTTGAGCTTGCCATCCTCTTCCTGTCAGTGACCACATTCCACTACCCTGGCAACTTGCTTTGAACAATCCCCCCAAAATACCTAACTTGACGCGCGCGCGCGTGTGTGTGTGTGTGTGTGTGTGTGTGTGTGTGTGTGTGTGTGTGTGTGTGTGTGTGTGTGTGTGTGTGTATTTTATTTATCTTATTTTATTTATTCTTTTACATCGAGCGTAATGGAATAAGCACTCATGTGCTTTTTTACATCCAGTCCCCGTGTGTATGCGGTTTTGTCAATTTTGTCATCTGTTTCCACCGGCACACAATGGCCTACTCTTCCGAAAAGCGGAACAGGATTTAACGTGTGCGCAAGATGTTCTGCATGCGTTCGAACACGGGACCTCGCTTTATAGTCTCATCCGAAGGACTTTAACACTCAGTTGATTGTTTTGTCAAACTGGGAAGAAAGGGCGAGGCTGGGAATCGAACCCAGAACCTCACGGTTTTATTTGTTGGCAGGCGAACGTCTTAACCATCCTGCCACCTTCCTTCCCTGTGTGTGTGTGTGTGTGTGTGTGTGTGTGTGGTGTGTGTGTGTGTGTGTGTGTGTGTGTGTTGTGTGTGTGTGTGTGTGTGTGCGCGCGCGCGCGCATGAGTGTTTATTGTATAATTACTATTATTTATTCCTTTGCTTCGAGGATGATGGAATAGGCACTCGTTTGCTGCTTTTTGCATCCAGTTCCCGTGTTTGTGTGTGTGTGTGTGGTGTGGTGTGTGTGTGTGGGGTTGTGTTTTGTGTGTGTGTGTGTTGTGTGTGTGTGTGTGTGTTGGCTTTGTAATTTTGTCATTCATTTGCATTGGCGCACAATTGCCTACTCTTCCGAAAGGTGGAACGGGTTTTGGCATGTGGGCCGGATGTTCTGCGTGTGCTCCCACACGGGACTTCGCTTATAGTCTCCTGGAAGGATGTGTATGTGTGTGTGTGTGTGTGTATGTGCATATGCGTGTATATGTGTGCATGCGTGCGTGTATGCGTGGGCGCGCAAGTGTGTGTGTTTGTGTGTGAATGTGTGTGTGTGAACCGTAACTATATGACCATAATTGTCCCATGTAAAATTCCCCCCCCCCTCTCTCTCTCTCTCTCTCTCCTCTCTCTCTCTCTCTCTCTCCTCTCTCTCTCTCTCTCTCTCTCTTCCTCCCCTCCTCTCTCTCTGGGCATGAAATGTGAATGCTCACACTAGGTTGTGTATTTTGGTCTCTGCACTTCAATACCAACTACAGCGACTGCAGAGGGACTTCTGCTTCCATATTTCGTAGACAGACCAATAAGTCACCATGCCATCGGCTCCACTGACTTTTAGGTCAGCATGTGGCTGCTTTTGTGCAGTCTACATCAACTTCATGCTGAAGAGAGCGAAAATGAAGAAAGCTTCAGGCATAGCCATGTTGAAAACAAGAGGGAAAGTAGACGGTGTCGTGTTGGGTTTGCTCCTCTCCTATGTATTTTGGGGCAGTCTACTTTTACCTTGTGGCGACATGGAGAGCAACCCTGGGCCCAACCGAAGCAAAGACGAAGCAGACGAGGCTTTCCAACACCAGGTCTTCCAGCACCAGGGCCAGTACGGAGCAGACATGTCACTCTCCTGGCAGTGCCTCCAGTGACAGAGGAGGAGAGCCCGCCTTGTCTGAAGTGGTGGTCATGCTGCATTCCATGCGCATCAGTATGGACACTGGGTTTGATCAAGGAGGGGAAGCAGGAGAGGCAGGTTCTGCGTGAAGACAACAAGGCCTTGCAGGACGAGCTGAAGGGACTGGCGGGGGTCATCCACGGGTTACGCCAGGAGAACGAGGAGCTGCAGAGGAGGAACGAGGACCTGACCAAGAGGGTGGAGGAACTGGAGAGGAAGACAGACGACCTGGAGGGACGGTCCAAACGCAAAAACCTCCCTTCTTCGGTCTGCCGAGGAGAGATGGCGAAACCCCTGCTGAGTGTGAAGGTAGGGTAAAGGACCTCCTTACAGACATGCTTGAACTCTCAGAAGACATTGAGTTCGACAGAGTCACCGCATAAACTCTAAGGCCGATTCTCCCGTGATTGCTAGAGGGTGTTTTTTTATAAACAAAATGTCTGTACTGAAAGCTAAAGGAAAAATCTGGGGGTTTTTATCGGTGAAGACTACCCAGTCGTGTTAGGGAGATAAGGAAAAGGCTGACTCCACACCTAAAGAAAGTGAGGGAAAGAGGGCAACAATGATCTTGATCATCTGTCATTGATCAGAAGAAATTTACTGTTGATCAGGACAATCACTTAGTTGAATTGAAATAGGCTGTCGCGGCCCCAGGAAATTTTTGACTACATTTGGGGAACTTTTTGATGAGGGGACAAAGTTTAGGAAAGCACCGGTTTTGCAGCCACAGTGTAGTGTCAACAATACCAAGTTAGCACTGCTAGTCATGGGACAGATGTCAACAGGGAGTGTTCTGATCTGAGTGTAGCCAAAAGCCAGGATGAAAGTGTAAACACTGTGTGCATGAATGAATGTGTGTCAGATAATGTGAATAAAGATGGGTTGCAAGATGTGTGTACTTCCTCTTTCATACTCATTGATGATGATAATAAGAATTATTCCCCTTTGTGTAAAACTTCAAAGTTGTTTTCTTTTTTACACTGGAATGTTAATGGATAATTGTCTAAACTGTGTGATATGGATTTTGTGTCATATGTTTGTTCCTTCGATTTTATTTGTCTGGTTGAAACGTTTGTTGAAGATTTTCACTCTTCAGTGTTTGTTGGGTATGAGACTTTTTGTAAACCTGCTACTAAACTTTCTGCCCAAGGGAGACGATCAGGTGGTCTTTTGTGTCTCATTAGATGGGAGTTATGTCCCTTTGTGAAGCAACTGGATATAAAATCAGATGTTTTTGGTGCATTCATTATTAATAAATCGTTGTTTGGCACAATGAAAGATGTCTTATACGTGGCCATTTATGTACCACCATCTGATTCACCATATTACAGAATGTATGATATTGAAAATGGAATAATGGTACTAGAAGATTTTCTTGTCAACTGTATGCTTTCTTGTGGTGATGTTTATGTTGTATTGGGAGGGGATTTTAACAGCAGAATATCCAATGTTTCTTTAGATTTTGAGGACAGTCATACGCCATTCACAAATCAACATCCAAGTGGACCTCTGCATATGAACAGACAGTCACAAGATAATGTGTTAAATCATTATTGAAATTTGTTCTTGAATATGTGCACTGCTTTAGATTTATATATTTTGAATGGAATGTGTCATGGAGACCGTCAGGGTTGCTACACATACGTATCTGAGACTGGAAGCAGTGTCAATGACTATTTTGTGATGTCACGAAACATGTTCACATGTTCCCGCAATTCTCTGAGGATTGTGAGATGAATGTTCTTGAAAGACGTGAATCTGACCACATGCCTTTAGTGCTTTATATCAATTTTCCTAATGAAAAAATAGAGAATGAAAAGGGGAAAAAGAAATAAGTGTATAGTTGAAAATATTGTCTGGTATGAAACATTGTAAAGTCTTTGATAGGTTATTGGACTCAGATGAGAGGCAACAGAGATTAATTATGGCTAGTGATCTGATTGATGTTAATATTAACCAAGCTCATGATATCTTTAACAGTTGTATAACAGATTGTGCTGATTGCATGAAAAAGCAGATAAGTGTGAATAAAAACTATGGCTATAGTGATTGGTATGATTGGAATGTCGTTATGTAAAAGAAATGTTACGTAATTATTAAACAAGTATCGTCGCTCTTTATCTCTGTTTGATCGTGATTTATACCGTACAGCTAGGCGTGACTATAAACAGCTTTTAAAGACAAAACGTAAACTGTTCAATAATGCACTGCTGGATAAATTAATTGCTTCTGTTGATAACCAAAAAGAGTTTTGGAATGTAATGCGTAGTGTACAGAGTAAAAGAAATCAGCCTGTAAATAATGTTAGTCTAGACGATTGGTTTCAACATTTATGAAATTGCTTGAAACAAATGATGGTAATCATAATGATACAGATAGGGAAGAAGGAATAGATAATAGTGATTATTGCGATGATAACTTTAATCGTCCAATTTCAAAAGAAGAAATAATGTTAGCTTTAAGGAAATTAAAAAACCGAAAAGCCGCTGGCCCAGATGACATTATTGGAGAGATGATAAAAAGTGCTTGTAAGGTAGAGTCGAATATGAGCTTTCTTGTACAATTTTTCAATGTTTTATTTGATAAGGGTATATACCCAGATAGTTGACTGAGTCAATTATTCTACCTTTATTACAAAAAAGGGCGATGTTAACAATACAAATAACTACCGGGGGATTTCTTTGTGTAATATTAGTAGTAAATTATATAGTTCAGTTATTAACAGAAGACTACAGGAATGGGTAGAGGAGAATAACATAACGGGCGAATTTCAGGCTGGGTTTAAACGAAATTACTCCACTGTAGATCATATGTTTACTTTAATGGCCTTTGTTCAAAAATAGTTCTGTTTGAATCGGAAATTATATGTGCTTTCATTGATTTGAAAAAGCTTTTGATTCTGTTAATAGAAGCATATTGTGGCCTATTTTGCTTAAGAATGGAATTCGGGGGAAATTGTTTAAAAGGATAATGAGCATGTACAAATGTGTAAATGCTAGAGTTAGATGTGGTGCATCATTGACGGATTATATAAACTGTACAGCTGGTGTTAAACAGGGAGATGTGTGTAGTCCTATTTTGCTTTCTTTATTTATCAATGAGTTGACTCTGGAAGTTTTCGTAATGGTAGACATGGTGCACGATTCATGGTTGACACTTTAGAAATATTTTTACTCCTTTTGGCTGATGAGGTAGTGTTAATTTCAGAGACAGTTTTGGGCTGCAAAGACAATTAAATAGTTTAGAAAAAAGCGTCAGGTTTACTACAGTTAAAGGTTAATAATGCAAAAAGTAAAATTATAGAATTTAAAAAAGGGGGGTTTATTTTTGCGGGAAGCGGGAAAAAGGGGGACTTATAAGGGAAAGGGGCGTTATCCCCAGTTGTGAAGGGTTAAAAGGGTATCTAGGAAATATTTTTCAACACGACTAAAGTTTTTCATTTGCCGTAGAGATCTGTTAAGTAGAGCAAAGTATCCTTTATTTTTTTGTTTTTTCTGGGGAAAATAATGAAAATTAAAAATAATGACTCTCTTACTTTTATTTCTGAAGTTTTTTGGGTGCACATTTTTTTCCCCCAGGGTTGGGGGTTTGGTGGGTTTGGTGGGGGGGGGGGGGGGGGGGGGGGGGGGTTTTGTATCAAAACCCCTGACAGTGCTCCGTCCCCCACCCCACCCAAACCCCACCCCCCCTACACCCCAACCCCCCTAGGATTTTTTTCCCTCCCCTTTCCACCCCCAAAAATTCCTCCTCCCTCCCCCCCACCCACACACACCCACACCCATACACCCCATCCCACCCCCCCAACCCCCTTCACACCCAAAACACACACACATTTACACATCACACACCCCAAAACCACACACACACACCCCACACCCCACACACCCTTTACCACCTTTTCTTTTCTTTTTTTCTTCTTCTTTTTCTTTTTTTTTCCCGTCGTCTTCTTCTTCTTTTTTTCTTTTTTCCCAAAAAAAAAAAAAATTTTTTCCCTTCCTTTTTTTAGGGCGGAACCCTTTAAAGGATGAGGGACGCGACACGCGATGACAAAGACAGCCAACCCAATCCCGTTTCCCGACTGCCATCATCTCAGGGACCCTTTTTTGGAACCTGGGTCCACCCTGGTCGCTGAAAACTTTCAGGGGTCACGTCAAGCCCAAAAAACGCTTGACTCAACAAAGCAGGGAGGTTTTTCCGCTCCGCATGTTTTGATAAATAAATTTTAATAAAAAAATGAAAAAGTTAAAAACCTAAAAATTTAATTTCAAAAGATTGAAAATTTAATAAAAAAATAATAAATAAAAATAATAATAATTTTAATAATAAAAATAAAAATTTAAAAAATAAAAAAAAAACAATAATAATCAAATAAATAAATAATAAATAACATAAAAAATTTTAATAATAATAATAATAATAATAAAAAATAATATAAAAAATTTAAAAAAAAGTTAAATAATAAAAAACAAAAAAAATAAAAATTTAATAATAAAAAATTAAATAAAAATTTAATTTTAAAAAATAATTTAAAAATTTTAAAAATAAATTATAATTAAAAACAAAATTTAAAAAAATGAAAAATTAAAAAAATAATATCCCCCCCACATTAATAAAAAAAAAATTAAAAATTAATAAAAAATAATTAATAAAAAAAATATTTAAAAAACAAATTAAAAAAAGTAATAATAATAAAAATTTAAAAATAATAATAAAATAAAATTTAATAAAAATAATAAAAAAAAAATTTTAATTTTTTTTAAACGGGAAAAACCTTTTTTATTTTTTATTTTTCCCTAAATCTTCCCAAGACAAATAAAAAGGGCACTACGCCGCTGACATTTTATTTTTTTAAAAGACTTTTAGCCCCTTGGCTCCCAAACCCAAGTAAAACCGTTGAGGTTCTGGGTTCAAATTCCCCCCCAGCCTCCTCGCCCTTTCTTCCTCCCATTTTTGACCCCCCCCCACATCCCCCCCCTCCCCCCCCCCCCCCCAAAAAAAATAAATAAAAAAAAAAATTATAAAAAATCAAAACTGAATGTCAAAAGTCCTTCGGATGAGATTTTTAAAAACCAAAGAAGACCCCCCCACCGGGGCAAAAACCCCATGCGAAAAATTTTGGCGCACACGTGAAATCCTGTTTCCGGCTTTTCGAAAGATAGTCCATTGGTGCCGGTAGGGGGTACAGATGAAACATTGACAAACCCCCATACCCCAAGGGGGGGATTTGATGAAAAAAAAAAAGCACAGAGTCTTTTTCCCCATTATCCTCAATAAAAAAAAAAAAAACCCTTGGGGGCGTTTTTTTGGGAATTTGTTGTTTTAAAAGTTTTCAGGGGGTATAAAAAATTTCCATACATTATTTTATTATTTTTTTTAATTTTATTTTACCCTTATTTTTATTAAAAAAGGGTTTGGGGGGTAAAGGGCGATCCCCGCCCTCCACTGAGGGAAATATTAAACGTGCAAAAAAAAAGGGAAAAAGTGTCCCCTCCCCCTCCCCCCCCCCCTCTCCCCCCCCCCCCCCCCCCCCCCCTTCCCCCCTTCCCCAAAACCCCTTACAGTGGCCCGTAAGGGGGGGAGCGAGACTCATCAGAGACCCCCAACTTCTCAAAGGGGCCAAGCATAAAAATATTGGGGGGCTGGGGGAAAAACCCATCCCCCCACTCCCCTCTTCCCTCTCTCTTTGGGGTTTTTCCCTTTCCTTCCCCTGACCCTAAAAGGGGGCCCGGGGGGGGGTAGGTACCCCCCATTGACGACTGGTTTAATTTGGGGGGGCTCGAGATAGGGGGGGGGGGGGGGGGGGGGGGGAGGGGGGGGGGGGGGGGGGGGCCCCTTTGTGCTGAAGCAAGGCAGCAGAGAAAAAACGTGTCACCCATCCCAAGTGGTAAACCACCCTCCACGCCGATTTTGGTTTTTAACCTTAGCTGGGGGGTTGGGGGGGGGGGGGTGGGGGGGGGGTAAAGGGGTGGAAGCGAGTGCTCCAAACCACTGAGCTCCCCAACCCACCTCGTCGACCCCCCCCCCCCCCCCCCCCCCCCCCCCCCCCCCCGACTACAAGACATAAACTGACATCACGGTTTTAATTATGGCATTGCATTGGGGCTTTTCATTTAATTATTACAAAAGCAAGGCCACAAAAAAGCCCGATTTTCCCGCCCCTTCCTCCCCCTTTTTTAACAGAAGTTTTAAAAGAAAGAAAAAAAGGGGAAAGAAAGAAAAAAAAAAGAAAAAAAAAAGGGAAAAAAAGAAAGAAAAAAAGGGAAAGGGAAAGAAAAAAAAATTTTTTTTGAAAGTAGAGAAAAAAGGGAGACGGGGCGAGGAGAAAAAAGAGGGCGCCACCCTAATATGCGGCCCAAGAGAAGTGGAGGTCTCTGACGGCCTCGCTCCCCCTTCGACCTTATGGGTTTAAATTGGACTGCTTTACCTTTCCCTTTTTTTTTTTACAGGGAGATCTCATTCTTTTGCCAAACGCGGGGTGATTTTTACGGAAAAGCAAAAACATGGCTGTGTGTGTGTGATTCAGATTTTTCAGTTTTCAGAATACCTTATTCCCCTTTCAGTCAATTTAGACTTTTTTTGGCCACAAAAAAAAAACAACCCAAACATCAGTTATAACATCTTTTTTGTTTCAAACTGATGTACACAAAAAATGTTGCTTTTTAAACTTCTCTTTTTCCCTTCTTTTTTTAAAACTTTCCATCACATATTTGGGGGGGGGTTATCTGTTTTGATAGATATAAACGTGATTATGCGTTTAAATTTTTCTATACAAATGTTAGGGTTTTTTTGGTTTTGGTTGTATTTTTTAACAAATTGTTTCTGATTTAAATCTTTGGGGAACATTATCGAGTCCTTTAAAAATTCATTTTCTATCTTGTTACAATTTTCTACATTTTCTGTCCTATCTAGATGAAATTTTGGTGCCCCCTTTTTCTCTATCATTGCGGGGGGGGGGGCGTGTGTGGGGTGTGTTGGTGTGTGTGTGTTTTTGGTGTTTTTTTGCGGGTGCTGCGGGTGGTGGTGTGTTGTGTGTGGGGTGTGTGTGCGTGTGTGTTTGTGTGTGTGGGGTGTGTGTGGGGTTTTGTGTGTGTGTGTGTGGTGGGGGGGGGCGTGCGTGCGTGCGTGCGTGCGTGCGTGCGCCCAGATACCTTTAAAGGGGGAAAAAAGTAAAAAATTTGAAGTCGAAGCAGGCGAAACTTTCGTCGCCCTGTATGTATGTTAGTCCTCTTTTTCGACGATAAAAAAAAAAATAAAAAAAAAAAAAAAAAAAACCCAAAAGCAGGGGAGGCAGCTGCTGTTTGGGAAAATTGGGCAAAAATTTTGATTTTTGAGGGGGTTGCCTTGCCCACATTTACATCCCCACCTCTCGGCCAAGGGGGAAATAAGGAAAAAGGGTTTCAGCTTTGGGGAATGCTTTTCCAAAAAGGGGCCCAAACCCACCCCCCAGGTTTGAAAGCACATAAGGATTTACTGTGCGAGTAAAGGCCCCAAGTCAGAGGTCATAGCCCCGATCAAAAGAAAACCCTGAAAAATTTGGAAATTTTCCATGAGGGGGAAAGAAACCCAAATGGTATACAAACACCCTCTATTTTTGCTGTTTTTGCCCCCGGGGTCAATGGTTTAACAAAAACTGTAAGGCTTTTAACAGTGTAAAAAACATTTAATTTTTTTTAAATTTTTTTAAATATCGGGGGAATAAGGGGAAAAAAACCACTTGTATGCTTTTTTCCCTAAGTCCCCGTGGGGTACGCTGTTTTTTTAAATTTTTGTCATCGTTCCCCCGGGCCCACACGAGGGCCCCTACTCTTACGAAAAGGGGAAAACAGGAATTAAACGTGTGCGCAAGATGTTCGGCCGGTTGGGCCAGGGGGGCCCGGTTTAGAGTCTCACCCGAAGGCTTTTTGGGAAAATTGGAGTTCACTAAAGGTTAACTCCAGGGGAAAAATCCCTCTTGAACGGGAATCGAACCCGGGTCGGCAGTTTTTCGGCGCATTTTTAAACCCACTAGGCTACCCCGCCCCCAAACACTATCTTTTATCAAAAATGGCCCTCAGAAATGGGCTGTTTTTTTTTAGGGGGCAATCTCCCCCCCCCCCCCCCTTCCTTCTCCCTGTCGAAAAGCCAGTTTTTGGGGTTTGAAAAAAGACCCCAGAAAAGCAACGCCCCCCCCCCCCCCCAACCCCCCCCCCCCGATGACCCCGGTTGGAAACCCCCAGGTTTGGGGGGAAGGGGTTTTGTTAAAATTTTTATTTTTACCTAATTTTTGTTTTTTCCCCCGTAATTTAGGGCCCCGTTTTAATTTTGGAAAATCCTGAAAAAGTTTTTTTTTTTAGGGCCCCCCCCAAACGGGGGCAAAACCAAAGCCAAAAAACCCTTTTGTCCATTTCTTCTCTTTTCCCCCCTTTCCCCCTTTTTCCCTGGGATTTTTTAAAATTTGAAAATTTTTTTTTTTCTTTTCCTTTTTGGCCTGGTCGGGGGGCCAAAGCCAAATTCCCTTTTTCCTTTTTTTTTTTCCAAAAAAATTTTTCCCTTTTCCCAAAAACCCAAAATAACCAAAAATTTTCCCCCCCAACCCCCCAACAAAAAATTTTTCCCCCCCTCTCAAAAGAAAAAAAATTTTTAAAAAGCAAAAATTCCCCCCCCCCTTTTGGGGGCGGGATCCCTTTCTCCATTTTGGGGTTGCCTTGGGTTGGCCCACCAAAAAAGGTTTTAAAAAAAAATTAATAAGTTTTCACTTAAAACCCACTTTTTGGGTTTTAACAAATTGGGTTTCCCCACAAACCCTTGCCACCCCTCCTTTACCCCCGGGGGGGTTTAAAAAATTTTTGGGTTTTCCCTTTCCAACTGTACAATTTTCCCTTCCCGGTTCCCCCCCCCCGGGGCCCTTTTTCCCCCCCGGGGGGGGCCAAAAAAGGGGGGGGTTAAAACCCCTTGGTGCCAAAAAACAAAAAAATAAAAAACCCAAAAAAAAGGGAAATTAAAAAACCAAACCCCACCCCGGGTTTGGGCGCGCCCCCCTTTCTCCCTAAATTTTTCCCGGGGCCCCTTTTCCCCAAAAAACCCTTGGAAAAATAAGGGGCTCCCCCTTTCCCTTTCCCCTCTTCGAAAAGAAAAACTAAAGGTTTTTTAAAAAAAAACCCCTTTTTAAATTTTCCCCAAGGCCCCTCAAGAAATTTTTAAAAAAAAATTTTCAAACCCTTTAAAAAAATTTTCCCCCTTCCTTTTTGTTTTTCCAAATTTTTCGGGGGAATTTTTAAATCCACCCCCTTAAACCCCTACCCCAATGCCCCCTTAAATTTAAAACCTTGGCCCTTTAAACCCCCCCCGGGTTTTACCGGAATTTGGGTTGTTGGGGGGTTTGTGCCTTGAAAAAAAATTTTGACCAAAAATTGGGGCCCAAAATTAAGGGGTTTTAAAAAAGGATTTTTTTTCCCGGGGGCAGCCCCACCCCCCCCCCCCCCCCCCCCCCCCCCCCCCCCCCCCCCCCCCCCCCCCCCCCCCCCCCCCCCCCCCCCCCCCCCCCCCCCCCCCCCCCCCCCCCCCCCCCCCCCCCCCCCTTTCCAAAAAAACCAGAGAAAAAGGGGGGGGTTTTTTTAAATTTATTGATAAAAATCCCCCCTAGGGAAAACGGAAAAATTAGGGAACGGTTTTGAGTCTTTGAAGAGGTTTGGGGCCCAAAAATTAATTCCAAAAATTTAAAAAAATTTTTTATTATTATATCTATACAAAAAAACACATTATTAAAACCTTTTGGCCCTAAATTGATATTTCAGTTTTTTACTAAGAAAAATTTTTTAATTTTGGCCCCCTTTTTGTTTTTTTAATTTTGGTTCCCCAAAAGCATACCCATCAAGTTTTTTTCTTTGGTTTATTTTACTATTTTTATTTTTTTTCAAATTTCTTTTAAAATTGGGGATAAAAAATTGGTTAAAAATTTTTTTTTTAATGTTTGTTTTGGAATTTAAAAACTTTAATCCTTCCCCCCCCGGTTTTAAATTTTTTTTCTTTTTACGGTTAAAATAGTTTTAAGGAACGTTAAATCTAAAAAATTAAATTAAAAAAAAAAATTTTGTATAAAATTATTTGTTTTAAGGGTTTTAAATTTCGAAGATTTTTTTTAATTTAAATTTATTTTTTTTTTACTTACCCCAAATTTCCCGAAAATTCCTCCCCCCCCCCTCCCAAAACGGCCCCCCTTTTTTTTCCCCTTTTTTCCTGTCAAAAAACCCATTTTTTTAAGAGGGTTTTTTTAAAATGTTTGGGGAAACATTTCCCGTTTTTTTTTTTTTAAAATTCCTTAAAAAAAATTTTTTATTAAAAATTTTTATATTACCCTAAATAGAAAAATTAGGGTTTAAGGAGGGGGGGGGGGTTTTTTTTTTTTTTTAAAATTTTTCTTAAAACTTAAACCCCCGCCAAATTTCCCCCCTAAATTTGGGGGTTTTCCCCAGACAGCGCCAAAAGGCCAGGGGCCACCCCTTTTTTCTTTTTTTCCTGCCCAAAAACGGCAGGTTTCCCTTAATAAAAGGGGCTTTTTCCCAAAATTTTTAACATTTTCTTTGGGCCCGGGGTTCCCCTCCCCTTTTAAAAATTTTTTGGGAAAAACGGGGCCCCTCTTTTCCCTCCCCACCGAAAACCTTCCCCCCTACCCTCAGGCGGTTTAAATTTAAGGGGGGGGGATTTCGGGTCCAAAAAAAATTGAAAAAACCGACCCCCGGGGAACGCGGCAGAAAGGGCCCCGTTAAACCTTTTCCAGGAAAGACCCATTTTCCGGGGGGAAAAAGAAATTTGAAAACCGAAAACAGGGGAAAAAGGGGGAATTTAAAAAAAGGGTTAAAAAAGTTTTCCTTTAAACCCTTAAATTTAAACGTTAAAAAATTTAAACCTCCCCTTTTTAAAAAACAAAATAACCACCCCCTTTCCCCCCAACCCCCCTTTTTTAACCTTCCAACCCTAAAAACCCAAATCCCCAAAAATTACACAAAAAACCCAAATTCAAACCCTTTTTTACAAAAAAAAAAAACCCCCAAAAAAAACAAAAAGAAACATCCAAAAACAAAAAAAATTTCCCCAAAAAAATACCCGGGGCCCCCAAAAACAAAATACAAAAATTTAAAAAAAAGACAAAAACCGGGAACGGTTTTAAAAAAAAAATAAAAGACCAAAAAAAAAACAAAAAAAAAAAATTTAAACCCCAAAAAACACAAAAACCAAAAAAAACACAAAAAACACAAAAAAATACATCCCCCCAAAACTCTTAACAACAAAAAAAACCCCAAAAAACTTTTAATACAAACAAAAACCACACAACCCACACATACAAAACCCCCCCCCACACACACCAAAAAACACCACAAACACAAAACCGACCCCCACACACCCCCCCACACACACACACCCACACTCCAAAAAACACACACCCCCCCCCCAACCCCCCCCCAAACCCCCCCCCCCACACAACACCACCCCCACACACAAACACACAAAACCCCAACCACACATACACCCCCAAAACACCCCCCCCAAACCCCCCACAAAACACCACATACACCCCCCCCCACACCCCCTTCCCCACACATACACCCCCCCCCACCCCACCACCCCCCAAACCCCCCCAAATACAAAAAGACCCCCCCCCCCACCACCCCACCCCCCCCCCCATCACACACCCCCCCAAAACCACACCACACCCACACCTCCCCACTCCCCCCCTCCATTTTCCCCCCCACCCCCCCCCTCCCCCAACCCCCCCCCTCCACCCCCCCCCCCCCCCACAAAAACCCCAACCCCCCCCCCCCCAAAACTCCCGCCCCCCCCACCCCCACCCCAAACTCCCCCCCCCACCCCCCCCCCCCCCCCCACCCCCCCACCCCCCCCACTCTCCTTCCACCCCTCACCGTTCAGTTTCCTTCAAAGTCAAAATTTCCAAGGGGTCCTTTCCGGGGGTGGCTGAGGGTGGGGGCCTCGGTAAAGCCCCCGGGGGGGCCCCGGGCCCCCTTCCCCCTTTCCTCCCTTGGGGGGGGGCACTCCCCGGGTTCCCTTTTCCCCCTTTCGAGGTTCCCCCCTTATTCCCCTTTCCCGGGCCGAATTCCCCGAAAAGGGCCCTTAGGGGTTGGCCGGACGACCCCCAAACCCGAATCCCCTTTTTTGAAGGCGGGGTTTTCGAGGGTAAAGCCGGGGCCGCCTTTTTTTTTGGGGGTTTTTTGGGTTTGGGCCCCCCCGGGGCGGGGTTTTTGTTTTTTTTTTTTAAAAAAAAAAGAGGTTGTTAATTTTAATAATAAAAATTTGATTAATAATAATGATGATAATAATAAAAATAATAATAATATAATAATAATAATAAAAAAATTTTAAAAAAATTTTAAAAAAAAATAATAATGATAATAAAAAAAAGAAAATAAAAAATAATGATAAAAATTTAATGATAAAAAATGTTGTAAAGGATGATGAGGGGATGATGATAATAATAATAATAATAATAAATAATAATTTAAAATTTAATTTAAATAAGGAAGAAAATTTAAAATAAAATATGAAAGAAAAATGATAAAAATTTAAAAATGTTTTAAAACAAAAATTTAATAATAAAAAATAAAAATATAATAAAAAAAAAAGGGTAAGGAAGGGTCCCATAACTTATAAGGTCGTAGGGGAGCGAGGCCCCAGAGACCTCAAACTTCCCCTAGGAGCCGCATATTGAGGGCAGTGGCCCCATCTCCTCTCCTCCCCTGCTTTACCTTCCTGACCCTAAAGGGGGCCCGGTTTTTTTTTCCCATTGACAGCGGGGT
>CM054154.1:23495209-23500209 GCA_028751875.1 Rapana venosa | reverse complement strand
AAAAAAAAGGATTTTTTTTCCCTTTCTTTAAGGGGTCCCGTTTCCCAAAACCCGGTGCCCCCCCCCTTCCCGCCCGACAGGCCACCCCCTTTTTTTTTTCCCCCGTCTGCACTGATTGCTTTCCCTCGGGTCTTTCTTTTTTTCCCAAGGCCTTTTGCTGCTTGGTTTCGTGGCGGTTTTGGAACGCTGTTGAAAACCAAAACACCCAACCCCCACCAACAAGGGGGGGGAAAAAAACCACGGGCGCCCCGCACACAACCCACCGGGGAAGTTTTAAGACAATGTAAATAAAAGTGAGTGAAAAGTATGAAAGAGAGTAAAAGGGCCGGGGAAAAATAAAAAATTGTAAAGTAGTAGTAGTTAGTATTTATAGTGTATGAGGTAGAGTAGTAGAGTAGTATTTTGTAGTAGTAGAATAGTAGTTGTGGTTAGTAGAGTATAGTAGAAATAGTAGTAGGTAGAGTAGTATGAAAAATAGGTAGAGTAAAGTAGAATAGAGAGTAGGTAGATGTAGTAGTAAAGTGTATAGTAGGTAGTAGTAAAAGAATAATAAGTAGGAATTACATGCGCTGAATCTTGAAAAGCAACAAATCAAGCCCCAAAACATTTAAAAAAATTTTTTATAAATCGAGGTAATGGAATAAGCACCCGTGCCCTGCGTTTGTAAATTTTTTCTTGTTCCCCCGGGACACAATGGCCTACTCTTTGAAAAGGAACAGGATTTAAAAAGTGTGCGCAAGAGTTCGCTTTGCGTTCGCACACACCTCCTTGTTTTATAGGGGTAAATAGTAGTTTTGTAATGGGGTATAGTTGTATTTGTAGAG
Organism: Rapana venosa; assembly: GCA_028751875.1. Taxonomy (NCBI): domain Eukaryota; kingdom Metazoa; phylum Mollusca; class Gastropoda; order Neogastropoda; family Muricidae; genus Rapana; species Rapana venosa. The sequence continues at coordinate 23,499,385 of CM054154.1, read as the reverse complement.
TCGTTGGGGTGTAGTGTTTGTGTAAAAAAAATAGATATAGTTGTGTTTAAATTTTGGAATCAAAGCCAAAAGCTTATATGTAGTTTGGCGGCTCAATTTAAACAAAAACATGAACTGAAAATGAGGTGGAGTGAAAAAGTGTAATAGTAAAAGTGGGAGTTAAACCCCGACGAGTGAAATCAGCATGAAGGGGTGATGATTGGGTGATAGAACAACAACAAATTTTGCCTATATCCTGCATACACAAAACAAAAACTTGCTTCAACCTTTCTTTTCACAGTCACGCAACCCAAAAAAACACACACCCCACACCCCAAACACACCAAACTCACCAACCGCAATAAACCACAACCAACAAAAAAAAAAAACCAAACAATCAAAAACCACCCCCCCCAAAACCACCAAAAAACACCCCCACCCCCCCCCACACCTCATTTATTTACATTACCTTAAAAAACTGGGGGTTGCCCTGTCCCTACAAAATAGGTTTATGGGGGGGGGCATTTTAAAACCGAACAAACCAAGGACGAACCCCCCCCCCATTCCAAAACCCCCCCACCCGACCCCGGAAAACTTTAAAAAAACCCCTCCACCCTTGGGAGGGGAACCCACTAAGACCCCAGGGTCACGGTCCCTCCACCAAAAAATTTTTTGGGGGCCCTTTCCTTGAAAAATATTAAAACCTTCTTCCCCATAAAGGGAACCTTTTCAGAAAAACCCCCTGGAAAACCCCCCCCCTTTTTTTCCAAAAAATATGGGAAACCCCAAAAGAAAGTTTTAAACCCCCCCCCCAAAAAAAAAGTGGGGCCCTTTAAAAAACCCAAAACTTTTTTCCCCAAACCCCCCCAAAAAAACACTTTACATATAGTGAAGCTGAGGTCTCTGACGCTCGCTCCCCTACGACCTCATGGGTTATGGGGACACCTTTACCTAAGAAGCTGAGGTCTCTGTCGACTTGCTCCCTACCACCACATAGGTTTTGGGGACACCATTTACCTTAGAGAAGCTGAAGTACTCTGACAGCCTGTCTTGCCCTATGACCACATAAGGTGTATGGGACCCTTACCTTATGAGAAGCAGAGGTCTCTGACGCCTCGCCTTCCCCCTACACGACAAATTGGTTATAGGGACACCTTTATCTTAGAGAAGCTGAGGTCTCTGACGCCTCGCTCCTCTCGACCACATAGTTATTGGGTGGGCAACCTTTTTAAAAGAAGCATACATTCTAAGGTGCAGAACCAAAACCACAAAATAATTTAATAATTCAGATAAAATCTATTTAAGATGGTGTACCTAAGAGCCTGGGTTTCCGTACTCTAAATGAGAGGAGTACAAGACACAAACTCTGGCCCAGTATCACAAAATGGTTAAGGGTTTAATGTACCCACTACGTAGTTGATCTTGTTCCTGCACTTGTAAAACTGATCAATCCCTTACCATTGAAGAGGACTTTTGAACGCCGAATACCACAGTGCAGCACAGAATATATATATTGACTCTTTCTTTCCCTCTACTACTACTGTATTGTGGAACTCTTTACCAGAGTGTTTTTATAAATAGTTTTCTTTAGTCAGCTAACCGATATTCAATCTGCAAAACGATCTCGTTGTACCTTTGTATTTTTATCATGGTGAAGAAATGAGCAGATATTGCATTGTCGAATTCGACTCGGTATTAGTGTTTTAATATTATATGTTCCCTTCGCCATTATAGAGGACGATCCATCATGGTGCCTGTGGTTAACGCGACACGAGACAAGCAGATCACTATTGGCTGTCTGTCCTATTTGATCTACGCGCCTACATCATTTGCTCCCTTCTACATACCCCTCCCCCTCCCCCCACCCCCCCCCCCCCCCCCCCCCCCCCCCCCCCCGAATATGTTCTTTGATAATTCTTTTATCAGGCAGCCCTGATTCAGTATTTGAAACAAACATTTCTATGTTGATAATTGTCAATCAATTAATATTGATTCAAACAGAATTTTTGGTAATATTTATGTAGGGGGAGATGGTAGCTTACTTTGAGGTTGTCATCATTCAGGCTGGAGCGTACTTAATTAATTCTTTTTTGCTTCCACTGATGTCGGTGTGATTGTTTGAATAGAAAGCAAGAAAATGGTTTTGTAATAATGAATTGCAATGTTTTGCAATGATTATTGATATAGTAAACGATTTATTCAATTATGCCACTGACTTAGTATTCTATGATACTAACGAGCAGATTTTGGCCTTTGTAGATGTATTTTCTAAGGTGCTCTCTCTCTACTCTCTTCCTTCTCTCTCTCTCTTCCTCTCTCTCTATCTCTCTCTATCTCTCTCTCTCTCTCTCTCTTTCTCTCTCTTTCTCTCTCTCGTCTGGTGTCTCTATTCAACTATTGTGTTGTGTGTGTGTGTGTGTGTGTGTGTGTGTGTGTGTGTCGTGTGTTTGTGTGTGTGTGTGTGGTGTGGGTGTGTGTTTATTCTACAAATGTGTTTCTTGCGTTATTCTCTTATTTTCGTACTTGAGCAAAGATTGCAAATGGATGAAAATGTTTGGTGTTCTGGTTTGCGTATTACATTTTGCAGCTCAGCAGCCGTCATGTTCATGTTCATGTTCATTGTTTAATTGAGCACGCCATAAGCTACATACAAGCTTGTTGTTGCTATGATTCCAAAATACTGTTTGCTGTCAATGGTTTATATACCCATTCCCGAATATAAATAAAACTAATGGCGAGAGAGAGAGGGAGGGGTAGAGAGGGAGGGGTGGGAGTGAGAGGGATGGAGAGAGAGAGAGGGGGAAGATGAGAGAGAGGAAGAGGAGAGAGAGAGAGAGGAGAGGAGAGGAGAGAGAGAGAGAGGAGAGGGGGGAGAGAGAGACAGGGGAGGAAAGACAGTGGGGGAAGAAGAGGAAGTGAAAGAGACATACAGAGACGAGAGAGGGGGGGGGGGGGGGCGGTAAGCGGGGTAGCGAGAGTGAGTGAGGGAGAGATGAGAGGGGGCGGGAGGGAGACAGAGAGAGAGATAGAGAGGGGGGGGAGAGTGAGGGGAGGGAGCGTGAGAGAGAGGGAGAGATAGAGGGGGGTGGGGGAGAGAAAAGCTATACATATAATAGAGAGAGGGCGGACGAGGAGAAGAGAGAGATGGGACGGGGGGCGAGGAGAGTGAGATAGAGATTAGTGGTGCCGGGGAGAGACAAGAGAGAGGAGGGGGCGGGGCGGGTAGGAAGTGAGATAGAGATTGGGGGGCGGGGGAGAGATGAGATGGGCGGGGGGGGGGGGGGGGGGGGATAGAGGGATTTAGGGAGGGGGCGGGGGAGAGAGAGAGGGGGGGGCGGAAGGAGAGGAGTGAGGGGGGGGGGGGGTGGAGTGAGTGAGAGAGATAGAGAGGGGGCGGAGAGGGAGATATATATATTATATATATATATATATAGCAAGAGGGGGAGGGAGAAGAGGAAGGAGAAGATGAAGAAGAGAAGTTACAGAGAAGAGTGGGAGAAGAGAGATGAAGAGATGAGGAGGAAGAGAGAAAGAGGAGAGAGAGCGAGTAAGTCGAAGAGAAGAGAGATGGAGAGAAGGAGAAGGATGTGAGAAGAGAGAGAGAGAGGGGGGGGCGAAAGAGAGAGAGAGATAGAGGGGGGCAGTCAGGAGAGGGATATATTTTATATATATATATAGAGAGGAGAGAGAGAGACGAGAGAGAGAGAGAGAGAGACAGAGAGGGCGAAGAAAGAAGAGAGAGAGAGTTAGAGATAGTGAGGGGGCGGGAGAGGGAGGGGAAAGAGGGGGGGGGGAGAGAGATAGAGAGGGGCTGGGAGAGTGAGAGAGAAAGAGAGATTAGTGAGGGGGCGGTGGAGGAGGAGGGAGAGAGAAAGAGGGGGGGGAGAGAGATAGGGAGGGGGCGGGAGAGAGAGAGGAGGGGGGGGGGGCGGGAGAGAGAGATAGAGAGGGGGCGGGGGGAGAGGGAGGAGGGGGTGGGGGGGGGAGAGGGATAGGGGGCGGCGGAGAGAGAGAGAGATAGAGAGGGGGGGGGGGCGGGGAGAAGAGGGAAGAGAGATAGAGAGGGGGGCGAATTAACCATTGGGGGAGGAGGGAGTGGGAGAGGGAGGAAGGGGGGGGGGGGAGAGGAGAGGAGATAGAGAGGGGGGGCGGGATGAGAGGGAGAAAGAGAGAGGGGGCGGTGAGAGGACGGAGATA
>CM054154.1:23480522-23494709 GCA_028751875.1 Rapana venosa | reverse complement strand
GGGGAAGGAAAAAAGGGGGGGGGGCGGGGTGGGGGGTAAATCAAAGGAAAGTGTTTTTTTTTTTTCCCCCCCTATGAAGGGGGGGTTGTAAAAAAAAATTTCCCAAAAACATTTTTGAAAAAAAAAAAAGAAAAAAAAGCAGTGGGAAAAGGGAGAATAAAAATTTTAATTTTTAACCTTTAAAGTTTCTTTTATTTTTTGTTTTTTCAATGTTTATTTTTTTTTGGGGAAAAATAACTGTTAAGGGCCCAACCTTTTTTTTTAAAAAAACCCCCCCAGAAAGGTGGGTTTTTAAACCTTAAAGTATCCAAAGGGGGGAAAAAAATTTTTCAAAAGGAAAGTTCTGAAATTTTGCAAAACCCCTCCCTCCTTTTTTTTTTTTTTTTTTTTTTTTTGGTTAAAAATTTTTTGGTTTTCCCAAAGTCCTTTGTTTACATTTTTGGAAGAGCTTTTTGGGTTTAAAAATTTTCTAAGTTTAAATCAAATTTCCCAGTTGCCAATCTTTAATTTTTAAAAGGGATGCCCCCAGAAACCAGAAACCCTAAAGAAGTGGTCCCTTGGGGGGGGGGTTTTAAATTATTTGGGGGGAAATTAAAACCGATTTCCCCCCCTTTTAAAAGTTATCCGTTTTGAAAGGTTTTTTTTTAAAATTTCCTTTTTTTTTAAGGGAAAAAATTTAAAATTTTTTGGGGGGGGGTTTTTTTTTGGTTTTATTTTTGGAAAGGGGCTAAAAATTTTTTTTGGGGTGTTTTTTGGGCCCCCAAATTTTTTTGGGTTTCCTTTCCCCAAAAAAAAAAAAAAAAAAGGGGGAAAGGAAAAAAAACCCCGGAAAAAGGAAAAATTTTTTTTTAAAAAAACAAAAGGGGGAAAAAAAGGGGGAAAAAAAAGGGGGGGAAATTTTTAAAAAAAAAAAAATGGAAAAACCCATTTTGGTTTTTAAAGGAAAAAAAGGGTCAAATTTTTTTTTTTTTTTAAAAACCCTTTTTTTTTTGGGAAAGGGTTTTAAAAGAAAAAATTTTTGGGGTTTTACCCAAAAATTTTTTAAAAGGGGGTAAACCCCCCCCCCCTTTTTCCCCCCACCTTTTTTTTTTTTTTTTTTTTTTTTTTTTTTTTTTTTTTTTTTTTTTTTTTTTTTTTTTTTTTTTTTTTTTTTTTTTTTTTTTTTTTTTTTTTAAAAAAAAAAAAAAAAAAAAAAAAAAAAAAAAAACCCCCGAAGAGGCCCTGGGGGGGGTTTGAACCCTAATTTTAAGGGGAAATTTAAACCCGAGGAAAAAAGGAAAAAAAAAAACCCGAAGGGAGGTTTTTAAAAGTAAAAATTTAACCAGAAAAAATTTTTAAAGGGGGAAATAGGTCGGTTTCCCTCAAACTTGGGGTTTTTGGAATCAGAGTAAACCCCGGGGGGTAGATTAAAAGGCAGATCTTTCCGGTTTTTAACCCCCTCCCCAAAAAGGGGCCCCGGGTACCCTGCAGCGGGGTAGGGGACCCCAAAAATCGGGGCCCAAAACTCCCCCCCACTTTCCACCCGGGTTAACCCCCCCGTCCCCTTTCCCCAGGGCCCAAACCTTCTTTTCACCCCCCTTTTTTAAAAAAACCCTTTTTTAACCCTGTCCCCCCAAAAAAATAAACCCTTTTCCCCCTTTCGGGGTTACACCCCCCTTTTTAAGACAAAGCCCCCCTTGGGTTACCCCCCCTTTTTTTAATTTTCCCCCCTCTCCCCCGGGGTGAACCACCTTTTAAAGGGGCTAACCCCGTACCTCCCCTTGTAAAAACCCGGGGGCCAAAACTCCCTCCCCCCCCCCGAAAGCCCCCGGCCAAATTTTTTTCCTTTTTTTCCCCTAAACCCCATTTAAAAACCCCCCCCCACCCAAACATCCTATTTTAAATTTTAAAATTTTTTGGCAATTTTTAATTTTTTAAAAGGGCATTTTTCCCTCTAACACGAGGTTTAATGGGCATCCCCTTTAAAAAAAACCAATCCTGGTACTCAAAAAAAAAAAAAGGGGGGGGGGATTTGTCATCAAAATTTCCCCCTTTCCCTCCTTTTCCCAATTTATTTTTTCATAATTTCTTTTTTTTTTCTTTTAAACCCCCCTCTCACGCAAATCCCATCTCATCCCACTTTCCCCCAAACTTTTGGGCCCCCCCGGGGCCCCCCCCCTTTTCTCTTTTTTTTTAAACTTTTTAAAAACCCAAAAATTTTTCCTTAAAATTTAAAATTTTCCCCCCCCCCCCCCCCCCAAACCCCCCCCCCCCCCCTTTAAATAAACTCCAAAATTTTTAAAACAACGGGTTCCCCCCACCCCCCCCCCTTTATTTCGTCTCACGCTCTATCCAATCTCCTATCTCACGTCCCCAAGAAGCACCTTTTGCACGCCACGCCCCTTCCACGCTCTCCCCCCCAGTCGCCCCCCCATCAGCTTTTTCCCCTCCTCTCCCCTACTAACCTTCTCTTCTAGGTCTTCTCCTATCCCTCCCCTTATTACTACTCATTCCTTCTATTGCTCCATATTTTTTAGCCTCTTATCCCCCTCTCGCTCCATGTAACCATTTCCTCCTACACTCACTCCAACACTCCCCCCACTTTTTAACCCTCCACCACCCGGACATCCCCTCCCCCATCTATTCTCTCCCCTCTATCCTCTTATCCCATATCAAATTGACACTCTCTCCCCCTCCCTCCCCTCTCCCCGTATCTTTTCCAACCCATTCGCGAGAACCCATTGCTTCTCCCCCTTATCTTCATTATATCCCTCCCACGCCAACTCCCTCGATCCCCCCTCCTCACCCACCCCCTCCCCACAAACCCCCCCCTTCTACCCCCATCTCACCCAAACACATCCCTCCCAACACCTCACCATACACCCCCCCTCGCCCCCCTTCAACTCTCCCACTATACCTACCACCTCCTGTCACCCCCCCTCCCACCGTCCCCCGTTCCCCACACTCCTCCCACTCCCTCTCTCTGCTCCCTGCACCCTTCACCCTCCCACTTAAAACATCACCCAACCACCCCATCCTAACCCCCTCCCCTCAGTTCGCCCCTACCCTAATCCTAACAAATCTCCCCCCCTCCCTCCACCACCCCCCACAGACCCCCCCCCTCCATCACATGCCCTCCCGATCCTAACTCCCCCCTCTACACCCCCCCCTTCTCTCCCCCTCCCACCCCCTACCCCCTCCACCCCCTGCCTCCTTCCCTCACCAAACTAAACACCCTAGCACAATCCCCCACCCACCCTCCCATTCCCATCCCTCCCCCCCACCCACACCCCCTCCTTTCATCCCATTCCCCCCCAACCCCCCACTCCAACCCCGCCCCCCCCTTCCCTACTCCACCCCCATGACCCACACACCACCCCTCCCCTGCTCCCCTCCCACCTACCTCCAACCCACTACCCACTCGAACCAATACACCCTCATCATCCCTCACCCCCACCGCTCACTCTCCATCCCACCCCCACATAGTCCCGGACCCCCAATCCAGCAGTGAGACCAGTGGGAAACAGACCTGCTGAAGTCGGCAACACAAACGTCCCCCATACCAGCTAGGAAACCACTGCTGCGAATTCTGCTTAACCTTCCAGTACTTCGCCTTTCTTCCACGGGCCATGAACCTTCTGGAGTCCAGCAACCCATGGTTTTTGAGAAGGTAAAAACCCTTTACCATACCCTCTGGGTGTACAGCAACCCATGGTTTTACAGTAGGCATAACCCGCTACCATACCTTCTGGGTGTACAGCAACCCACGGTTTTAGAGAAGGTATAAACCCTTTACCATACCTTCTGGGTGTACAGCAACCCACGGTTTTAGAGAAGGTATAAACCCTTTACCATACCTTCTGGGTGTACAGCAACCCATGGTTTTACAGTAGGCATAACCCGCTACCGTACCTTCTGGGTGTACAAGCAACCCACGGTTTTAGAGAAGGTAAAAACCCTTTATCATACCTTCTGGGTGTACAGCAACCCACGGTTTTAGAGAAGGTATAAACCCTTTACCATACCTTCTGGGTGTACAGCAACCCATGGTTTTACAGTAGGCATAACCCGCTACCATACCTCCTGGGTTTACAGCAACCCATGGTTTTAGAGTAGGCATAACCCGATACCGTACCTCCTGGGTGTACAGCAACCCATGGTTTTAGAGTAGGCATAACCCGATACCGTACCTCCTGGGTGTACAGCAACCCAGGCTGTCTGGAAAGGAACTCATCCTCTCGCCCTTTCGTCAAGCACAAGGCCGAAATTTTTTTCCTATGTTGTGGTTGCATAGCAACCCCATATTTGAAGAAACTACTCACTGCCCTAGGCCTACATCCTGGATGTTGAGTAACCTAAGCTGCCTACAGAGGAGTCAGGCTTTATTATTGTGTAAGCAGTTTTTGTAAAAGGGACAGTGCTTTCCTACAATAGATCTTGGTACTTGAGGTGGTGTAAAGGGGCATGCACACTACAACCCACAAACACATGCACTGGTGGAGCTTATCAGTAAAGAGAGAGAAAAAAAGGGGGGTGGAGCTGTTACTGTTGCAGTGCACCTACCTGCGTAAATTTTCACTCTTCTGCCATTCTTTATACCTTTACCACTGTGCTGATTTATTAATTTAATCATATATTTCTTTTCTTTTGATATCATCATCATCACCATCACCATCATCATCATCGTCATCATCATCACCATCATCATCACCATCATCATCATCATCATCATCATTGATAGTGCCAAGTATCGCCAGAGGAGCTGCCCTAAGCATGTCAATCTGTCTCATGATGTGTCTTAAGCTGATGTGTCAAAAACTCCAGATCAGCAGTCTATCATAGACCTATGTAACAGCACTCCCCTCCCCCCCCCCCACCCACCCACCCCCTTGAATGCAATCTCACAGATATACGTAATAGGAGGTCTTTGATACTGAGGACCTTCCATCCCCTACCCCCACCCATTGAATGCACCTTGGTGGGACTCTATAAGAATGTGAGTGTGCATATGGATTCTGTAGTAGTATACATGTAATAAGTCAGAAGTGGAACAGATTGGCAAAAACACAAGAAATGGTCAGTCCCACCTTCAAGTCCTTCTCCCTACCAGAAGAAGATAAAATATGAGAGAGCAAGACACACATCTATATCTATCTGTCTATCTATCTGTCTATCTATCTGTCTGTCTATCTATCTGTCTGTCTATCTGTCTATCTATCTATCTATCTATGTGTCTGTCTGTCTATCTATCTATCTATCTATCTGTCTATCTATCTATCTGTCTATCTATCTATCTATCTATCTATCATCTATCTATCTGTCTGTATATCTATCTATCTATCTATCTGTCTGTCTAATGTCTATCTACTATCTATCTATCATCTATCTATCTATCTGTCTGTCTATCTTTCATCTCTCTACTTTCTATCTAATACTATCTATCTATTATCTATCTAACTATCTATTATTTACTATCTATCTAAAATCTATCTATAAAATGTCTATCTATCTATATCGGAGGTGGGAGGATGGTTAAGACGTTGCCTGCCAACAGTAAACCGTGAGGTTCTGGGTTTTCCCTTCCAGCCTCGCCCTTTCTTCCCAGTTGAAAAAAAAATCGAACAAATGTCAATGTCCTTCGGAAAGAGAAAATAAAACAGAGCCCCGTGTACCGAACGCACGCAGAACATCTTGCGCACATGTTAAATCCTTTTTCCGCTTTTTGAAAGAGTAGGCCATTGTGTGCCGGTAGGAACAGATGACATAATTTACAAAACCGCATACACACGGGAATGAATGTAAAAAAACACATGAGTGCTTATTCATTATCTCGGGGGAAAAAATTTTTTTCATCTAGCGCTTTTTTTGCACAAAGATAGACGCTATATAAATTCCTACATTAATCTTAAAATTCATTTAACTTATTTTGTTATATATTATCCTCTTATTTATAATATGCATACTGGGTTTAAAATTTTTAATATATAATATTTAAAAATATAATATTTATATAAATATAAATAAATTATAATTTAAACGTGCCATAACCTGGTTTACAACAGCAACAACAGAAAATAACAACTGAACAGAAAAAAAAAAAAAAAAAAAAAAAAAAAAAAAAAAAAAAAAAAAAAAAAAAAAAAAAAAAAAAAAAAAAAAAAAAAAAAAAAAAAAAAAAAAAAAAAAAAATAAATTTTTAAAAAATAAAAATTTTAAAAAAAAAAAATTTAAAAAAAAATAAAAAACCCCCCAAAAAATTTTTTTCATTGAGCGCTTTGTTTGTTGCTTTACAAGATTCAGCGCTATTAAATTCCTACATTATTCTTATTCTTTTTCTTATTTCTTATTTTGTTTTATTATTATCCTCTCTATTTATAAATTTGCATACGGGGGTTTAATTTTTTATAAAATTTATATATAAAAATATAATATTTATATAATATATTATTTATATATATATTTTATTACGTGCCGTAAGCCCCGGGGGTTTAAACGCAACAAAGAAAAGTGGGACAGGCTGAGACCGGGGTTTGCTTTCCCACTCGGGATTCCACTTTACATTTTAAATTTTTGTAAAGACTAGCCCCTTCTGACTAAGGCTTGATTTGCACATTGATGTCCCTGCAGCCCGGGGGCTAGCGGGCCCTTTTGGGAGAACCCCAACGTGACTGTCCTTAGCCCCTTGGGCCGAGAGTGTGGGATGTACGTGGGCAAGGCATTCCACAAATAAATTTCTGCCCAATTTCCCGAAGAAAGGCTGCCTCCTTGCTGTTTTGGGGTCATCGCAAAACACGGGGGACAAAACATATAGATAATTTTATATAATATTAAAATTAATATATATAATATATTATATTTTTTATAATATATTATATATACAAAATATATGGAGGAAAAAAAAGTGCAGGTAATAGTTAAACTTCATTCCCACAAAAAATTTATTTCTCTCCAAGATTCGAGAAAACAAAAACAAAAGTTCATTTACAGATAAAACTTTGAAGGCAGCATTTGGGGAATGATTGAGTAAGGACAGAGCGAGACAGACAGACAGACAGATAGACAAGACAGACAGACAGATGACAGAGAGACCGAGAAGTAACCATTATGTTTGCTTTTTTTTCTTCTTCTTACATTGTTTTATAAAGTGACATAATTATTGCATATTGCTCCTTTGCTCTTATTTTGCTTCCTAGTCTGCAAATGTATTTAAAGTAAAACAACAAACTTACTTAGACTCTAGGTGTTCCCCATATTTGTGGTACCAAAGACAGAGGAAGACAACGCACAAAATACACAGACAGTCTGAATAGCTACGCAACGAGGAAAGAATCCCCCAACAATGAACTCATCAGGAGAACTGACAACAGAGAGGAATGGAAGGCCATGATCGCCGATGTCTGCAACAGACCTGGCACATGAAGAAGAAGAAGTTCCCCATATTTGCTTTCCATTCCTCAGGAAATTGGGGGAGGGGAGAGGATATCATAATGATGTGATGGACTGACGTCAGTCTCCAAATATTTTTTTGTTCATGGTACGCGCGCGCGCGAGCGCGCGTGTGTGTGTGTGTGTGTGTGTGGAGGGGCGGCCGGGGGGGTGGGGGGGGGGGGCGGGGCGTGGGGGAGGGAAAAGGGGGGTACTCAGGGGGAGAGGGGGTACTCAGTGCAACTGTGAGTGGGTAGGAGAGTGTGATGATAAAACAGACTGAAAATACAGAGACATTTTTAGTCCAGCTCTGTTCCTTCCTTCCCCCAGCCGACCCCCCCCCCCACCCAACACACACACACACACACACACACACACACACACACACAATTCTACGTGGTTGTTCCTTTTCTTTAGAATAGAGTTTTGTTGGGGTTTTTAAAAAAAAATATACATCTATGTGGTTGACTTGTTTCTTTTGTTTGTTTCTTTCTCTCTTTTGTGTCTTTAATTTTTAATTCTATTAATTTCTTCTTTAGCTTTTAAAAAAAAAGTGTTTATGTGTGTGTGTGTGTGTGTGGTGTGTGTGTGTGTGTGTGTGTGTGGTGTGTGTGTGTGTGTGTGTGTGTGTGTGGTATTTTACAGATGTCTTGGTGAAGCTAACAAGCAAAGATATTATGTGTTCAATGTACCATCTGAAGTAAGAATGTGTGTGTGTGTGTGTGTTGTGTGTGTGTGTGTGGTGTGTGTGTGGTGTGTGTGTGTGTGTGTGTGTATGTGTGTGTGCGTATGTGTATGTGTGTGTGTGTGGTGTGTGTGCTTTACATATGCCTTGATGAAGCTAACAAGCAAATATATATATGTCAATGTATCATTGAAGTAAGAATGAGTGTGTTGTGTGTGTGTGTGTGTGTGGTGTGTGTGTGTGTGTGGGGTGTGTTTTGTGTGTGTGGTGTGTGATTCAATGTACGGCTCGTACTTTCAACATGAATCATTAATGATGAGTTAATTTCGTTCTTGATACTGTATATAGCCTATCATTGCTGCTACATTGTTACACTTGTACTACATACTGCTTTTGTTGCTGTCCATCAATCTGTTTGGCTCACACAAGCATGTTTGACCGCACTGACTTCCGCCATGTGTTTTGTTGCTTTCCTCAGCTTACCACCACCACCACCACCACCACACCGAGGGGGGGGGGAGTGGAGGGGAGGGGGGAGGGGGGGAAATGGGGGGAGGGACGGGGGAGGGGGGAGGAGGGAAAGCCGACATCAAAACTGTTTTCAAAATATATCAGACAGACTAGGAACAGAGAGGAATTACAGGAACAAACAAGAAACAAACAAGAAACTCCAGCAACAAACAAGGAACAAACAAGGGACTCCAGGAACAAGCAAGGCACTCCAGGAACAAACAAGGAACTCCAGGAACAAACAAGAAACTCCAGGAACAAACAAGGAACAAACAAGGAACAAACAAGAAACTCCAGGAAAAAACAAGGAACTCCAGAAACAAACAAGGAACAAACAAGGAACTCCAGGAACACACCAGGAACACTCCAGGAACAAACAAGAAACTCCAGGAACAAACAAGGAACTCCAGGAACAAACAAGGAACTCCAGGAACAAACAAGGAACTCCAGAAACAAACAAGGAACTCCAGGAACAAACAAGGAACTCCAGGAACAAACAAGGAACTCCAGGAACAAACACGAACAAACAAGGAACAAACAAGAAACTCCAGGAACACACCAGGAACACACCAGGAACAAACAAGAAACTCCATGAACAAACAAGGAACAAACAAGAAACTCCAGGAACAAACAAGAAACTCCAGGAAGAAACAAGGAAATCCAGGAACAAACAAGGAACTCCAGGAACAAACAAGAAACTCCAGGAACAAACAGGAACAAACAAGGAACAAACGAGAAACTCCAGAAACAAACAAGAAACTCCAGAAACAAACAAGGAAATCCAGGAACAAACAAGAAACTCCAGGAACAAACAAGAAACTCCAGAAACAAACAGGAACAAACAAGGAACTCCAGGAACAAACAAGAAACTCCAGGAACACACCAGGAACAAACAAGAAAATCCAGGAACAAACAAGGAACTCCCCGAACAAACAAGGAACTCCAGGAACAAACAAGGAACTCCAGGAACAAACAAGGAACTCCAGGAACAAACAAAAAACTCCAGGAACAAATAAGAAACTATACTGTAAGACACCTAATTTTTGTAGGCCAAAACCCACAGGAAAATTTTTTGTCAGGATGGGGTTTTTACCCCCCGAACCTCATCAGAGAGATCAGAAACGAACAGGAATGAAAACTCCACACAGATACAGGACAAATCTGTCATGAAACCTGTTTTTCCAACCTGTTTTAGGACAACAGATCAGGAACAAACAGGAATGAAAACTCCACACAGATACAGGACGCTTTGAGCGTGAAGATCACAAACATGAGCTTCAATCTGTTCTGTCTAACCTGCAACAAAATGTCTGTGATAATAATTCAAATGATGAAGATTTTACTGTTCATGCTACAGATGTTAAATCAGTATTTAAAGCATTGCATGTGAGGAAGGCTGTGGGTGTGGATGGTATTTGTGGTCGGCTTTTAAAATCTTGTGCAGAGCAGCTGTGTCATGTTTTTAGTGATTTGTTTTCTCTGTCTTTGAAAGCATGCCATGTTCCAAGTCTCTGGAAAAAATCATAATTTGTCCTGTTCCAAAAAATAATCACCCCAAATCTTTAAATGACTATAGACCAAGTAGCTCTCACTCCAATAGTAATGAATATGTTTTGAACGAATTCGTTCTCAAACGGCTTCTTTTCTCTACTTCTTCATATCTAGATCCTCTTCAATTTGCATACAAAGCCAACAGAAGCACAAATGATGTACCATTACCTTGCTGCATAATGTTTATTCCCACCTAGAAAAAACTGACTCTTTTGTTCGTATACTTTTCATTGACTTCTCTTCTGCCTTTAATACCATTCAGCCCCATCTATTAGCTCTCAAACTGCTCTCAATAGATGTCTGTCCTCGGCTAATTCTCTGGATAATGAGCTTTTTGACACACCGGACACAGTTTGTTCGATTTCAAAAGGCCATATCCACTCAAAGATCAACTTCCACTGGTTCTCCCCAAGGCACTGTTCTGTCCCCCATCCTTTTCACCCTTTACACAAATGACTGCACTGGCTCTGATCTTATACCGTTAATCAAATATTCTGATGACTCTGCTCTGGAAAATCTGCCTAATTCCCATGTCATGTATTTTAAACAAGTTGAGGAGTTCTCCTCCTCGTGCAAACAGAACTGTCTTGACCTTTTAAAGTTGAAAAGACTAAGGAAATGTTGATTGATTTCGCAGGGACCCCCAGCCCATACCAAATCTTTACATTGATGGTGTAAAGGTTTGAGCGTGTACACCAATACAAATATCTAGGTACTATTATTGATGATAAACTAAATTTTGATGCTAATACAGATCTTGTAAATAGGAAATGCCACTCACGCATCTTTTTCCTTCAAAAACTCAGGAGTCTTAAAGTAAATGTAAAGTTTTACAAAATTTCTACCGATGCTTTACTGAGTCTGTCCTTTCATTTTCCTTGGTTTGTTGGTATGGGGGCCTGACTGTTAAAAACAAAAACAATGTAAACAAGATTGTAACCAGATGTGGCAAAATTGTGGGCTGTGAGCAAATGAAACTGAATGACTTGTATGAATGCCGTGTGAGAGACAGAGCTAGACAGATTGTGAGTGATGACACACATGTGCTTGCAAAATATTTTGAACTCCTGCCTTCTCAAAAAACGCTACAGAGTACCCAAGACTAGAACCCTGCGATTTAAAAAAGTATTTTATTCCAACCTCAATTCTGCTAATTAATAAATGTATGACAATAAATCTGAATTGAACTAAAGCCACGCAGAGAGGGAGAGAGAGAGAGAGGAGGGGGGGGGGGAGAGAGAGAGACTAAAGGCAACCTTTTATTAGAGTAAACTGTGGGTTTAGTTTCTAATAGAATAGAGTATTAACTTTTACTGATATTTGTTTATCATACATGTTATACAAAATGATTTTTTTTTTTTTTTTTTTTTTTTTTAAATACGTGCGCCGTGTTATTATTTTAGACTGTTCAATATCTTAAAAGAACATAGTATTAATTTAATTAATATTTGTCTTATACAACATGTTTATAACAATCTGACTTATATTATTAAAAATGCGTGAGCATGGGTACGAATGTTTACAATGTGCGAGCGTGCGTGCTCGTGCGCAAGTGACTGTGTATGTGCGGACGTACGGGTTTACTTGTGCGCACATGAGTAAAGTGATTTTTGTTGGGGTGGGTTTGTGGCTGGCTGAGATATTGCTGATTTGTGGATGCTTTTTATCTCATGATGGGTGCGTGCTGATGTTGGACAGTGTGTGTGTTTTAAATATTATGTTTAAATGTTTATTGTTTTTATGTATGGCGAGTAACCCGCCGGAATTTCTCTGTCTTTGAGATAATAAAGTTTTTGAATTTGAATTTGAATTTTGAAATCTGTTATGAAACCTGTTTTTCCAACCTGTTTTAGGACAACAGATCAGGAACAAACAGGAATGAAAACTCCACACAGATACAGGACAAATCTGTTATGAAACCTGTTTTTCCAACCTGTTTTAGGACAACAGATCAGGAACAAACAGGAATGAAAACTCCACACAGATACAGGACAAATCTGTTATGAAACCTGTTTTTCCAACCTGTTTTAGGACAACAGATCAGGAACAAACTGGAATGAAAACTCCACACAGATACAGGACAAATCTGTCATGAAACCTGTTTTTCCAACCTGTTTTAGGACAACAGATCAGGAACAAACAGGAATGAAAACCCCACACAGATACAGGATAAATCTGTCATGAAACCTGTTTTTCCAACCTGTTTTAGGACAACAGATCAGGAACAAACAGGAATGAAAACCCCACACAGATACAGGATAAATCTGTCATGAAACCTGTTTTTCCAACCTGTTTCAGGACAGATCACGCACGAACAGGAATCAAAACTCGACAGAGATACAGGACAAATCTGACATGAAACCTGTTTTTCCAACCTGTTTTAGGACAGATCAGAAACGAACAGGAACTCCAGGAACAAAGTATAGGAACTACAGCAAGACACAGGTAGGACAAAGCGGACATGAATCCTGTTGGGGTTTTGTTGGTGGGTGTTTTTTTTCTTCAAACTGTACCAGACAGATCGGGAACAAACAGAAACTACAGTAACACACACACACCTACACACACACCTACACACACACCTATACACACACACCTACACACACACACCTACACACACCTACACACACACCTATACACACACACCTACAACCACCCCCTACACACATCTACATACACCTACACACACACACCTACACACACACCTACACACACACCTACACACACACCTACACATTCACCTACACACTCACACCTACACACACACCTACACACACACTTACACACACCTACACTTACACACACACACCTACACACACACACACCTACACACACCTACACACACCTACACACGCACACCTACTCACACCCCACACACACAAACACACACACCTACACACACCTACACACACACACACAACACACACACACACACACTACACACACCGACACACACCGACACACATCTACAACACACCTACACCTAACACACACCCCTTCAAACCGACACACCTACACACACACACCTACCATCACACCCCTACACACACACCTACACCCCTACACATACACACACCTACACACACACCTACACACACACCTACACACACACACCTTCACACACCTACACACACACCTACACACACACACCTTCACACACACACCACTACACACACACCTACACACACACCTACACATTCACCTACACACACACACACCTACACACATACAAACCTACACACACACCTACTCACACACACATACATACACACACCTACACACATACCTACACACTCACACCTACATACACCTACACACACACTACACTCACACCTACTCACACACATACACTCACACCTACTCACACACACATACATACACATACACACACACCTACACACACCCTACACACGCACACCTACTCACACCCACCACACAACACACACAACACCTACAACACCCACACCCCCCCCCCCCACACACACACACACACAACTACACACACACCTACACACACACCTACACACACACACCTACACACACACACACAACACCTACACACACACCCCTACACACACACCTACACACACACCCTACACATTCACCTACACACAAACACACCTACACACATACACCTACACACACACCTACTCACACACACATACATACACACACCTACACACATACCTACACACTCACACCTACAATACACCTACACACACACCTACACTCACACCTACTCACACACATACACTCACACCTACTCACACACAATACATACACATACACCACACACCTACACACACCTACACACGCACACCTACCACACCCACACACAAAACACACACACACCTACACACCCACAACCCACACACACACACACACACACAACTACACACACACCTACACACACACCACACACACCCCTACCACACACCGACACACACCGACACACACCCCATCTACACACACCACACCTACACACAACACCTACACACACACCTACACACACACACCTACACCTACACACACACCTA
>CM054154.1:23460522-23470522 GCA_028751875.1 Rapana venosa | reverse complement strand
ATGGGCATTAAGGAAGTTATATCTTTTGCTCTTTTAGGAAACTGTAGTTCGGATTTTACTTCTACTTCCTCAGAAATGAAATTTTCAGTCGTTTGTTTCTAAGAACATATTTAGCACATGCCAATTGACGGTAATCATCCAAAGGCAATGTACCAACTTCATTGTACGTTCCAGAGCTGATGCATGATACGGAACTCCCAAGTGAAAGCCTGTAAGCTTTGCAGTCTACACTTTGTAGCTTTTTAAGTAAGATTTTGGAGCGCTGAAAAAGATTTCTTGTCCCTATGATAATTTCGAACGAACAAGAGATGTAGCTAAACATTTGTGTAGTGTGTGAGAGAGAGTATGTGTGTCTGTGTGTGTAGTGTGTGTGAGAAAGAGAGGAGTGTGTTGTAGTGTGTGTGTGTGAGTGTGTGTGTGTGTGGTGTTGTGGTGTGAGAAAGGGAGAGAGAGAAAAGGAGAGAGGGAGGAGGGAGAGAGAGAGAGAGAGAGTGTGGGGTGAGGTGTGGTGTGTGTGTGTGTGTGTGGTGTGTGTGTGTGTGTGTGGTGTGAGCAGAGAGAGATAGAAGAGAGAGAGTGTATGTGTGTGTGTAGTGTGTGTGTGTGAGAAAGAGAGAGGGAGAGAGAGAGAGTGTGTCGTGTGTGGTGTAGTGTGTGTGTGTGGAAAGAGAGAGAGAGAGAGGAGAGAGTGAGAGAGAGGAGAGAGGAGGAGAGAGAGAGAGAGGAGAGATGAGAGAGAGAGAGAGAGAGAGAGAGAGAGAGAGAGAGAACTCGAACTCGAAAGATTTATTCACAAAAAGGCCATTGGCCCATACATGAAGGAGGGTTGCCAAACTGCTTAGTATTTAAGTGAGAAAAATAAGTAACACAAAAAAACAAAATGTTATTGTATGCCCACAACCACCACAATAAAAATCAGTTTAAAAAATATGACTTAAGAAACCAAGATATATCTTATTCTAAAGGCTTTACACAAATATAAAGCAAGGCTGCGCACAATCTCGTGGTGACTAGATGCCATGAGTAGACAGAATCTAAATAAATTAGGCTGTCTACTATACTTTACCGGAATGTAATTCTGTCTTACATCTTCTAATACTGGACAGCACAGCACAAAATGAACTTCTATCTTCCACTGTTTGCTTACATAATGGGCAAAGCAACCTGAGGTCATCAACATCATGTTCTATAATATCTAAATTTATGAACATTTATGTCTGATACACCAAGTCTAAACTTAGACATAATTCTTTTCAAATGCATGTCCATATCAAGCTTTAGATAAGGTTTGACATCGTGTGAACCTATAAACTGTCTGTACATTTGAAATCTTTCACTGTTTTGGTTCAGAGCAAAATGTTCTTCCTGCCTACCTTCAAGGGAGATCACTCCAGCCTCCGAAAGAGACAGAGATACAGAGAAAGACACAGAGAGAGAGAGAGTCACAGAAAGAGACAGAGAGTCAGAGAAAGAGAGAGAGACACACACACACAGACAGACCGAGAGAGAGAGAGAGACAGAGGGAGACAGAGAGAGACAGAGACAATGACAAATTCCTTTTATTTCGAGGATAATGAATAAGCACTCGTGTGCTTTTTTACATCCAGTCCCCGCCCGTAGGGATACATCTTAATAATAACCCAATACTTATACTCTCACGCGGTAGAAACAAAGGGAAATAACCCTTTAAAAAAACCAACAAAATACAAACAAATAAAGACAATCCTAAAAACACCACCACCCCCAACAGCCCCCCCCTCCCAACCAAAACAAACAAGAGAGAGAGAGAGAGAGAGATGAGAGAGAGAGAGAGAGAGAGAGAGAGAGAGATGAGGAGAGAGATGAGAGAGAGAGAGACTGTGTGTGTCACAGAGAGAGAGACAGGCAGATAGAAGAGCAGAGAAAGAAAGACGAAGAGAGAGAGAGAGAGAAGAGAGAGAGAGAGCAGAGAGAGAGAGAGAGAGAGAGAGAGAGAGAGAGAACACACACACACAATGACAAATTCTTTTATTTCGAGGATAATGAATAGGCACCATGTGCTTTTTTACATCCAGTCCCCGCCCGAGGGTATACATCTTAATAATAACCCAATACTTACACTCTCATGCGGTAGAAACAAAGGGAAATAACCCTTTTCCAAACCCCCTCCCCCCAAAAAAAAACCCCAACAACAAAAATAAACAAACAAAGAAAAGAAAACCCTAAAACACCACCACCCCCACCACCCAAAAAACCCCAACCAAAAACAAACAAAAGAAAAAGAAAAAACAAACAATAAAAAGAAGAAAAAAAACAACAACAATAGCAAGAATAACAACAAAACCAATAAAAATAACAACAACCAAACTTAATAAGTCATAAAAATAAACATCTACACTTTGTCAAATGGTACACATACTTCTTACATATAACAATAAGATATTGAAATAGGGCATTCATTAAAACTTAAGTACAGCAGAGAAGCCCAATAAAGTATTGAAAATATAAAGTATGAATCCTTCATCAGGATACACAATAACTTTAAGCAAAACGATAAAAGGTAGAGAGAGAGAGAGAGAGAGAGAGAGAGAGAGAGAGAGAGAGAGAGAGAGAGAGAGAGAGAGAGAGAGAGAGAGAGCGTGTGTGTGTGTGTTTCAGAGATAATATCAAATATATAATTCTCAAAACAGTACACAATCACCATCAACACTCATTTTTCATTATACTCGTTCAAATTATATGTCATGATAATGAAATAAACTCAATACCCATACACTCACACAATAAAAACAAGAAACAAAACAAAAGAAGAAATCCAAACCTATACAGTCATTGAGAGAGAAAATGTGTGTGTGTGTGTGGGGGGGGGGGGGGGGTCAGGGATAATGGTAAATATATAAATACTCACATAGCACACGATCACCATCAACACTTTAAAAAATTTTTATACTCATACACATTGAATGTCATGATGATAAAGTAAGCCCAATACCCATACACTCACACAATAAAGAGGGGGGGTGGAGAGAAAAACCCCAATAAAGTCATAAAAAGAACATCTACACATTGTGGGTCTTCTTCTTCAAGTGTCCGGTCTGGTCCTGCAGACATCGACGATCATGGCTCTCCATTCTTCCCTGTTCTCAGTCCCTCTCATGAGCTCATTGTTGGTGCCCTCTTTATTTGTTGCGAATTTGTTTAAGCTGTCTAAGAATTTTGTGCTGTTGTCTTCCTCTGCTCTTGTTTCCACAGATTTTGCCACTCCATAACAGTTTCTCTAGTCCGTCAGCTCTGATTATATGGCCGAAAAATTTGAGCTGTCTTTCTCTGATGGTGTTGAGAAGGGATCTCTTGTATCCAGCCATTTCCATTACTTCTGCATTTGTTTTTCTTTTTGTCCATGAGACTTTCATGATTCTTCGGATGAACCACATCTCCACTGCTTCTAGTCGCTGTTCTGTGTCCTTGGCTAGGGTCCAGCACTCACATCCCTACAGAAGAATGGACCATAGGTAGGCTCTCAAAACATGGATCTTTGTCTTGAGGCTTATCTTACTGTTGTTAAAAAATGCATTTCATGTTGTTAAAAGTTGCCTTAGATTGACCTATTCTCTTCTTGATTTCTGTGTCACACTTGCCGTCCGGGGTGATAGTACAACCAAGGTATTTAAAGGTGTTTACTTGTCTGATTCTCTCTCCTTTACAGGCTATGTTGCATTGTGGTATAACAGCTTTTTTCGAGATCACCATGCATTGTCTTCTTTGCATTGAGCTGTAATCCTTTCTTTTAGCTTTCGTCTGTTACTGTTGTTAAAATCTTTTGCAGTTTTTCTTCAGAGTCGCCGATAAGGACTGTGTCATCTGCATATCTCAGGTTGTTGATGTTGTAGCCACCTACACTAATTCCCTCATGATTCTCAATATTTCGTAGAATTATTTCACTATATACATTAAATAAATCAGGTGAGAACACGCAGCCCTGCCTCACACCCCTGCAGATTGGTCTATATTGACTGATGTCATTGTCGACTCTAATGGCTGCCTCCTGTTCCCAATATATGTTTCTGAGGACTCGAAGATCTTTCACGTCGATGTATAGCCCTGCCAGAATATCAAACAAGTCGGAGTGTCGTACTTTGTCGAACGCTTTTGAGTAGTCAATGAAGCAGAGGTACAGGTCTTTCTGGACCTCGATGGATCTTTCCATGAGAGTTTTCAATGCGAAGATTGCATTTCTGGTGCCTTTGTCTGCCATGAATCCATATTGCGTTTCTGATATTTCTGGGAGTATTTTATTTCTCATTCTCTTCATGACTATTCGTAAAAGAACTTTGGTGAGGTGACTCATCAGGCTGATTGTACGATGTTGGTCACATTCAGCTGTGCCCAGTTTCTTAGGGATCGCAATGTAGATGAACTTCGTCATATCTGTCGGAATCTCTCCTGTGTCATATATATTGTTTAGTAGTTTTGTGACTGCCTTAATTCCCACTTCATCCAGGGCTGTTATCAATTCAGATGGGATATCATCAGGTCCTGGCGCCGTACCACTTTTCATCTTGCTGAGTGCATGTCTCACTTCGTCTTCCATGATTATGTGGCCATCTTCGTTGTTAATATGAGGAGGTGGACCTCTGTCGTCGTGGTATAACTCTTCGATGTATTCTGACCACCCTGTTAAGAATATCTTCTTTTTCCATAAGTATTTCTCCATCTCTCGACTTTATACAACCTGTTTTTGCAGATGATTTCTTCCCTGTCACATCTTTTATTTTTTCATGCATAAGTTTGCTATCAAAATTTGCATTCGTTTCAATTTCCTTGCACTGCATATTTATTCATTCTTCCTTGGCTTCATTACACTTTTTCTTAACCAGTTTGTCGAGTTCTTTATACTTCTTTTCATCTACTTTTGCCTTTCTCCTGTTTTCCATTAGGTTTAAAATCTTGGAGCTCATCCACTTCTTATGTTCCTTTCTATTTATGACTGGTATATATTCTTTTGCTGCCTCACTGATGCTATCTTTCATCATCTGCCATTTTTCCTCTGTAGTGGTGAGTTGATCTAGGCCATCGAATTTGTTTCCAACTTTGATCTTGTATTTTTCTTTGACTTCTTCGTCAGTAAGAGAGACAAATTCTTTTTTACCAGGTATTGAATAAGTACTCATGTGCTATTTTACATCCAGTCCCCGCCCAGAGAGAGAGAGAGAGAGAGAGAATTCTTTTATTTTCAGGATAATGAATAAGTACTCATGTGCTTTTTTACATCCAGTCCCCGCCCATAGAGAGAAATTCTTTTATTACCAGGATAATGAATAAGCACTCATGTGCTTTTTTACATCCAGTCCCCGCCCGTAGGGATACATCTTAATAATAACCCAACACTTATACACTCTCACAGTAGAAACAAGGGGAAATAACCCTTTTCAAAACAGCCCCCCCCCCCCCTTTCAAGAACAACAACAACAAAGAGAGAGAGAGAGAGAGAGAGGAGAAGAGAGAGAGAGAGAGAGAGAGAGAGAGAGAGAGAGAGAGAGAGAGAGAAGAGAATGACAATTTCTTTTATTTCGAGGATAATGAATAAGCACCCATGTGCTTTTTTACATCCAGTCCCGCCCTTAAGGATATAATATGATAATAAAATAAAATAAAGCCCATAGCTGTGCTGTGGGAGAGAGAGAGGAGAGAGAGAGAGAGAGAGGAGAGAGAGAGAGAGAGAGGGAGAGAGAGATCTGAACTGGTTTAATGGTACATCCCCTTAAGCCACAATACACCAAGTGAGGGGGGGGGAGGGGGGCAGGGGTGTGAGTGTAATGAAAATGGAAGCATAGGATAAACTTCACACATACTATAGCAATGAAAAATAAAAGCATGGGATAATTTTCATACATATTATAGCAATAAAAAATGACAGCATGGGATAATTTTCACACATACTATAGCAATGAAAAATGAAAGCATAGGATAAATTTAACACAAAACTGTATCTATGATAAATGAAAGCATGGGATACATTTCACACATACTATAACCATGCTTTCATTTTTCATTGCTATAGTATATGTGTGAAATGTATCCCACGCTTTCATTTGTCATAGTTACAGTATGTATGTGTGTGTGTGTGTGTGTGTGTAGAGAGAGAGAGAGAGAGAGAGAGAGAGAGAGAAGAGGAGAGGAGAGAGAGGAGAGAGAGTGGGGAAGGAGAAAAGAGAGAGAGACTAACCTTGAACAAGGGTGAAGGCCAACACCCACCCCACAGCACAGTCTTCCTTAGATACCCTGCCATGTTCTACCTCAAAAAGACACACACCGCCCCCAGTAAGGGCCTCTCTCTCCCCTTTCTCTGGTTACAAGTGAAGAAAACAGACAAGACAAAGAATCCCACACAGCACAGCACAGCGCTGCACAGCGCTGCACAGCACTAGCCTACTGATGGTTGGATGAAGATCCTGCTCCAGTGTGTGTGGGCCTGTGTCTGTCTTATGTACATGCTGCCCCAATTTCTCAAAAATAATTTTTTGATGAGATGCCTCGCCCACTGGCCTATGCTGATTGGCTGAGCTTTGTCAGGAAGGCTGCACACCAGTATTAATTTTGGGGGGCATGTAGTATCTTGTATATAGAATTGCGAGTGTAAAAAAAAAAATGTTGGTGATTTTTCACTTTCTGTTTTTTTTTTAAGCATGAAAAAATGGACTGTGCACTTGGGGTTTTTTGGTGATTGGGGATATAGAGCAATACCAGGTAGTCAGGGAAAGTTGGAAATAACTATCAAATGAGGATTGCTTGTATTCCTACAGTGTTGACTCCCAAGAATGCACATTGCTGCAAGGAAGCTAGTAGAAGACAAAGGACTGAGGGGGTACAGTGTTTGCTGAAAATTTTTTTAAAAATTCAAACCTACCAAATTTGTTCAAAATCACATGAGTTTTGAGTCAGAGGCTAGTCTTTCACACAAAAAGTGGTTTTTATTTCTGTAAGTGTCAAAAAGTTGAATTTGTACAGATTTAGTGGAGAGAGAGAGAAAAGAAAAAAAAAGGGAAAGAAGAATGAGTTATCAGCTTGGTTTATTTCCCTTTGTCATGACATGTTCCCCATATTTTCCCCATATTTGCATGTTCCCCATAACCTATGTGGTCATAAGGGATCCAGGCAACAGAGACCTCAACTTCTTTAAGGCCGCACACTGATATTTAAAAAAATCAGTCCTTTGTTGTCTGCTAGCTTCCTTACTGCAATATGCATGCATGGGGTCAACGCTGTAGGAATACAGGCAATCCTCATTTGATGGTTATTTCCAACTTTCTCGTGACTACCTGGTATTGCTCTATGTCCTCAATCCCCAAAATAAGTGCACAGTCCATTTTTTCATGCTTTAAAAAATCTGTGAAAATCACTAACATTTTTTTCCACTCGCATTCTATACAAGATACTATGCTCGCAATCTGACCACCCGGGTTCAATTCCCGTTCAAGGGGATATTTCCCCCTTGAGTTAACATCAGTGCAGACTCCACTCTCCCCTAAAGTCCTTCGGATGAGACTATAAACCAAGGCTCCGTGTGCAAACGCACGCAGAACATCTTGCACATGTTAAATCCTGTTTTGCTTTTCGGAAGAGTAGGCCGTTGTGTGCCGGTTGGAACAGATGACAGAATTTACAAAACCGCAAACACACGGGGACTGGATGTAAAAAGGCACATAAGTGCTCATTCCATTATCCTCGATATAAAAGAATAAATAAAATAAATAAATAAGTTAAGGTTAAATTAAGCAGCATTGAGCTTGGTTGCACGAGTGACCGTTTGCGTGCCTTGGCTTCAGTACAGTCTCCCCAGTTCACCCTGCTGTCAATGGGTACATTGCCCTCTTTAGGGTCAGGGAAGGTAAAGCAGCGAGGGAGAGGAGAGGAGATGGGCGCTGCCGGCCCTCAATATGCTGGCCCCTGGAGAAGCTGAGGTCTCTGAGGCCTCACTTCCTGACTGCATAGGTTATGGAAATACCTTTTACCTTTCTTGCCACAGACTCTTATGAAATCATGTTCGCGTCAAAAGCTCTGGGCCTACGTTTACATTTCCAGCTCGTAGAGTCTGCACTGATGTTGACTCCAGGGGAAAATATCCCCCCTTGAATGGTAATCCAACCGGGGTCGTCAGATTGCGAGCACAATGTTCTGACCACCAGGCTAAGATTGCGAGCGCAATGTTCTGACCACCAGGCTATCCCGTCCCCCACCCCCCCCCCATAATTTAACAACAGGGACAGGAAGAGGGTCTGACCACTGAGTTAATTCCTATGTGGTAGAAATGATAAAAACGTGGGACTAGATCTTTTGACGCGAACATGATTCCATAAGGGACAAGGTCATAATTATAGACTAGGGGCCTATCACATAATAGAATACACACAGCTTCGTTGTACGAAGATGTCACTGTGAGTGTTTTTGTGTAGTAGGCTTGCACGCACGCACGCTTCCGCCGCTGGTAATAAAAAATTTCGCACTTTCCCTTTCCATGTGACTATTATTATTATTCACACCACACGCACATACTGAGGCAATCCACAGAAATTAAAAACCACTTTTTTTTTTGGACTCCACCAAACCTTATGAACAAATTTGGTTAGGTTTGTTTGAACTTTAAAAAAAAAAATTAAAAACTTTTCATCAAACTTGGTCGTCTGCTAAGCTATCTTGATCGCCACAATAATTATGCACGCACGCGCAGCAGGGGTCAAAACTGTAGGAACACAAGCGATGCCACAGTGAGTAAATTATATAATAAGATCAGTGCCCTCTGTTACAAATGTCTCCACAAAACTGCACCCTCCTACCTCTGTGACTGTCTTCACTTGTACACTCCTTCACGTTCCCTCCGCTCTGCTGCAGATAGCTTGTGCTTACGAATACGGAGATTCAACCATTGGCCCTCGCTCTTTCTCTATTTCGGGCCCATCAACCTGGAATGAGCTACCCCCCCCCCCCCTCCCTCTCTCTCTCTCTCTTTGCCAGAAACCTATTTATGACACTTTTAAATCAAGCCTCAAGACATATTTATTTCAAACCTAAGATTTCCCCCCTCCTGTTTCATATCAGAACTATCCCACCTTCACTAACCCATGTCCTACCACCCTGCTAAAGTATACCACCTGTGTGAGTGTGTGTGTACTTTTGAAAAACATTTGACTATTGAAATTTTATTTCATAGATTTTGTCTGCAGTGCACCATGTTTGTAATATCTATTTAAACTCTTGATTATTTATCATTGATTGCATGACTGTGTAAGATTAGGTTGGCCATGGGCTTTGATTTGTCTTTGCAAGATATAGGGCTATATAAGTTCCATTTATTATTATTATTATTATTATTATTATTATTATTATTACCATCATTATTGTTATTATTTTGGATGATAATTAAAATTCTCACTTTCTCATCCTATCTGGTGTCAATCTATGGCCTCAACCCCTGCCCCCCCCAAAAAAAAAGAGGAGTATATCAGCGCATTTTCTTCATACTTAAAAAAACACACAAAAAAACCCCCAACAACAACAACAAAAATTCTGTGAAATTATTTTCGGGATTATCTCTTCACTGTAGAAAGCTAATAATTATGTCATGACCTACATGACTCACAAATTAATACTGCTGTGTAGTAGTAGTAGTATAGTATGTAGTAGTAGTAGTACTAGTATGTAGTAGTAGTAGTAGTAGTAGTAGTAGTAGTGGTAGTAGTGGTAGTAGTAGTGGCAGTAGTAGTGGTAGTAGTAGTGGTAGTAGTAGTGGTAGTAGTAGTAGGAGGAGGAGGAGGAGGAGGAGGAGTGGTAGTAGTAGTAGTAGTGGTAGTATTAGTAGGAGGAGGAGGAGGAGTGGTAGTAGTAGTAGTAGTTAGTGTAGTAGTAGTAGTAGTAGTAGTAGTGGTAGTAGTAGTGGTGTAGTGTAGTATAGTGGTAGTAGTAGTGGTAGTAGTAGTAGTAGTGGTAGTAGAAGTAGTTGGTAGTTGTGTAGTTTGTGGGGTAG
>CM054154.1:23420257-23460022 GCA_028751875.1 Rapana venosa | reverse complement strand
CAACAACAAAGACAACAGAGCTGAAAAGAAAACAACAACAAAGACAACAGAGCTGAAAAACAACAAAGACAACAGAGCTGAAAAACAACAAAGACAACAGAGCTGAAAAAGAAAACAACAAAGACAACAGAGCTGAAAAAGAAAACAACAACAAAGACAACAGAGCTGAAAAAGAACAACAACAAAGACAACAGAGCTCAAAAAGAAAACAACAACAAAGACAACAGAGCTGAAAAAGAACAAAAACAAAGACAGCAGAGCTGAAAAAGACAACAACAAAGACAGCAGAGCTGAAAAAGAAAACAACAACAAAGACAACAGAGCTGAAAAAAACAACAACAAAGACAACAGAGCTGAAAAAAACAACAAAGACAACAATGCTGAAATAGAAAAAACAACACAACAAAGACAACAGTGCCGAAAAATAAAAAGACAAAATAAACCAAAAATCATGCTCATTACGGATGGTGACGAGTTGTCTGTGATGCTTGTCAGTTAGTTAGTTAGCTAGTTAGTTAGTTAGTTGTATAGTTGGCTGGTTAGTTGGTTGGTTGGTTAGTTAATTGGTTGGGTGGGTTGGTGCTTAGTTAGAGTGTATGTGTGTGTGTGTGTGTGTGTGTGTGTGTGTGTGTGTGTGTGTGTGTGTGTGTGTGTGTGTGAATGAAGTATGTCTGTGAGAAAGAGAAAGAGAGAGAGCGAGATGAGAGCGAGCGAGAGAGAGAGAGAGAGGAGAGAGAGAGAGAGAGAGAGAGAGAGAGAGAGAGTGTGTGTGTGTGTGTTGTGTGTGTGTGTGAAAGAGAGAGAGAGAAAGAGAGAGAGAGTGTGTGTGTGTGTGTGTGAATGAAGTATGTGTGTGAGAAAGAGAGAGAGAGAGAGAGAGAGAGAGAGAGAGAGGAGAGGTGTGTGTTGTGTGTGTGTGTGTGTGTGTGTGTGTGTGTGTGTGTGTGTGGAGAAAGAGAGAGAGAGTGTGTGTAGTGTGTGTGTGAGAAAGAGCGAGAGAAGAGAGAGAGAGAGAGAGAGAGAGAGAGAGAGAGAGAGAGGAGAGTGTGTGTGTGTGTGTGTGTGTGTGTGTGTGTGTGTGTGAGTGCGTATGTTGTTCTTCAATTTAACGTCTGTACACATTAAGTGATATTAGACCCAAAAAGGCAAACAATTCAGAAAAAAACGGTTAAGGAACTGTCTAACTACTGTAACCTTAATACAATGAAAGAAATGAATTTACCTTGTGAATAACTGTATAACTTATTAAACTACAACAGATTTTAAAAAAATTACACGTCATATATTCCATGCCAAAAGAACACTGGGGAAAAAGGTAACAATTTCAAAAACTATACTATGATGGGTAGAATGCCTCTGCTTCAAATCAATAAGTGACATATTTACTTGTGCTAAAGAAAATTACTAACGCAACTCTCTTTCAACAGCAAAGCAATTTCACAGAGCAATTTAGTTATTCAAAACCTTATGCAAAGATCTCTCACAAATGGTGGGAAGGTGCTTTTTTAACACTTGACATTCGAAAAGAATATGAACGTTTTAGATTGCCCCACCACACACACACAATGCACATTTCTAGAAAATTTTGTATGGAAAGCATTTAACTTCAGTCTATTGATAAGACTTATGATTGGCCTTTGGCATGATATTTCTAACCCAAAAGAAGAGAGAAAGAAATTTAGGTCAAAAATTGAAGTGGTACCATGGGAAAACCCCGCTTCTTCTTGTTTTTTCCTAACATGCTTTCAGCAAGCACTTTCTGTCAAGTTATAATTCTCATGAATTGATATTGGTATATTCAAGACAGCAGCAGAGTTTGAGTGTGCTGCGCTCTATCAACCTTTTCATTATAAAAGATATTACAATGCGATGGTACCCAGCAAAAGGCGACACTGGTGCCTCTTAAAATGAGAAAGTGTATAAGAGGGTTTATTTCAGTTATAAAGGTAAAAGGTAAAAGAGTCTCATAACCTATAAGGTCGTAGGGGAGCGAGGTGTCAGAGACCTCACTTCTCTAGGGCCAGCATATTGAGGGCGGCGCCTATCTCCTCTCCCTCGCTGCTTTACCTTCCCTGACCCTAGAGAGGGCAGGTACCCATTTACAGCTGGGTGAACTGGGGGAACTGTACTGAAGCCAAGGCGCGCAAACGGTCACCCATCCAACTGGTAACCACGCTCGACGCTGCTTAACTTGGCTGGGGGAAAGCGAGTGCTCCGACCACTGAGCTATCCCGTCTTATTTCAGTTATAAGATCATGCTTAATATTAGGCCCAGAGTTTTTAAGAGATTGTAACACAGATTTTGAATCAACACATGACAATACCTGTAAAATAGCCCGAGGAAAGTCAATTAAGTAATGTAAAGCCATCAGAATGGCAGTTAACTCTGCTGTAAAAATATAATTATTCTTTCCAATATGGTACAATTTTTCAACCTTTAAGGAGGGAATGATGAAAGCTGCAACCTCTACTACTGCTATTTAGAAGAGATCCATCGGTATAAATTTTAATATGTGAAGGGTAGTTATTTATCATGTGCTCCTTCACTTGAATACTGAGAATGTTACTCCCTTTTTCTTTTTTACAGGTAGAATGATGAATATCAAAAGAAGCTCTTTGAAGTTCCCATGGAGGACTAGGAGATATATAAGGTGTGGACAATTTCGTTTCTCTGGGATTAACCTTTGACTTTTCAAGATCTGCTGTGAAAGTGCCAATTGTTGTAGGAGAACAAATAGTTTTGGCTCCTTTAGGAAAATGCTCGTCCGATCTCTGATAAATTTCATGTTCAATATTGTTTTCCGTAGTTGAACTTCTTATAATGAATTTTGCCAGCATCAATTCGCGATATTCATCCAAAGGCAGAACTCCTATTTCTTTGTAGGTTCCTAAGGATGAAGCATGCGATGGTACACCCAAATCAAGGCGAAAGGTTTTACAATCAAGACTCTTAAGTTTTTTCAGTAAATATCTTGGGACATTAAAAAAGACTTGTTGGCCGTATGTCAGTTTAGAACAAACTAGCGCCAAGGACAGATGTTTCAGAACTATGACGTCTTGGACCCATTGCTGTTTACTCACTACTTTAAAAAAATTTAATGTCTTTCTGGTTTTATTTAACAAATGTTCAATATGACTACTCCGTGTAAGTTTTGAAGTAAGATATATGCCCCAAAATTTTATAACAAATTGGTACTCAAGATATCTGTCTTGGAGTTTGAACTTTGGCAAGGAAGGGAAATCCCCTCCATTATTAAAGAGTACAATGTTAGTTTTCTCTTGAGACAGTTATAAACCATTTTCTACCATATAAGTACTAAGTTTGTCAAGCTCAAGCTGGTATACTTCCTTAATATAGTTTAATTGTCTTTTTGGTGTTGACTTTTTTTCATAGTTGTCTTCATCCACAATCAAAGGTCATCTGCATACTGAACAAGGACAACATTACTCGATAACGAACTAAGAAGGTCATAAACCAAAATGTTAAAGAGATAAGGAGCAATAACAGAACCTTGTGGTATACCCATTTGAGGAAATCTTGGGTTGGAATATGTGTTTCCAATTTTTGCTCTGATACTTCTGCCACTAAGAATTTTTTTTTAATAAAAGTAAATATGTCCAGACAAGCCAATAGATTTAAAATTGTATAGTAATCGTGCATGCCAAACTTGGTCATAAGCTTTATGGACATCAAAGTAAGTAGCAAGAAAATTTTTTCTTCGCGCAAACTGATGTTTGATTTGTGTAGTTAGCTTAACCAGAAGGGATCAATACTTGACCTGCCTTTAGGGAAACCCTTTCCCCTGATTAACTGGAAGTACTTTTTTCTTGTCACAGTAATACACCAGTCTATTCAAAAAAAATTTTCGATCAGCTTTCCTGTATGTTAAGTTAATGAAATAGGTCTACAGCTATTTTTGTCCTCTTTGGCTTTCCCTTGTTTTAATATAAGAATAATTACAGACTGCTTCCATAACAGAGGGAGTGTACTTTCTGCCCAGCATTTTTTTAAAAGTTCGTGTAATAGTTAAATCCAGTTATCAGGTAAATGGTTTAACATTTCATTTGAAACAGCATCTATTCCTACTGATGTCTTATTATTACTAAGGGATTGATTGACATCTTTGACCTCTTGCAGAGTAATTGGAGCATTGATGTAATGTAAATCGTCAGAAATGGGATCATTATATATTTCTTTTTGAATTTCCTTACTTCTTAACATAACCTGTGTTTGAGACAGACCTTCATCACTCATCGTATTAGCAAACATATCAATAAAAGCTTCACCTTTCTCTGAATTAGTTGGGAATTCATTATTTTTCATTTTAATAGGATACTGGGGTAAACAAATTCCACGTTTCATCTCATTAAATGTTTTCCATAACTTTGTGTAGATCTTTATGACAACATACTTCTTTATTACAAAAGGTAAACCAAAAGTCCTCTTGGCCTGTGCTATGGCCTGGCCTATCTGTGGCTTTAATTAACCCTCTTCAAACTAGTATGATTTTCTAAGGATTTATTTCTCAAGTACTTTTTGAAGTAGAATTCCTTTTCATCTACAGCTTTCTGACAAGTTTCATTCCACCATAGGTTATCTGTGCGTGTAGTAGATTTCACAAACGAAAACTTTGGGATAGAGTTATCAGCAACTTTTAGAATACCTTCTATAAACTTTGCATAAAATTCATTGATATCATCATTTTTTTTTAAATGTTTGTATCTTGTAATCTTAAAAGAGACTGAAACTTATCCCAATTAGCATTACTATAGTTGTATTTTGGTATAATGTCCTTAACTTTTGCCTGTTTGCACAGAGTTATCATACAGAGTAATTATAACTGATGTGTGGTCAATTCCTAAAGTATCATTATGTGTTTCTCACTTGGATCGGTGGTCTAGAGGTAACGCGCCTGTCTAGAATGCGAAAAGTCCGGGTCGGGTGTGCGCGTGGTTCGTACCCCGTTTGGGCCCGAAAATTTTCCCCATCCATTAGACCATGAGTGGTGGTCTGGGCGCTAGTCTTTCGGATGAGACGATAAACCGAGGTCCCGTGTGTTACACAAAATTTTGAGCGCACATAGAAGAACCCACGGCAACAAGAGAGTTGTCCCAGGCAAAATTCATCGAAAAAAGTCACTCTGATAGGGAAACAAATACAGTTGCAGACCAAAAGAAAAGAAAAAAAAAAAAGGGTGGCGCTGCTCTTGTGGCGACGCGCTGTCCCCGGGGAGAGCAGCCCGAATTTCACGCAGAGAAATCTCGTGACTTAAAAGTGGTATAAAATAAAATTAAATTAAAATAAAATAAATACAATAAGGGGCAAGAATTGGTGAAACAGGGATAGATCAATAGCGCTAGCTCTTTGATTGGAAATATCAGGAACCCTTGTGATGCTTCCGTCATTAAGCAGGTATAGAGAAGAGTCCACAATGTTTTCTACAAACCGTTTGCTGGTGATAGTAATGCTTTCCTTTTCCCAGAAAGGGGAGTGGGCATTAACATCACCAGCAACTAACCGTTTATCATAATTATTATAGCATGTGAAGGGAGCGAACCCATTCTGTATTTTCTTCATTTGGACATTTGGGCAAAATATACAGAAACAAAATTGATGATTTGATTGTTACTCATTTTCACTCGTGCTGCACAGGAATGTGTGTTTGGTATATCAGTTGGCACAGGTGAAACACACATGTTATAATCTAAACTTTTATGTATGTAAATGGCTGCTTTTACTTTTTCGTTCTGATCTCTGTGTCCAATTACTGGTGGATAAAAATAATCAGGCAGTTTGGGTAATTTGCTTTTGGTCACATTTAGTGATTGAAGCATAAGAACATGATAACTATGAGAAGCAAGACGTTGTACTAAATAGGAAAGATTAGTATTGATGGATCTACAATTCCATTGTATAATTTTAATTGACTATGCCTTACTCATAACTGCTTTTTTAGTGAAGATTATAATTATTGTCAAGACTATTAACAAAAACAAGCAAAAAAGTGAACAAACACTAAGGTTTATTTAAAAAAGTAAATAAAAAGGATGATAAATAAAAGGGAGGAACTTTTATAATAAACCAAAAATTACTTTTTCGAAAAGTCAAAAATTAAGACTTTGGTAGTTGGAAAGTGACAGAAATACTGTCGGTCAGTTCGCCGGCCAAGTTACCGCAGGGCAAACAGATTGTCCACTTGTAGTAGTACCAGTCATCCAGAAAGGAATACATGGTCTGCCAAGGCGTCGGGTGATCTCTTACATAGGGACGATGTTCATGAAGACGTTGGGGGACCCTGTGTACGTGTGGCTGGATCCGTCTTGCTGTTTTCTTAGGCTTTTCCCAGAATAGTGCCCTGATATGTCTCCCAATGTTGACTGCGAGAACGCTGGCCCCTTTTGAAGTTGGGTGGAGGCCATCTTTGAGTGTTCTGAAGCCTGTATCCAAAATTTTAATTCTCTTGGCTGATCAGAGAAACGTTTTTGATGTCAACCAGGTCTGAAGTCACCAGGGCATTGAAGACTTCCCTCTTCATGTTGAACTGTGTGTCTTTCACTGGAGAGATCTTACTGACTATAATCTTCAGCCTGGGATGCCTCTTGGCTATGTTGTTGATGCATTCTGTAAATTGCTGGCTACATGCTTTGGGGTCCATCTTCTTGATGTTGCTCATTCCACAGTGGAACACCACAGCCTCCAGGGTTTTCTCACCTGAAACTTGCACTGCCTCAACACTGGGCCCATGTCTTCCACTGTGAAACATTTTGTGTGACACAGCATCAAAGCCATAGGAAACACCCAAACGTGTAGGACAGACTTTGTTAACAATGGAGTCATGCAGTATCGTAACTTAAGGAAGGTCTTGTTCTTCTTTTGTTTCCCAAGGCAAATTACGTGCCTTGTGGGAGCGATACATTACCTCACTTGATTTTGTTAACGTCATTGGTCTTGTAGTTAGGCGTTCTATATTCACCAGTTTGTGTTTTAATTTTGCTTTGGACTAATTCTTTGTGCGTTGTGTGTGTGTGTGTGTGTGTGTGTGTGTGTGAGGAGTGAGTGTGTGATGTGGGGTGGGTTTGTGTGAGAGAGAGAGAGAGAGAGAGAGGAGAAAGAGAGAGAGAGAGAGTGTGTGTGTGTATGAGAGAGAGTGTGTGTGTGTAGTGTGTGTGAGAGAGATGTGTGTCTGTGTGTGTAGTGTGTGTGTGAGAAAGAGAGAGAGTGTGTGTGTAGTGTGTGTGTGTTGTGTGACAAAGAATATGTTGTGTGTGTGTGTGTGAGAGAGAGAGAGAGAGAGAGAGAGAGAGAGAGAGGAGGAGAGAGAGAGAGAGAGTGAGTGGGGAGGGTGTGTGTATAGTGTTGTTGTTGTCTTCGATTTTACGTCTGTTCACTCTCAGTGATATTAGACGGAAAAACAACAACAAAAAAACAACAAACACATATATTTACAAGGGGTGTATGAGTATTGAGGTGGTGGTGGAGGCCCTACTGAAAAAAGCGAGGGGGGAAAAGTAGTCTATTCATGAAAAAAAACCCACAAAGCAAAAGATACAATAAAAAAAAAAAAATATATATATATATATATAAAACCGAAACAAAAACATAAAAAGTGATTAACGTTAATGAAACTATAACAAATGTCCTATAGGACTATGCCAGAGACCTTTTGCAATATCAAATGCCAAATTCAAATTATTGAATATGCTTCTAAGGGAGTTTTCAAAAAATTGAGGTAAGAAAGCTTTTGTATTCTTACATTCAAATATTATATGAGTATTAGAAATATTCTCACCACACCGACATTTACTGTGTCTATTGAATTTGGTTACGAATGCAATAAGTTTTATTCTATAAAACAAACTATTCACTCTTCGTGCTGTGGAGATATTTGAGCAAGCTTTAGAATGGCTCACGACTCTTGCTTTATCAGTTTTGATGACATCTGTTTAGAAATCTCTCTTTTAGGTGATACGTTTCTGTGACCTTTTTCCATGATGTTTGTTCTAATAAGTGGTAGCCCTCTTGTAATGATAAAGGCACATGCAATGTTGCTGATTTCCGTTCATGTTTTGCACCTCTTTTAGCAGCTCTATCAGCCCACTCATTTGGAAAGAATCCACTGTGTGAAGGCACCCAACAGAAAGTGACATTTGTGCCTTTTAAGGTTAAAAGGTGTATGACATGATTAATCTCTAATGCAATGTTTGAAGTTGTCTTGTACCACAAGGATTTTAAAGCATACAATACCGACTTAGAATCAACACAAATAAGGATTTGAAATATACACAATGGCAAATCAAGAACATAATTTAGAGCCATTAAGACTGCTACTAATTCCGCAGTAAAAATCGAATGATGTTTACCAACATAGAATGATTTTTTCTATTTTTAAAGATGGTATAACAAAAGCTGAACCTGTTTCTTGATTATCCAGACGTGATCCATCTGTATAAATTTGTAAATGATGAAAATACTTTTGATGGATGTGGGATCGAACATCAGAAACCATAATGTTCAGATTCTCATTCTTTTTTACATTAGTTACCTCTATGTCGAAGTGTGCTCTGTTCATCTCCCACGATGGGCAAGGTAAAATCGCCTCTCGTTTGTCCATTCTGTGTTGATTGACATTATAATTTTCCAGTAGATCGGACACATATGTGTTGATGGGCATTAAGGAAGTTATATCTTTTGCTCTTTTAGGAAACTGTAGTTCGGATTTTACTTCTACTTCCTCCGAATTGAAATTTTCAGTCGTTCTGTTTCTAAGAACATATTTAGCACATGCCAGTTGACGGTAATCATCCAAAGGCAATGTACCAACTTCATTGTACGTTCCCAGAGCTGATGCATGATACGAACTCCTAGTGCAAGCCTGTAAGCTTTGCAATCTACACTTTGTAATTTTTTAAGTAAAGATTTTGGAGCGCTGAAAAAGATTTCTTGTCCGTATAATAATAATAATAATGTATGGAATTTATATAGCGCTGAATCTTGTAAAGCAACAAATCAAAGCGCTCAGATTTTATTTCATACCACTTTAAGTCACGGCAGATTTCTCTCCGTGAAATTCGGGCTGCTCTCTCCGGGGAGAGCGGGAGAACGCGTCGCCACTTAGCGCTGCGCCACCCTTTCACCCTTTTTTTTTTTTTCTGCAGCTGTATTTGTTTCCCTATCAGAGTGGCTTTTTTCTAAGAATTTTGCCAGGGACAACTCTCTTGTTGCCGTGGGTTTTTTTACGTGCGCTAAATAATTACGTGTAACACACGGGACCTCGGTTTATCGTCTCATCCGAAAGACTAGCGCCCAGACCACCACTCATGGTCTAATGGATGGGGGAAAAATTTCCGGTCCAAACGGGGTACGAACTGCCACAGACTTCAGACCCGGACTTTTCGCTTTCTAGACAGGCGCGTTACCTCTAGACCACCGATCCACCACCGTATGATAATTTCGAACGAACAAGAGATGTCGCTGAACATTTGTGTAGTGTGTGAGAGAGAGAGTATGTGTGTCTGTGTGTGTAGTGTGTGTGAGAAAGAGAGTGAGTGTGTGTAGTGTGTGTGTGATGTGTGTGTTGGTGGTGTGAGAAAGGGAGAGAGAGAAGGGAGAGAGAGGAGAGAAAGAGAGAGTGTGTGTGTGTGTGTGTGGTGTGTGTGTGTGTGTGTGTGTGTGGGTGTGTGTGGTGTGTGTGGTGTGTGTGGTGTGTGTGTGTGTGTGAGCAAGAGAGAGATAGAGAGAGAGAGTGTATGTGTGTGTGTAGTGTGTGTGTGTGTGAGAAAGAGAGAGGAGAGAGAGAGAGTGTGTATGTGTGTAGTGTGTGTGGTGGAAAGAGAGAGGAGAGAGAGAGGAGAGAGAGAGAGAGGAGAGAGAGAGAGAGAGAGAGAGAGAGAGAGAGAGAGAGAGAGAGAGAGACAAGACATGACAAATTCTTTTATTTCGAGGATAATGAATAAGCACACATGTGCTTTTTTACATCCAGTCCCCGCCCTTTTAGGGAAAATCTTAATAAAAAATAACCAATACTTATACAGTCTCACAATAAAAACAAGGGGAAATAACCCTTTTCAAAACAGCTCCCCCCTCCCCAACAACCCTCCCTCCCCAAAGCAGCAATTAAAAGAAAAATCTTAAAAATACCCCACCCTACCCCCACCCCCCAAAAAAACCCTAACCAAAACAAACAAAAAAAGAGAAGGAAACCAAACCAACAAAATATGATAAAAAGAGAAAAACAGACAAACAACAACAACAAAAAACAAGAGCAACAACAAACCCAAGAAAAATAACACAACCAAACTTAATAGTCATAAAGATTAAACATCTACACATTGTCAAATGGTACCATACTTGTTACACATAATTATAAGATATTGAAATAGGGCACTCATTAAACTTAAGTACAGAGGCAAGTCCAATAAAGTATTGAAAATAAAAAAAAATATGAATCCTTCATCAGGATTACTATGACTATAAGCGGACGATAAAAGGTTAGAGAGAGACAGAGACGAGACAGAGAGACAGAGAGTGTGTGTGTTATATCAGAGTTTAATATCCAATATAAAAAGTCCCAAAAACAGTATGCGATCCCATCAACACTCATTTTAGATTATCTCGTTTAAAAATTATATGTCATGTTAATGAAATAAATTTAATACCCATACATCCACACAATAAAAACAAAGAAACAAATCAAGAAAAAATTTTAAAAAACTATACAGTCGTTTAGGGAGAGAATATGGGTGGGTGAGTGAGTGAGTGTGTTGTGTGTATGTGTGAGTGTGTGTGTTTTGTGTTTTGTGTGTGGGGTGTGTGTGTTTGAGCGTGTGTGTGTGTTGTGGTGTGTGTGTGTGTGGTGTGTGTTTTGAGTTGTGTGTGGGGGGTGGGGGGGGTGGGGGGGGGGGGGGGGTTTCAGGGTTAATACTAAATATGCAATATCACATAGCACACGATCAACACAAACACTTTTAAAAATTATTAAAGTCATGCAAATTGAATGTCATGGTAATAAAATAAGTGCAATACCCATACACTCTCATAATAAAGAGGGGGGAAAAGCCAATAAAGTCATAAAAAGAACATCTCACGTTGTAAGTAATAGAAACAAATCTTTTTTTTCCAGGGTAATGATAAGTATTCATGTTCTTTTTTACATCCAGTCCCCGCCCATGGGGTCACATTTAAAAATGCACTCAGTTTCTCATACTTTCAAGCAGAAGAAGCAAAAGGGGAAAAAACTTTTTTTTAAAGAAAAAGAGAGAAGAAGAAAAAAAAGAGGAGAGAGAGAGAGAGAGAGGGGAG
The DNA here is from genome assembly GCA_028751875.1 of Rapana venosa. Lineage (NCBI taxonomy): Eukaryota > Metazoa > Mollusca > Gastropoda > Neogastropoda > Muricidae > Rapana > Rapana venosa. The sequence continues at coordinate 23,448,723 of CM054154.1, read as the reverse complement.
GAGAAAAGAAGGAAGAGAGAGAGGAGAGCGAAGGGGAAGGGAGGGGGGGGAGAAGAGAGAGAAGAGAGAGAGAGAGAGAGAGAGGGGAAAAACTCGAAAATCGAAAGATTTATTCACAAAAAGGCATTTTGGCCCCTACATGAAGGAGGGGTTTCCAACTGCTTAGTATTTAAGTGAGAAAAAATAAGTAACACAAAAAAAAAATGGTTATTGTTTTACCCCCAACCCCACAATTAAAAATCAGTTTTTAAAAAATATGACTTAAGAAACAAGATATATCCTATTCTAAAGGCTTTACACAAATATAAAGCAAGGTGCGCACAATCTCGGGGTGACTAGATGCATGAGTAGACAGAATCTAAATAAATTAGGCTGTCTACTATACTTTCCGGAATGTAATTCTGTCTTACATCTTCTAATTGGACGCACAGCACAAAATGAACTTCTACTTCCACTGTTTGCTTACATAATGGGCAAAGAACCTGAGGTCATCAACTCATGTTCTATAATATCAAAATTTATGAACATTTGTCTGATAACCAAGTCTAAACTTAGACAAATTCTTTTCAAATGCATGTCCATATCAAGCTTTAGATAAGGTTTGACATCGTGTGAACCTATAAACTGTCTGTACATTTGAAATCTTTCACGGTTTTGGTTCAGAGCAAAATGTTCTTCCTGCCTACCTTCAAGGGAGATCACTCCAGCCTCCGAAAGAGTCAGAGATACAGAGAAAGACAGAGAGAGAGAGAGAGAGAGTCACAGAAAGAGACAGAGTCAGAGACAGACCACACACACACACACCACACAACACACACAACACACACACACCACACACACACAGACCGAAAGACCGAGAGAGATAGACAGAGGGAGACAGAGAGAGACAGAGACATGACAAATTCCTTTTATTTCGAGGATAATGAATAAGCACTCATGTGCTTTTTTACATCCAGTCCCCGCCCGTAGGGATACATCTTAATAATAACCCAATACTTATACTCTCACGCGGTAGAAACAAAGGAAATAACCCTTTAAAAAACCAACAAAATACAAACAAATAAAGAAAATCCTAACCCCCCCCCCCCCCCACCACCAAACAAACAAGATAGAGAGAGAGAGAGAGAGAGAGAGAGGAGAGAGAGAGAGAGAGAGAGAGAGAGAGAGAGAGAGAGAGAGAGAGTCACAGAGAGAGAGTCACAGAGAAAGACAGCAACAGAGACAGAGAGACACAGACAGACAGAGAGAGAGATATAGAGAGAGAGAGACCCACACACACACACAGACAATGACAAATTCTTTTATTTCGAGGATAATGAATAGGCACTCATGTGCTTTTTTACATCCAGTCCCCGCCCGAGGGTATACATCTTAATAATAACCCAATACTTACACTCTCATGCGGTAGAAACAAAGGGAAATAACCCTTTTCCAAACCCACTCCCCCAAAAAAAAACCCCAACACAACAACAAAAAACAAAAACAAACAAAGAAAAAGAAAACCCTAAAAACACCACCACCCCCACCACCACGAAACCCCAACCAAAAACAAACAAAAGAAAAAAAAACAAATAAAAACCAATAAAAAGAAGAAAAAACCAAACAACAACAATAGCAAGAATAACAAAAACCAAGAAAAAAATAACAACAACCAACTTAATTAGGTCATAAAAATAAACATCTACACTTTGTCAAAGGTACACATACTTGTTACATATAACAATTAAGATATTGAAATAGGGCATTCATTTAAAACTTAAGTACAGCAGAGAAGCCAATAAGTAAGTATTGAAAATATCAAATGTATGTCCTTCTTCAGGATACAAATACTTTAAGCCAAAACGATAAAAGGTGAGAGAGAGAGAGAGAGAGAGAGAGGAGGAGAGAAGAGATGATAGAGGGAGGAGAGAGAGGGAGGAGCGGGAGAGAGAGAGAGAGTGCGTGTGTGTGTGTGTGTTTCAGGATAATATCAAATACATAATTCTCCAAAACAGTCACAATCACCATCAACAACTCATTTTTCATTATACTCGTTCAAATTTTGTCATGATAATGAAATAAACTCAATACCCATACACTCTCACAATGAAAAAACAAGAAACAAAACAAAAGAAGAAAGAAATCCAAACCTTTTACAGTTATTGAGAGAGAAATGTGTGTGTGTGTGTGTGTGGGGGGGGGGGGGGGGGGGGGGGTTCAGGGGATAATGGTAAAATATAAAATACTCATAGCACACGATCCACCATCAACACTTTAAAAATTTTTTATACTCCATACACATTGATGTCATGATTGATAAAGTAAGCCCAATACCCATACACTCACACAATAAAGAGGGGGGGGGGGGCGGGGACGAGAGGGTAAACCCCCAATAAAGTCATAAAGAACATCTACACATTGTGGGTCTTTTTCTTCAAGTGTCCGGTTGGTCCTGCAGGACTCGAACGATCATGGCTCTCCATTCTTCCCTGTTCTCAGTCCCTCTCATGAGCTATTGTTGGTGCCCTCTTTATTTGTTGCGAATTTGTTAATCTGTCTAAGAATTTTGTGCTGTTTGTCTTCCTTGCTATTGTTTCCACAGATTTTGCCACTACATAACAGTTTCTCTAGTTCCGTCAGGCCCTGATTATATGGCCGAAAAATTTGTGCTGTCTTTTCTGATGGTTGTTGAGAAGGGATCTCTTGTTATCCAGCCTTTCGCATTACTTCTGCATTGTTTTTCTTTTTGTCCCATGGACTTTCATGATTCTTCGGAGAACCACATCTCCCTGCTTCATGTCGCTGTTCTGTGTCCTTGGCTGGGTCCAGCACTCAAATCGTACAGAAGAATGGACCATACGTAGGGCTCTCAAAAATTGGATCTTTGTATTGAGGCCTTATCTTACTGTTGTTATAAAATGCATTCATGTTGTTAAAGTTGCTTAGATTGACCGATTCTCTTCTTGATTTCTGTTGTCACACTTGCCGACCGGGGTGATAGTACAACAAAGGTATTTAAAGGTGTTTACTTGTCTGATTCTCCTCTCCTTTACAGGCTATGTTGCATTGTTGGTATAACAGCTTTTTTCGAGATCATCATGGCATTGTCTTCTTTGCATTGAGCTGTAATCCTTTCTTTTCACTTTTTGTCTGTTACTGGTTGTTAAATCTTTTGCAGTTTTCTTCAGAGTCGGGCGATAAGGACTGTGTCATCCGGAATATCTCAGGTTGTTGATGTTGTGGCCACTACCACTATTTCCTCATGATTTCAAATTCGTAGAATTATTTCACTATATACATTAAATAAATCAGGTGAGAAAACACGCAGCCCTGCCCTACACCCTGCAGAATGGTCTATATTGGGACTGATGTCATTGTCGACTCTATATGGCTGCCTCCTTGTTCCCAATAATTATTATATGTTTCTGAGGACTCGAAGGATCTTTCACATCGATGTATAGCCCGCCAGCGCTAGATTCGTATCAAACAAGTCGGAGTGTCGTACTTTGTTCGAACGCTTTTGAGTAGTCAATGATGCAAGGTACAGGTCTTTTGGACCTCGAGGAATCTTTCCATGAGGAGTTTTCAATGCGAAGAATTGCATTTCTGGTGCCTTTGTCTGCCATGAATCCATATTGCGTTTCTGATATTTCTGGGAGTATTTTATTTCTCATTCTCTTCATGAGTATTCGTAAAAGAACTTTGGTGAGGTGACTCATCAGGCTGATTGTACGATGTTGGTCACATTCAACTGTGCCCAGTTTCTTAGGGATCGCAATGTAGATGAACTTCTTCATATCTGTCGGAATCTCTCCTGTGTCATATATATTGTTTAGTAGTTTTGTGACTGCCTTAATTCCCACTTCATCCAGAGCTGTTATCAATTCAGATGGGATATCATCAGGTCCTGGCGCCTTACCACTTTTCATCTTGCTGAGTGCATGTCTCACTTCGTCTTCCATGATTATGTGGCCATCTTCGTTGCTAATATGAGGAGGTGAACCTCTGTCGTCGTGGTATAACTCTTCCATTATTCTGACCACCTGTTAAGAATATCTTCTTTTTCCATAAGTATTTCTCCATCTCTCGACTTAATACAACCTGTTTTTGCAGATGATTTCTTCCCTGTCACATCTTTTATTTTTTCATGCATAAGTTTGCTATCAAAATTTGCATTCGTTTCAATTTCCTTGCACTGCATATTTATCCATTCTTCCTTGGCTTCATTACACTTTTTCTTAACCAGTTTGTCGAGTTATTTATACTTCTTTTCATCTACTTTTGCCTTTCTCCTGTTTTCCATTAGGTTTAAAATCTCGGAGCTCATCCACTTCTGATGTTCCTTTCTATTTATGACTGGTATATATTCTTTTGCTGCCTCACTGATGCTATCTTTCATCATCTGCCATTTTTCCTCTGTAGTGGTGAGTTGATCTAGGCCATCGAATTTGTTTCCAACTTTGATCTTGTATTTTTCTTTGATTTCTTCGTCAGTAAGAGAGACAAATTCTTTTATTACCAGGATAATGAATAAGTACTCATGTGCTATTTTACATCCAGTCCCCGCCCAGAAGAGAGAGAGAGAGAGAAATTCTTTTATTATCAGGATAATGAATAAGTACTCATGTGCTTTTTTACATCCAGTCCCCGCCCATAGAGAGAGAAATTCTTTTATTACCAGGATAATGAATAAGTACTCTTGTGCTTTTTTTACATCCAGTCCCCCCCCGTAGAGAGGAGAGAGAGAGAGAGAAGAGAGAGAGAGAGATAGAGAGAGAGAGAGAGAGAGAGAGAGAGAGGAGAGAGAGACCGAGTAAAGAGGAGAGAGAGAGAGAGAGAGAGAGAGAGAGAGAGAGAGAGAGAGAGAGAGAAATGACAATGACAAATCCTTTTATTTCGAGGATAATGAATAAGCACTCATGTGCTTTTTTACATCCAGTCCCCGCCCGTAGGGATACATCTTAATAATAACCCAACACTTATACACTCTTCATGTAGAAACAAGGGAAATAACCCTTTTCAAAACAGCCCCCCCCCCCCCCTTTCAAGAACAACAGCAAACAAAGAAGAGAGAGAGAGAGAGAGAGAAGAGAGAGAGAGAGAGAGAGAGAGAGAGAGAGAGAAGAGAGAGGAGAGAGAGAGAGACAATGACAATGACAATTTCTTTTATTTCGAGGATAATGAATAAGCACCCATGTGTTTTTTTACATCCAGTCCCCGCCCTTAAGGATATATATGATAATAAAATAAAATAAAGCCCATAGCTGTGCTGTGGGAGAGAGAGAGAGAGAGAGAGAGAGAGGAGAGAGGGAGAGAGGAGAGAGAGAGAGAGAGAGAGAGAGAGAGAGAGAGAGAGAGAGAGAGAGAGAGAGACAATGACAAATTCTTTTATTTCGAGGATAATGAATAAGCACACATGTGCTTTTTTACATCCAGTCCCCGCCCGTTAGGGATACATCTTAATAATAATAACCCAATACTTTATACAGTCTCACAATAAAAAACAAGGGGAAATAACCCTTTTCAAACAGCTCCCCCTCCCCAACAACCCTCCCTCCCCAAAGCAAGCAATTAAAAGAAAATCTTAAGAATACCCCACCCCTACCCCCACCCCCAAAAAAACCTAACCAAAACAAACAAACAAAAGAAAGGAAAAACCAAACCAACAAAATATGATAAAAAAGAGAAAAACAGACAAACAACAACAACAAGAACAACAACAAAGCCAAGAAAAATAACACAACCAAACTTAATAAGTCATAAAGATAAACATCTACACATTGTCAAATGGTACACATACTTGTTACACATAATAAAAGGATATTGAAATAGGGCACTCATGAAAACTAAGTACAGAGGCATCCAATAAAGTATATGAAAAATAAAAATATGAAAACCTTCATCAGGTATACTATGACTATAAGCGGACATAAAAGTAGAGAGAAGAACAGAGACAGAGAGACAGAGAGTGTGTGTGTGTATATTCAAGATATATCCAATATATAATTCCCAAAACAGTATGCGGGCATCAACACTCATTTTAGATTATACTGTTCAAATTATATGTCAGATAATGAAATAAATTTAATACCCATACATCCACACAATAAAACAAGAAAAAACAAAACCAAGCAAGAGAAATTTAAAACTATACAGTCGTTTGAGGAGAGAATATGAGTGGGGGAGTGATGAGTGAGTGAGAGGTGTTGTGTGTGTGTGTGTGTGTGTGTGTGTGTGTTGTGTGTGTGTGTGTTGTGTGTGTGTGTGTGGTGGTGTGTGTGTTTGTTTGAGCGTGGGTGAGGGGTGGGTGGGGGTGTTTCAGGGATAATACTAAATATGTAATACTCACATAGCACACGATCAACACAAACACTTTTTAATTATGCTCATGCAAATTGAATGTCATGGTAATAAAATAAGTGCAATACCATACCCTCACAAAATAAAGGGGGGGGAAAAAAAGCAAAAAAGTCAAAAAAAGAACTTTTTTCCCAAAATTGTAATAATAGAAACAAATCTTTTTTCCAGGAAAATGAATAAGTTTTCATGTGTTTTTTTTACCATCCATTTCCCCCCCCATGGGGTAACTTTTAAAAAAATAAAACTCAGAAACTCTTTCTTTCAAGCGGGAAGAAAAAAGGGAAAAAAAAAAAAAAATTTTTTTTTTTAAAAAAAAAGGGAGAGAAAAGAAAAAACAAAAAACAAAACAAAAAAACCCAAACAACAGAAAAAAACAACAACAACAAAAAAAAAAAAAAAAAAAAACCCATAAAAAAAACCCCAAAAACAAAAAAACAAAAAAAAAATTTTTAAAAAAAAAAAAAGGGGAAGAGAGGGGAGAGAGAACTCGAACGGGTTTAAGGGGTAAAACCCCCTTAACCCACAAAACACCAAGTGAGGGGGGGGGGGGTGGATTTGTAATGAAAAGGGAAAGGGCATAGGAAAACTTCACACTTTACAAAGCAATAAAAAATGAAAGCAGGGGATAATTTTCACACATTTTATGGGCAAAAAAAAAATGAAAGCATGGGAAAATTTTTAAAACATACTAAAAAAAGAAAAATGAAAGCAAAGGAAAAATTTTTCACACAAAACTGTACTAATAAAGGGAAAGGGAAAGGGGATACTTTTTCACACATACTATAACCCAAAGCTTTCATTTTTCATTGTATAGAAAAATTGTGAAATGTATCCCACTTTCTTTTGCCCCATGGGAAAACAGTATTTGGTTTGGTGTGTGGTTTTTTGTGTGTGTGGTGTGGGGTGTGTGGTGTGTGGGGAGAAGAGAGAGAGAGAAGAGAGAAAAGAGAGAAGAGGGGTTAGAAAGAGAGAGAAAACCTTAACCCTTTGAACAAGGGTAAGGGAAACACCCACCCCCCCACAGCAAAAGTCTTCCTTAGATACCCTGCCATGTTTTACCTCAAAAAAGACCACAACGGCCCCCAAAAGGGCCCTTTCTCTTTTCCCTTTCTCGGGTTTACAAGTGAAAAAAACAACAAGAAAAAAGGGATCCCACACCAGGCACAGCACAGCGCTGCACAGCACAACCCTACTGAGGGGGAAAACCCCGCCCAGTGTGTGTGGCCGGGGCTGTCTTATGTACAAGCTGCCCCAATTTTCCCCAAAAATAACTTTTGATGAAAAGCCTCGCCCACGGCCCTAGGGCCTGTTTGGGCTAGCTTTGTCGGGGAAGGGGCGGGCACACCAGAAAAAAATTTTTGGGGGGGCCGTAGAATCTTGTTATAAAATTGCGAGTGTAAAAAAAAAAAATTTTGGGTTTGTTTTTTCCCATTTTCGTTTTTTTTTTTAAAAGCATAAAAAAAATTTGCCCGGTGCATTTTGGGTTTTTTTTGGTGTTTGGGGGATATAGAGCAATACAGGAGTCAGGGAAAAGGGTTGGAAATAAAAAAAATTTGAGGATTGGCTTGTTTTCCAAAAAGGTGACCCCCAGAATGCCCTTTGTTGAAAGGGGAAGCTAGTAAAAACAAAGGGACTGGGGGGAACAGTTTTTGCTAAAAATTTTTTAAAATTTTTCAAACCTCCCAAAATTTTTCCTTTTCCAAAATCACATAAGTTTTAAAGCAAAAGGCTAGCTTTCAAAAAAAAAGGGGTTTTTTAAATTTCGGGTGGTTTCCCTTAGTAGGGTGGGGTATAAAATATAAGAGTCACATAGAAAACCAGAAGGAAAAGAGTGTTTTTTTAAAAAACCCGTGTGCAGCCTTTGGTCAAGCTTTCCAAAGACTCATCTAAATTTCAGATTTTCTGCAAAACCCCAGAATCTAAACCATAAACCAAGTTTATGCCCCAACATCTGACTAGGATATAAACCAATAGAAAAATTTCTATAACAACTTGAAAACGTCATCCCAAAAACCCCCCAAAAAAGCCATTCTTATTGGGGAAAAGGCACGGGGAATCCCAAAAGGGGGAAAACCTTTGGATGCCAAAATCCCCCTGGGCGGGAAAACCACGGATGCTTTGGGACTAAAAGAAACAAATGAAAGGGGGACACGGCTGCTTTTTTTGGGAAAAAGAAGCACAAACTAACCCCGGGAAAACACACCCCAAACCCTAACAACCATCTAAACATAAACCCGGGGGCCCAAAAAACCAAAGGGTCGATTCACAATAAAATTGACTAATTCTGTCCCCCCAAAAGGGATTAAAATTCCAGCATAAAAAAAGGGAAAACACAAAACCCCAACCCAGGAGCTGACTTGGCAGTTGACCACAAACCTTGTACTTCCCAAACCAAATCAAGCTGAAACTGAAAGCAAAAAACACCCAAAAAAAAAACCCCACGCAAAAAATTTGATCTGGAAAAACTCAAAACCCAACATGGTTGGATCTTCCAAGCCAACAATGGGGGAAAGTTCGCTGCACTAAACAGCCTTCGACAATGATGGGACCCCTACCCAAAACAACATAAAAAGAATCTAATGACACAGCAGAAAAACATTAGGAAAAGCAAAACAAAAAAAACAACCCTGGTGCAAATGAGGTTTTGGCCCTGGGACAAAAGAAGAGGGGCTTAAGAAAACAAAAGTTCACAAGTCAAAAAGCCAACAACAAAACAGGGATACCCACAGAGAAGTGAGGAAAAAGATGAGGGAAGCCAAAGAAGCGTGGATAGAAGAACAATGCAACAGCATCGAAGTTAAATTGGCCAAGGGAAACAGCAAAAAAAGTTTCTTCTTCTTCGCCCACGGGATCGAGGGATGACCACAAATTCACCCTGGGTTTGGGGGAGGGCCCCATTTCGGGGGGTGCAAAATGACTTTTTTGGCCCAATCCGAATTTGGGAAAAGTTCTTGAGCAGAAATGGAAAAGGGTAAGGGGCTGCTTTTGGAGACTTGGAGGCTCATCTTTCTGTCTTGCCTGCTTGCTCACTGCCCCAATTTTCCTTTTTCCCTTTTTTGGCCTGGCCCACTGCTTTACAGCCTCGTCACTGTGGCCTCTCCATTGCTCCCCTGTCCCATATTTTATCTCAATTTTGGGGGGGGTTTTTCAGTAGGTTTTCCCAGGGTGCCCTTTGAAGCTTTCTTCGGCCCTTTCCCTTTGGGACCTTTTTCCAAGCTAAATTTCCCCAAAACAGAAGTTTTTTGGGGACCCGATGGTCTGGCATGCGAATTTAAAATTGGCCCCGCCCAAAAAAAGCGGGGTCTGCATTCCCGGATGGTGTGGATGTTTGGGAAGGGTTTGCTCAAGTGGCCCCCTTTCTTTGGTCTGGGATCTTGTCCTGCCCCATTTTAAACCCAAAACATTTTCCAAACGGGTGGTGTGGAAGTGTTCATCTTTTTAGGGGGGCCCTTCCGGAGCCTTAGAGCGGGGTGGGGGACACTACCGTTTTGTAGACCTTGTTTCTTGGGTTTCTGTTTGGATGCCTCTCCTGTCCCCCCTATTTTTTCGAAGTCTGCCTGCCAAAGGCAGCGCTTGTTTTGGGCAAACCCTGGTGTTGACCTCACCCTCAAGGGTTTACTGTGCGGGAGAGGGTACGCCAAGATAAGAAAAATTTGGGTCCACTGGTTAAAGTCAAATGCCCCATTTACGGAGATTTTTGGGGTTCAAACGAAGGGCTTCCCCTGGGGCGGGGGTTGGGTGCATTACCTAAACTTTTTGGGGTACTGTTTGGGTCAACCCAAAAAAAGGGGTCGCAAACATCAGAGAACTTGTAAACACTGTTTTTCATGTCGGCCCGAACACCCTTTGGGGAGGGCGCAATCCACAAACAGGAAGTCTTTTGATGAGATCTTTTGAGCCTTGGTTTTTGCTTAACCCCTTCCGAGTTTGAAGATGACCCCTAAACCCGGGTACCTGATGCTGAAAAACCAACATCCGAATCTCGGAACCATCTGATGGGAAATTGGGAAAAAAAAACATAGGCTAAAACGGGGGTGGGAGCAAGAACCCCAGCCCTCTTCATTTGGGTTGGTGACGGGAAAGGGGTTTTCCAGATGCCTCTCCTTTGTTTGTACTCTGGCCAGCAAAAACCCTCATAAAACTGAGGGACGTTTGGCGATGAATTTTTTTGGGCAGCCCAATTTCCCGCCATGATTCTCCAAAAGACCCTCTTTTAACAGCAAAAGGGCCCTTTGGGAAAATAAACAAAGGGGGAAAAAAAGGGGTCAGTGTTTTTTTTCCTGACCCCTTCTTTTGGAGTTTGCCGGCAGCAAAAAACCATGTGATGCCCTGAAAATCTTTCCCGGAAGCCACATTGATTCCGGGAAGAAGGTCTTGCTTAAAGGGTGGACTATGACCCCAGTTCAGCAGAAACCCCGCGGGCCCAGGACCTTGCCTGGAGGGACACGGGGAAAATTCCTCGGGGGTTTTGTCACGGGCCTGGGGGGTTTCCCTTTTGGGTTCTTGTGTAGTGTATAAGGAGGCATTTTTGAAGTCTTGCGGAAGGGGTTCATGACCCCCCAATTTTACTTGGAAGAGCTCTTTGAATTTTTTAGCCCAGCGCTCTCCCACCCCCCTTTTGAAAGACCCTCAGCGGGATTAGTCGGGCCCCGGGGGGGTGTTTTAAAACCACTGGACACAGGCGAATTGCTTCGGGAAATCCCTCAAAAGGTTGGTATGGCACTCATCGCCCTTCGACTGGAACTTGTGGGGGGTTTTAAAAACTTCATCTTTAATGGTGGAAGGACGGTTTAGAACTTGTAAAAATTTGTTCAGGCCCATCCTAAAGGATTTTTGCCTTGGCAGGGGATGAAGTGGGACCCATCTGCCTGAGGAGAGGGGGTGATGATCTTGATGTGGTGGGACCATAGATCTTTTTAAAATCCGTCATAAAAGTTTAAAGTAAATTTCCTGTCACCTATCCTTGGATCCCATCTGTTTTTTTTCGACCAGGAGCCCTTGCATCGATGCAGCTTTAGCTTTTTGGTGCAAACGCTTTTTTCCTCAGTGCACCCTTTCTTTGCTTTTTAAAATTTTGGGGTTTTCCAAGGTGGGCTTTAAAAGGCACGCGTTTGGGGTCCCCAAATTAACTGTGTGATCTCTTCACAGTTTTAAAACCCAGCCCCTGGGGCCCTGGAAGTGGGGCCGGGAGGCACTCCAAAGTTGTGTTATACAAAATCTCACGGAGTGTTCCCCATGCTGATTCCATTTTTGGGGCTTTCCCACCACAAGGGGCTCTGGGCTTTTCCCCCCCAAGGCGGCAGAAAAGGGGACTGCTTGACTTTGTCTTCCCTTTATCTTTTTGAAAATTTCAGGTTTAGGTGCTTTTTAAAGCCTTGTGGCCCGGGCCCCGGGGCTGGAAAACCAAACCCTTTAGCTTAGAGAGAATAGACGGGGGTCTGTCCAGCTTTTCGGGTTTCCACACTTGGCCTTTGTGACAGGAACATCCTGCCTGCCCCCTTTTCCCTTCTTGATACAAAGCCCAAAAAATCCCCAGTGCCTAACGGGGTTTAAATCAAAAATTCCTTTACTTTGTAGGGGGGGTTTAAAGTGGTGTTTGGGGACATTAGGTCTTTCCCCCCCAACCGAAAGTTGGGGGAGCAGTGGGCCGTTGTTTGTTTGCAGTTGCCAATTTCCATGCTTTCCAATAAACACCTTCCCACGTGGAACTGCCACAGCCTACTTTTTGCATTAAAGGGTTCCCCAAAGGGGATAAGAGCTTGTCCCTGCTTGGGGAACAGGGCAATAACACATTCAAGTTTTTTCATAAAACTTGTCCTTGATGTCCTCGGGATTTGCATGGGGGGAGCAAAACACGGACAAGGGTAGCAAAATTTTTTTCCCAGGGAGATAAGGGGGGGTCCCCACGCCCCATAATCAAATCATTTATTTTTTTTGGGGGGCCCCCAAACCCATTTGCCAACAAGCGTTGTTTTTAACGGGAAAAAGCCAACCCCGGGCCCCCGCTCTTTTCGGGCCCACCCCACCCCAAAAAAGAAGGTGTAGCCCTGGCCTCTTTTGAAAATTTTGCCCCCCCCCCCCCCCTCCCCAACCCCCGGGGTCTCACAAAGGGGCAGCAATGTCGTTGTTTTATCTGGCGAGTTCGCTTGCGATAAGTTTGGCTGTTTGGGTCCTTTCCTTTTGGGGGCCCTTGTGCCCTCGCCCCGTCGAAAAAGTGCCCCATTCCAACAGAAAGGGTTCAAACTGTTTTCCTATTTTTTTTTCCTTGTTTTTTTCCACTATTTTTTCGCCCATGAAAAGGGTCCCCCGCCACCCCCGGGTAAGCTACCGGGGTTGAGGGTTGGAGCGGGGCAATTTTTGGGGGGAAAACCTTTTCCCCCCCCTTCCTCATCCCTAAGGATGAGCGGTGCATTCCAAAAAGGGGGGCTGCCCCGGGGGTCGTTCGGGACGGCTGCCGAAACCCTCCCCTGCAATTTTCAGTAGGTAGCAAACCCTACTGCTGACCGCCTGTGTCGGGGTTTTGAAAAACTACGACTGCCATGAACCCACACCTGTCGCTTGGGCCTTTTTGGGCCCTGTCCCACGGGGCTTTTGATGATGGATGAATGATGATTGCGCGATGAACTTTGTTTTAAGTGAAGAAGAGTTGCGCGACGCCGACCCCCTCTTCGTCCGAGACCACCCTTTGTCCAGTGGCAAGAATGACTCAAACGACTGGTGATGGAGATCGAATGCAGTGGATGGCCAAGTTATCTTTAGTGCCTCAACTTCCCCCTGTGCGCTCCACAGCGCAGTGCTGTAACCGCCTTTCTCTCCGTTGAACCATTTAGGTTTCCCCCGCACGTCCGCCGGTGTCCAGACTTTGCATACCTGAGGTTAGGCAAGCCCTCCTTTCCCAACTCCCATAGTGGCTTGCAACTAGACAGTCTTAAGGCAAGTACAGTCAAGTGGACCCATCCCTCACTTGACTGGTTTTTTGGGGTCGGGGTTTGGCTCCCCCATGGAACAGTAGTACTGGTTTACAGGGTTACCAGTAGCAGGAGAAACACCCTGACCTGAACACACAAAAACAAAACAAAACAGCTTACGAACACTCTGAAATCACTGACTAAAACACAGCTAAAGCCTTGTTTATTGAAGACAAAGAAGAATCTTTAACGGAAAGAATGCCATCCCCCAACGCTGGACGGAATACTGTGAGGGATTCTAAAAACTACCCACTACCCCCAGATACCAACATATTTCTGACAAATCCCCTGAACACCAAGATAAAGACCCACCAATACTAAGGTGTGAAGTAGACACAGTATTAAACAATTGAAGAAGGGAAAGTCCCTGGAATGATAACATCCCAGCTGAACTCAAAAAATTTTGGGGGGAATGAAACAGCAAAGCGATCCAATTTGTCAGAAGATACAGACACCAAAGAATGGCCAGAAAAAAGGACACAGTCTCTTGTAATACCCCTACCAAAGAAAGGAAACCTCAAGCAATCCAGAACTTACAGAACCATCAGTCTCTTTAAACCATCCTAGCAAATCATGCTGCGGGTAGTCCTCAACAGACTGAAAAACCAAGCGGGGAAAAATCCTGGCAGAAGGAAAAGCCGGCTTTAGACCAAAACGCAGCACAATGGAACAAATGTTTCAATCTGAGAATTCTGATAGAGAAACATCTCCAACCCCCAAAAAAAACTTGTATCACAATTTCATAGACCCTTTAAAAAGGCCTTTGACGGGTATGGCATGACGGCCTCTGGCAAGTACTCAGGCACTTCAACATTGCAAACTGCCTCATTGAAGTCCCTCAAGGCACTGTACGAGAAGCAAGAAGTGCAGTTTTCATGAACAATTTACATGGGCGGTTCTTCAAGACCACGGTTGGGGTCGTCAGGGCTGCCTTCTCTCACCTGTACTCTTTAACCTCTTCCTCGAAAAAAATCATGACAGAGAACTGCAAACCCCCACACTTCCATCCCCCTTGGTGGAAAAACCCCTTTGCAACCTCAGATTTGCAGAATGACATTGACCTCATGAGCGGCAGCAAACAAGAACTGCAAAACCTCACAGATAGTCTATCAGATCGAGCGAGCGCATACGACATGGAGGTCAGTACAGAGAAATCAAAGATCATGGTCAACAGCGCAAGTAATGACAGCACGGAAATAAAGATGAATGGAGAAAATATTGAAGAGGGGAGCAATTCAAATACTAGGCTCCATCCTAACAAAAGATGGCACATAAACAATAAGTGAAAGTTTGCATTGCAACAGCAACATCTGCTCTAGCCAGACTCGAGAGGATCATCAACAACAACATCAGCTTCTGCACCAAATATCACCTCTACAAATCCCCGTGATATCTATCCGCCTATATGGCTGTGAATCATGGACTCTGTCAGCAGAGCTAGAGAGGAGAATCCAAGCATTCGAGAACAAGTGGGCCCAGAGACTCCTCAAAATATCTACACAGAACACAAGACCCAACAACTATGTGAAAGAAGAAATCAAAAAGCGTGTGGCCCCCAAGAACCTCTGCTCTCCCCCAAAAGAGGAGAAAACTGATGTGGTTTGGTCACACCACAAGACACAACACCTTAGAAAAAACCATCTTGCAAGGAAACAGTCGAAAGGCAAGAGAAGAAGAGGCCGCAAAAAAAGAAATCAGGGGGTTTTGCAACATCAAAGACTGGAGCCCAACCCCTGCAAACCTTCAAACTAGCCCACGGATCGTGAAGAGGGAAAAAAGTCTCTTTTGCGTCTTCTTCATGCCCCCCTAGTCCTTTGGGGCATGGGGAGTGAGTGAGTGAGTGCGCCTTAGGTAGCACCCAAATAAAAGCACGGGGCAACCCCCCAACATGAAAAAACCCCTGGGGCGGCATAGGCCCTTGTCCAGTGCCCATTTATAAAACCCTTATAAACGTTTCGTACTTCATGGGTACATGAAAACAACCCCAACTTTATACATAGTGTTTATCAATTCATGAATGAAATGTTGTGGGTGCCTGTTGTTATCGGTGTGTGTGGGGTTTTGGTGTGTGTGAAGTCAAATTTTTATTTAGATGGTACATTGAATAAGCAATGATTTGCTTTCTTTCATCAAGATTATCAAAGAACAAATTTTAAAATGATATATGAAAAAAACCCGTTTTGCATCCTTTACCATTAAATTAAACCATTTTAAAAAAAAAAAGGAAAATCGAAAGAAAAAAACATTGAAAAATCAAATTAAACCCCAAAATAATAACACGCACACACATATCTAACATGCGCGCGTGGCGCCACGTCCACACACATTAAATAAAAAGTTTTCGTTTTAAACAAATAAAATCAAAAAAAAATCAAAATCAAATAAAATAAAATAAATTAAACTTTGGACAAACAAATTACTTCACCTATTATTTCCCATTTTTCCGTTTTTGTATTTTAGAAAATAAAAAGGTACGGGAACCAAAATTTAAAAAAATTAGGTTTCTGGGTCGTTATGAAATATTGCCTTCTGCCCCTCCCCCTTTTCCCCCGTCCCCCGCAACGTTTTGTTATATGCGCTTACTCTTAAAAATAGCGTTTAAAAAAAATTGTTCACAAATAATTGAACAAGAAGATAAGAAAATGATTTTAAAATAGAATAAAATAATAACAACAATCCCTCCCCCATGAGAAAAAATTTAAAAAAAACCCCATCATCATGAAATGTGTGTGTGTGGGTGTGTGGTGGGGTTTGGGGGAGGAGAGGGAAAAGGGGGAAGAGAGAGAGAGGAGAAGGAGGGGGAAGGAGAGAGAGAGAGGAGAGAGGAGAGAGAGAGAGAGACAATGAAAATGAAAAGACAAATTTTTTATTTCGAGGTAATGAAAGCAACATGTGCTTTTTGACCCAGCCCCCCGTTGGGGATAATTTAAAAATTTTTAAAAAACCCAATATTATGTTCAAAATAAAAACAGGGGAAATAACCTTTTAAAAACAGCTCCTACCCCCAAACCCCCCCCCCCCCCCCCAAAAGAAAGCAAAAAAAAGAAAACCATAAAAAAACCCCCCCCCCCCCCCCCAAAAAACCTTAAAAAACAAAAAACAAACAAACAAACAAAAGAGAAGGAAAACCAAACCAAAAAAGGGGAAAAAAGGGAAAAAAAGCAGAAAATAAAACAAAAAACAAAAACAACAAGAGCCAAGAAAAAACACAACAAATTAAATAAGTTATAAGAAAAAATCTCCATTGTCAATGGAAATACTTGTTAACATAATTATAATAATTAATTAACAAACAAGATATTTAAAATAAAAAAGAAAATTTCACTAAACCCCCTTTCTTAGTAAAAAAATAAAGAAATCGAAAATAAAATGAATAAAAAAAACCAATTAAACAAGAAAAAAAGCCACAAAACACCCTTCCCCAACACCCCCCCCATAACAAAAAAAACCCCCCCAAAGTCCGACAAAATGAAAACGTGCGCGCGCGCGGGGCACAAACCACACACACACACACAAACATATACACCCTACCACACACTTTCCCCGTATAGCCACGCATGCACACCAACCCCACAACACACAACATCTCAACATTAAAAGATGTTAAAGTTATTTTTAAAAGTATGTTATTGAACTTTTTGTTTTTGTTTGCATTTTCTTGTTTATTTTTTTTTTCCCCCGTTAAATCAAAAATGTGAATGGGTTTAAATGAAGATTTCCCTCTCAAAATACCCCTCTTCTTTTCTTCTTCTTTTTTTCCTTTAGTCCTGCGGAGCATAGGGCCTCAACAGCGCCCCTCCCCCTTCTCCTGTTTGGAAAGGGGTCTTGGCCTCTTCCATGTCAGGTGGAGTCTCTCAGCTCACTTGCAGGCTTTCCTCCAGGTCGGTTTGGGGCCCCCTTCTTTTTTTCCCCTGGGGGTTCCCACTCGAGCGCTTGTCTGGTGATGTTCCCAGGCTCCTTCCTAGGGTGTGGCCGCCCAAAACCCACTTTCGCCGCCTTCTTGGACTCCATAGGTTTTGGTTCGCCTCACCCCAAGGCGGTACTTGGACTCTGTCAAAACCACTGAGATGAAGGATCTCGGAGAACCCGTTGATAAAGGTTGGTCTTGGAGGGCTTGGTTGGACCGCCAGTCTTGACCGTAGAGAAGCACAGACTTCCGTTGGGTTAAAGACCCTGGTTGGTGGTGTGGAATGATTTGTTTCCTTTACGGGTTTCAAGATGGAAAGCTTGGCGTGCTTTCTTTTTTTCTTCCCTTGAGTCTTTCTTTGCTGTTGCTGATCTTATGCCCGGTCACAAATTCACTGACATCCTATGCTTTTCAGAGATGGTAAAGGGCCTTTTGTGGTTGTTGAGCGTAGCTTGGTCTTCTTTTTGGATGATCCTGGGCCCAAAACACGTCTAGCTGTGGTATTAGGGCAGGATTTGCTTTGGATGTGCTGCAGGGGGTGGGATGGAGCCGGTCATCGGCAAAATCGAGTTTTCCCGTTTGTATGAGGCCTTTGGAAACCCTTTCCGGAAACTTGATAGGCCGTCCTTTCACCCAGCAACCCCATAAAACACACACACACCAAACCCCAACACACAAACCCCCCCAACACACATCCTGGTTACATATCCATTGCAAA
This sequence comes from Rapana venosa, assembly GCA_028751875.1. Classification (NCBI taxonomy): domain Eukaryota; kingdom Metazoa; phylum Mollusca; class Gastropoda; order Neogastropoda; family Muricidae; genus Rapana; species Rapana venosa. The sequence goes on along the minus strand of CM054154.1, from coordinate 23,430,791 downwards.
AATTTTCCCTCACCAAAGTAATGGACAATGTAAAATTTAAAAAATCAAAACCCCGTACTTTGTGGACAAACCAGGAAATAAACATTTTTTGATGTACGAAGACAGCACCCAAAAGCATCAAGAAAAATGACCAGTTAAATAGCTTTTTAAACAATAAACCAAAAAATGCTTTTTTCCGCTTATTGACACACTGTAAATGGGCGTATTTATAATGACACACACATACACTTTACAACACATATACACACACACTATTATCGCGAAATCCTATATACACATTTTAAATTTGATCGAAAGTCCACAAAAGTAAAAAATTGTCAAAGAAATTTGCAAATTAAAAAATCCTTTCATTCTGCTTAACAACAAAATAAAACCCCCAAACTTTTTTTAAAGGGGGGAAAACTAGACAAGTTCATTTTTAACAAAATAAAAAAGAAGGGACACAACCACCACATTAAAATTAAAAGCAAGTCACAAATGTAGTTCAGAGAGAAAAGGGAGAAAAGGGGGGAGAGAGAGAGAGAGAGAGGGAGAGGGATAATTTGGGTATATGAAAGGGAGGATATATTTATTTTTTTTCCAACAGTCAATTGGGGATTTTTATTTTGTGCATTAAGTGGATAAAAAAAAGATTTTTAAAGTTTGTAATGTTGGGTTGTCTAAATGAGTCGGGAAAGGGGAGTTAACAGATGGGCCCTGGTAAAGAAAGCTAGATTTGAAAAAATCTATTCTTGGATTGGGAAAAGGGCTTTTCGGTTTTTTGGAAGTTTTTTGGAAAATTGTTTTTAAGGTGGGGAAAAGTTTTGTCATTATCTTAAACTATGATGCCTTTGTTAAATTTGTCTTTGGTGTAGGGGAAAATATTTAACGGGGTATAATCACTTTTAAGGTGTTTCTTCGAAAAACCGTTTAAGAGCAGTTTATACAGCTTAATAATGGTTTCTGTGTTGCACTGCGAACCCCACGGGGTTTGAAGCATAATCTATTGGGATTGTATAAAACCCTTGAAAGAAAGTTTTCTTGAATGAAAGTCAAGAAAATTTTTGTTTTTTGTCTTTGGGTATACTCTTTGAAAATGTATTTGCCAGATGGATATGTGATGGTCCCAGCTGAGATTTTCCAATTTTCCCCTAGAACTTTGTGGTGAGAGGTTGTTCTATGTTTCCTTTTCTTTGGGTTTTGGAGAAAATTTATTAGAAGTTTTTGTGCTTTTGTCTGGTAGTGATAAGATGCTTTTTGTTTTTTGGGGGTGATAGACATGTGATTTTGTTCAGTCTTTTGGGACAAGATCTCAGTGTTTTTTAATGTCTTTAAAAGAGAGTAATGTCAGTATGGCTTGTTTTTTTGGTTGTGTGTCGCAAAAGTTCGCTTTTAGATTTGATATGGAGGGGAAAGGGTCATTTATGTTAATAAAAAGGAATTGGCCCAAAGATGGATCCCTGGGGTACCCAAAATAAAAGGGTTTTAGTGTGGATGGGGGTAGCTATTGAAAACATTGTTGCTGTTTGTAAGAAAAGAAGCAAGAAGTTCAGAGTTTTTGTAGAGGTTATATAAGTCTAGTTTTTAATGGAAGGCTTCGGTCAATTGTATAAAATGCTTTTTTAAAATTTCCAAATAATCTCCCAAATTTTTTGTCTTTAATGTTAGCAAAAATTGTCTAAGACTTTTTTTTAATGCCGATGGCCGAGTGATTTTTTCTAATCGGGGACTGTTTTGGGGTAAAGTAATTGTTATATTATATGATGGTATGGTTTTTTCATTTTTTTCCCCGGGGTTTTTTTGAAGTAAGATAAATAGAGATTGGCCTAAAATTTTGAGGGTCGAAGTGTCCCAGACTTGTGGATGGGAACACCTTAGCGTTTTAAAGGGTTTTGGGGGAAAATAGTTTTTATAAAGAAAAGGTTATAGTATGTGTAGAGTTTTGTAAATGGAGTGGAGTTTCAGTATTCTCCCATCTTTCCATCGACACGCGAACTTTATTGTTTGAGGGGTCAGGTAATCGTAGACCTCAGAAAAAGATATGATTTGGGTTTTGTGGAGTTTTGATTTGGAATACGCTTTTTTTGGCGAAATTTTTTTGTCATTTAGTCATTGGGCTTCGTTTTCATTTTTAAATTTTGTTACAAAAAATATTAATGAAGTGTTTTGTTTTCACCCGAAAATCTTTAAATTTCGTTAGATTGGAAGCAAAGGTATTTGTTATTTGATTTATTTCCTTCCATACAGTCTTGAATTTTGTTTGGATGAAAGTAGATCTTGGAAAAATTTCCCTTTTTTGCCCTTTTGTGATTTATGGCATTTTTTTAATTTTTTTTCTCCCCTAAATTTATGTTTTTTAAGAAATTTAAATGCGTTCTTTGTTCCTTTGTAAACCAAGGTGGTTTGCGGGGAAAGTTTGTCCCTTTGGTTTTTAATGGGGGTGTTTGTTATAGATTTCAGTAAAAACTTTTATCCCGAACTCAATGGCCGGTTGGATCAGTAAAATTTAATGTTTCCGAGAGATGGAAAAAGTTAACTCTAGTAGAAAAGTGCCATTAAATTTTTCAAAAAAGCGAAGGTTATAGTTTTATGGCCCGGTTTAGGGAAATTTTTTTTTTTTTTTGAATGTGGTAAAAAGGGTAGTGGTGTACGTTGTGTAAAGGGAACAAGTTCTATGATGTTTTTTGGGGTTTTTAAAAATAGAGTGTCAATGATTGTGTTTGAATTTTTGGACTTTGTGGGGGAAGTTACTAATTGGTGAAGATTGAAAGAGTTTAAAAACTTGGGTCCCTTTGGGTTTTTTATTTTTCTGGTCAAATTAAAAACCCTAGTAAAATAATTTCCCCGTTCTAATGGACTACGTTCATCATGGAGTCAAATTGTTATCCCAATTTTTTTTTTTTTTCTTTTTGGATTTCTGTAGCAGAACCCCTTTTTAAAAAGGGGCTGCACCTTTTTTAGTACTTGATCCGATGGGTTTACTTATAAGTTCAAAATGGAAAAAAACGTTTGAATGTTACAGCTACTAAAATAGTTAAAAGACCCGTTTTTTTTGGGCTTTTTCGGTCTTTTGCGATTTTATTCCTGGGAAAGGAAATGTCAGTGTTGGTTTGTGTTCTGTAAGTCTTGACTCGGAAAGACTAGTATATGAAATGGTTGCCTTTGGTTTGTGATGGTTTTTTATATCTTCGATTTTTTTACTGTGTTTAATTTTGGTGACAAATTTGTTTTAAACTCCCTTGGGGGGGGCCCTGAATTTTGCTTGAAAAATCTATTAAAGTTTAGTTTGTGAGGGGAAAATATTTAAAGTGACAAAAGAATGGGAAAATAAGGAAGAAAGAGAGAATGAAAATAAAAATAAAGGAGGGGGGAAGGAATATTGATAGGGGTATGTGGGAAGGGTGAAAAGGGGGAGTAAAAACAATTACCCCTTGTGAAAATGTGAAAACTAACAGTCTGACAGTAGTTGACCCGAAAAAAAAAAAAAATAAAAAAAAATAAAAAAAATCTACAGGTGGGTGGGTTTGGTTAGAGAGAAAGGGGGGATATTTTAAAAGGAAAAAAACAAACAAAACAAAAAAAACAAAAAAAAACAAAAAAAACACAAAAAACAACAACAAACAAAACCCCGCAAACAACAAAAAAACAAAAGCAAACCCAAATCACCTAACAAACGGGCGAGAAATACAGTAAAGCACCCGTAAAAAAAAGATGCCCGAAAATTTAATAAAAAGACAATACAATCAGCCGTTCTGGAAAAAATGATTTTAAAAAAAGAATTAAAAGTAATAAAAAAAAAAAAAGTAGAACAAATAAAAAAAAAAAAAAATAAATAAAAAAAGGGAAAGGAAAGTGATGGCACAATCAGCATGTTCCCGAAAGTTTGGGCCTGGTACAGGGGATTGAACTGGTTTGTCCCGTCCCCGTTTGCTTCCCTGCAGATGGGTGGGCTTTTCGAGCAGAATAAAATTATTTTAGATATAAAATTAAAATGTCCCCAAAATTTACATTTCAAGGCCTGGGTAGCAGAACAGGAGTAAGTCCCTTGTAAGAGTTTGCAAATTTAAATAAGAGTGGTTAAGGGAATGTTATACACATGCATGCGTTGAAGCACAACAAATCCCTTTTTCACACACAACACCACAATACACAAAGTGTGCACATAGGCACAAAGGTGTACCCGCATACCACCCACACCCAACCCCCACCCCCACCCCCACCGCGCGCACACACACCCAAAACACCCCAAATTAATGTGGAAAATTTTGGTAGGTGGAATTGTTTCACCGAGTTTCTGGTAACCAGACGGAAAAATTTGGAGCAGGGTAATTTGGTGGCGGAACCCGCGGGTAGGGTGGGGGGCTGGCGGTGGGGAGGAGGTTTTGGGGGTCACATTCGTTGACGTGGGGAGTTTGTTTTTGGCCCCGACCCGTCTTCAGGGGTTAGGGGTAGGTTGGGTTGACTCCGTGATGAAAAAAGGGTATCCAGGGGGCTTATACCCCTTTTTTAAGCAGGGTAGGGTTGCGCTCTGTACGTCAGTGGGCCGTGTGTTGGGGGGAGGAGGGTGTCGTTGGTGTTTGGGGGGGCGGCGTTTTTGAGGGGGTCGTAAACCTTCGTACCCTTTTGGGGGGGGGTGGAAAAAAAGGGCAGAAAATAAATCTTTTCGTGGGGCCCCCCTAGCGTTGTAAATATGGGGGGTCTGCAACGTGATGTTTTCTGCAGAACCACTTTGGAAGGGAATATTTGGGTAAATTGACGGTTTTTTTTAGAGGGTGTCCCATTGGGGGATAAGGGGCGATGCCAGCGCCCGGTTGGGGGGAAAATGCTTGATATTTGATAAGTTGGTTCCCTTTATTGTTGTGAGGTGTAGTTTGCATGTGTTGTTCCAGTATGAAAAGAGGGTGTACATCTTTTTGGGGGGGAAATTGGTTGAAGCCATGAATAAGGTCATCAAATGGAGGGCCTGAGAGTGATGTTTTTATTTTGCTTTTAATTAGTTCTGATTTTGGGGTCGTGTCCTGAGACCCCGGGTGAGATTCGTTGTGCTGGGTGTTTCTCTTTTTTATGCTAGTTTTTGGGTGGTGTGGGAGGTTGTTGGGAGTAGCTGGTGTTAGAAGGTGTGTTGTAGTTTTTTCTTTTTTTTCTTTGAGGGCTGTTGTCAAACATTTGGGTTTGGGTCTTTTTCCCCTTTTTTTAGGGCTTCTTGCCCCGAGTTTTTGTTTGGTTGTTGATGGACAGTGTGGCAGGTTGCTTGTGGATTGGTTGTTGGTTTTACAGTAATGTGGGGGCTTGTTTGCCAGAGTCTGTTTGGTTGTTGTGTTCACGTATTGTCCTGGTTGTGTGAAGTTTTTTGGTTGGGGGTTGGCTTCTGGTCGTGTTTTCTGTGTACTTGATTTGTGTTTTGTCGTGTGGTAGAGAAGAGAGAATTGTTGGTGGTGGGAAAGGATGATGTAAGGAGTTGTTCTTTGTCGACTGTGTGTGTGAGTTGAGTCTTTTTGGTGTGTGTTTTGTAGTGTGCGTTTCGTTCCGTGGTTCTGACTTTTAAGTCGTGGTTTTTTGTTTTAGTGTGGAATAGTTTTGGTGAGGGAACCAATGCTTTGGTGGTTTTTTGGGGTTGAGAAGACAGTGAGTTATCTTTTGCTTAGTCGTTGTGATGTTTGGGGAATGTTTTTTTGCAAGGAAACGAGGAAAGCGAGTGTTTTGGTGAATCTAATATTAACCATAAATTTTTTTCTTTTTTTTACTAATTTAAATTGGGGTTTACTTTTGTGGGGAATGGGTTGATGGGGGGAAGTGGGTTTTTTCCGGGTTTGGTGAAATGGTTTTGTTGTGTTTTTGCTGAAGTTAGGGCTGTTTACTGGGGGTGGGGGGGTAGCTCCCCATGGGTTTGGATTGTGGTGGGTTTTTGGGGTGGTAAAAGGGGGAAAATTTGGGTTTGGGGCAAACCCCGGGGGGGAGGGTGCTGGGAAACCCCGGGGGGAATTTGGGTTGGGGGGGGATTGGCATCACCCCCGGGGCCTCGGGGTTTGGTGGGCTTTTTCTGGTAAGGAGAAGGGGCGGAAATTGGCAGGGGGGAATTTCCTTTTTTTATTTTGCACAGGGGAAGGTTTTGGGGGGGGGTGAGGTACTTTTTTTCCCCACCTTACGTTTTTGTTTTGTTCTTCTGGGGGGTGGGGGGATGTGGATCCTTTTTTCTGGGGAAATTTTTTAGGTTTTAAAGTCTTCCAAAAAGTAACGGGGTTTGGTTTAATTGTGTGTCGTTTTTTGGTCCTCCAAAATAATAAAAGGGTTTTTAAAAATTCTTTTTTCATTTTTTTTATTTGGGGGGCGAACCCGGGGTTTTTTGGTCCCAATTTTGGGGGGTGGGGGGGGGGGGGGGTGGAAAGGGATTAAAAAGTAAGGGGTGGGGGAAAAGGGGAATGTGGTTTTTTTAACCCCTCCCCGGCCAAGTTAAAATTTTAAATAGGGAACTTTCGTTAAAAATTTTTTTTGCATGGGGGCCAAACAAAATGGGTATGCAAAATGGGGGGTGGGTGGGGGGGGGAGGGGGGGGGAGGGGGGGGGTGGGGGGGGGGGGGGGGGGGGGGGGGGTAAAAAAAAAGGGGGGGAGCGGTCGGGGGGGGGGGGGAGGGGGGGGGGGGGGGGGGGGGGGGGGGGAGGGGGGGGGGGGGGGGGGGGGGGGGGGGGGGGGGGGGGGGGGGGGGGGGGGGGGGGGGGGGGTTTGGGGGGGGGGGGGGGGGGGGGGGGGAGGGGTGGGGGGGGAGGGGGGGGGGAAAAGGGTTGGGTGTAAGGGGGGAAAAAAGGGGGGAAGAAAAGGGAAAAAAAGGGGAGGAAAAAGGGTGGTGTTTGTTGAAAGGGAAAAGAAGGAAAGGGGGAGAGGAAAAAAAAGAGAAAAAAGGGTGGGGTTTTTGGATAAAGGAGAAGAGAGGAGGGAAAGGGGGGAGGGGAGGGAAAAAGGATTGGTGTGGTTTTTGGGGTTGTGGAGGAACCCTGGGGAACACAGCTAGGTCTAGCCTTGATGGCACTAGGGGGCAATAGTTGAAGGCCTACCACACACAAACCAATCCTTCCTGTTGGGTGGGCCCAAAGTAGCTAGCGCCACCCAGCCGAATTGAGAGGGGAGAGAGAGGAGAAGGGAGAGAGAGAGAGAGAGAAAAAGAGTGTGTATGTGTGGTGAGGGAGGTGAGTTTTTGTGTGTGTGTTTTGGGAGAGAGAGGAGAGAGAGAGTGATTTTGTGTGTTGTGAGAGAGGAGAGAGAGGGGGAGAAGGGGGTGTGTGGTTGTGGTGTGTTGTGTTGGTTTTGATAGAGAGAAAGGGGAGGGGGAGAGAGAGAGAGGGAGAGGGGAGGAGAGGGGGAGAGGAAAAGGGAGGAGGAGGAGAGGGTGTGTGTGTGTTGATAGAGGAGAAAAGGGGAGAGAGAGAGAAGAGAAAAAAAGGGAGAGAGAAAGGAGTGTGTGTTGTGTGATAGAGAGAGAGGAGAGAGAGGGGAAGGAGAGAGAGAGAGGAGAGAGAGAAAGAGGGTGTGGTGTGTGTGTGATAGAGAGAGAAGAGAGAGAGAGAAAAAGGAAGAGAGGAGAGGGAGGGGGAGTGGGTTTTTTGTGTGTGTGTGAGAGAGAGGGAGAAAAAAGAAGAGAGAAAAGAGAGAGAGGAGAAAGAGGAGAGAGAAAGGTGTGTGTGGTGTGTGTGGGGGGAGAGAAAGAGAGAGAGGAGAGAGAGAGAGGAGAGGAAAGAAAGGGAGGAGAGAGAGGGGAGAGTGTGTGTGTGTAAGAGAGAAAGAGAGAGAGGGGAAAAGGGGAAGAGAATAGAAGAAGAAGAGAGAAAAGGGGGAGAAAGGAGAGAAAAAGTTTTTTATTGAAAGAAGGGGAAAAAAGGGGGAAAAATTGTTTTTTTATAAAAAAAAAAAAAAAAAAAATTTTTAAAAAAAAAAAAAAAGAAAGGGTTTTTTGGGTAGAAAAAAAAAAAAAGGGGAAGGGAGAAGAAAAGGAAAAGAAAAACCATTTAACTGACTTTAAAAGTGGATTTTATTTTTTTACATGTTGATTTGGTGCAGGTTATTTTTTTTTTACATATTTTTCTTTTTAATCAAATTTTAGGGGCAAATTTTTTTTTTTTTTTGGTCCTTGCTCTTTAAGGTACTAAGGGAAACTCTTGTTTTGGGTTTTTTTTGATTGGATTTCTCTATTTCGGGTCATCGACCGGAATGAGTCCTTCTCTCTTCGCCAGAAACCTATTTATGAACTTTTAAATCCCTCAAGACAAAATTTATTTCAAACCTAAGATTTCCCTCCTGTTTCATATCAGATCTATCCACCTTCACTAACCCATGCCCTATCACTAAAGTATATGACCTGTGTGAGTGGGGGGCTTTTGAAAAACATTTGACTGTTGAAATTTTATTTAATAATTTTGTCTTCATCGCACATGTTTGTAAATATTGTTTGCTTAAACTATTGATATTTATCATTGATTGATGACTGTGTAAGATTAGGTTGAATGCACGCGCTTTTTCTTTGCATGATATAGCGCTATATATAAGTTCCATTTATTTTATTATTATTAGTTACTGTATCACGTTTTTTCCCTTTTCTTGGTCACATTGCCGTATCACGTTTTTTCCCTTTTTCCCCCTGTTTACATTACTGTATCACGTATTTCCTGTTCTACATTACTGTATCACGTTTTTCCCTCTTTTCTTGTTCTACATTGCTGTATCACATTTTTTCCTGTTTACATTGCTGTATCACGTTTTTCCCGTTTTACATTGCTGTATCACGTTTTTCCCTTTTTTGTTCTACATTGCTGTATCACGTTTTCCCCTTTTTTCTTGTTCTACATTGCTGTATCACGTTTTTCCTGTTCCACATTACTGTATCACGTTTTTCCTGTTCTACATTGCTGTATCACGTTTTTCCCCTTTTCTTGTTCTACATTCCTGTATCAAGTTTTCCCCCTTTTTTTGTTCTACATTGCTGTATCACGTATTTCCTGTTCTACATTGCTGTATCACGTTTTTCCTGTTCTACATTGCTGTATCACGTTTTTCCCTTTTTTTTGTTCTACATTGCTGTATCACGTTTTCTTGTTCTACATTGCTGTATCACGTTTTTCCCTTTTTTTTGTTCTACATTGCTGTATCACGTTTTTCCCTTTTTCTTCTTCTACATTGCTGTATCACGTTTTTCCTGTTCTACATTGCTGTATCACGTTTTTCCCTTGTCTTGTTCTACATTGCTGTATCACGTTTTTCCTGTTCTACATTGCTGTATCACGTTTTTCCTGTTATACAGTGCTGTATCACGTTTTTCCTGTTCTACATTGCTGTATCACGTTTTCCCTGTTCTACAGTGCTGTATCACGTTTTTCCTGTTCTACATTGCTGTATCACGTTTTTCCTGCTCTACATTGCTGTATCACGTTTTTTCCCTTTTTTGTGATCTACATTACTGTATCACGTTTTTCCTGTTCTACATTGCTGTATCACGTTTTTCCCCTTTCCCTGTTGTACATTTCTGTTCTACATTCTTATCAGTTTTCCATTTTTGTTCACATGTTTCTGTTCTACTTCTGTACACGTTTTTCACTTTTCTACATTACTGTATCACGTTTTTCCTGTTCTACATTACTGTATCACGTTTTCCCCTTTTTTCTTGTTCTACATTGCTGTGTCACGTTTTTCCTGTTCTACATTGCTGTATCACGTTTTTCCTGTTCTACATTGCTGTATCACGTTTTTTCCTGTTTTACATTACTGTATCACGTTTTTCCCCTTTTCTTGTTCTACATTGCTGTATCACGTTTTCCCCTTTTTTCTTGTTCTACATTCCTGTATCAAGTTTTCCCCCTTTTTTTGTTCTACATTGCTGTATCACGTTTTTTCTGTTCTACATTGCTGTATCACGTTTTTCCTTTTGTTCTACATTGCTGTATCACGTTTCTCTTGTTCTACATTGCTGTATCACGTTTTTCCCTTTTTTTTTGTTCTACATTGCTGTATCACGTTTTCCCCTTTTTTGTTGTTCTACATTGCTGTATCACGTTTTTCTTGTTCTACATTGCTGTATCACGTTTTTCCTGTTCTACATTGCTGTATCACGTTTTTCCCTTTTTTTTGTTCTACATTGCTGTATCACGTTTTTCTTGTTCTACATTGCTGTATCACGAATTTCCTGTTCTACATTGCTGTATCACGTATTTCCTGTTCTACATTGCTGTATCACGTTTTTCTTGTTCTACATTGCTGTATCACGTATTTCCTGTTCTACATTGCTGTATCAAGTTTTTCCCTTTTTCTTGTTCTACATTACTTTATCACGTATTGCCTGTTCTACATTACAGTATCACGTTTTTCCTTTTTCTTGTTCCATTTTTTTTTTTCTTGAATTCATTCACATTTGTGGCTGTGAAGGCTGTAGTTTTCTAGTTATTGTCATTTATTCAAAGTTAAAAGGGTTTCAAAAAAAAAAAAGGGGGGGGGTTTATTTTTAATGTTTATTGTTCAATTTTAAAAATTTTCTTAAAAATTTTTTATTTTTTTTTATTTTTTCCTTTTTTTTCA
>CM054154.1:23404093-23419757 GCA_028751875.1 Rapana venosa | reverse complement strand
GGGGGGGGGTTTTTGGGGGTTGGGGGGTGGTGGGGTTTGGTGGGTGAGGTGGGGGGTTTTTGGGGTTGGTGTTGGGGGTGGTGGTTTTGGTGGGGGGTGGTGGAAGGTTGGTAAGTTGTGTGTGTGGGAAGTTGATGGTAGGTATATGTTGTGGGGGTGGTGTGGTAGGTATTTGTGTGTGTGGTGGAGTTAGGTAGGTATAATGTTGTGTGTTTAAGGTGATGGTGTATGGTTGTGTGTGTGGGTTGGGATAGGTAAGGTATATGTTGTGTGTGTAGGGGGTAGGTGGTATATGTTGTGGGGGTTGTGGGTGTAGGTATTATGTGGTTGTGTTGTAGGTGGATAGGGTAGGTTATGGTTTTGTTGAGGTGTATGGTTGGAGTATATGTTTTGTAGTTGGTGTATTGTGGAATGGGTGGTATATGTTTGTGTTTGTGGTGTGAGTTAGGTGTGTAGTGTTTGGTTGTTTTGGTGTTAGGTGTTTTTGGGGTGTAATGATTGTGTGTGTAGTGTTAGGTGGTTAGGGAGGTTTGTTGTGTAATGTGTATGTAGGTGGTTGGTAGGTATATGTTGTGTGTGTTGTAGGTGGTCGGTTTGGTATATTTTTTGGTGTGTGTTGTAGGTGGATAGGTAGGTATAAATTTTGTGTGTGTTAGGTGAAGGTAGTATATGTTGTGTTTTGTTGTATTTTTGGTGGGTTGGGTGGGTATATGTATGTGTGTGTAGTGGATAGGAGGTATATGTTGTGTTGTTGGGGATGGTAGTAATGTTTGTGTGTGGTGATAGTAGGTATATGTTGTGTGTGTAGGTGGATAGGTGGGTATATGTGTGGGGGGGGTGTGTGGATAGGTAGGTATATGTGTGTGTGTGGGTTGGATAGGTAGGTATATGTTGTGTGTTGGTATATTAGGTGGTAGGGAAAAGGTATATTGTTGTGTAGGTGGATAGGTAGGTATTTTGTTGTGTGTGTTTAGGTGGATGGTGGGTTTATATGTTTTGTGTGGGTGGATAGGTAGGTATATGTTGTGTGTTTTGGTGGATAGGTAGGTATATGTTGTGTGTGTGGGTGGATAGGTAGGTATATGTTGTGTGTGTGGGTGGGTGGATGGGTGGGTTTATATGGTGTGTGTGTAGGTGGATAGGTAGGTATATGTTGGTGTGTGGTGGATAGGTAGGTAATGTTGGTGTGTAGTGGATAGGTAGGTATATTGTTGTGGTGTAGTTGGGTGACAGGTAGTATAGGTGTGTGAGGGGGATAGTGGTATTATGTTGTGTTGTGGGTGGAAGGTTAGGTAAAATGTTGTGAGGATAGGTTTGGTATTGTTGGTGTGAATGGGTAGTATATAGTTGTGTGTGAAAGGGGAAAAGGGGTAGGTATATGTTTGTTGTGGTGGGTTGGATAGGTAGGTATATGTTGTGTGTGTAGGGTGGATAGGTAGTTTAAGTTGGTGGTGGGAAATTGAGGTATATGTTGGTGTGGTAGGGGGGAAATGGAGAGGTATAGGGTTGTGAGTTTGGTGATAGGGGGTTATGTTTGTGTGTAGGTGGAAGGGTAGTATATGTTGTGTGTGTAGGTGGATAGGTAGGTATAGTTGTGCGTTGTTGGTGGGGGAAGGTAGGTATATGTTGTGTGATGTGGGTTGGATGTGGGTTTGATATAAGTTGTGGGTTTGGGGGGTGGAATGGGTAGATTATAATGTTGTTGTGGGTGGGTGGGTGGATAGGTAGGTATATTTGTGTGTTGTAGTGGATAGGAGTAATTTGTGTGGTGGGGGGTGGTTAGGTAGGTATTTTTATGTGTGTAGGTTGGGTATATGGGTTTGGTAATTGTTGTTGTTTGTGTAGGTGGATAGGTAGTTTATTTTGGTGTGTGTAGGTGGATAGGTAGGTATATGTTGTGTGTGTGGGGGATAGGTACGTAATTGTGTAGTTGTGAGTGGGAAGGGTGGGGTGATAGGTAGATATATGTTGTGTGTGTAGGTGGATGGGAAGGTATATTGGTTGTGTGTGTGGGTGGATAGGTAGGTATATGTTGTGTGTGAGGTGATAGAAGGTATATGTTTTTTTGTAGGTGGATAGGAGGTATATGTTTTTGGGGGGGGGGGGGGTGGATAGATAGATATTGAATATGTTGTGATGTGTTGATAAATATATGTTGTGTGTGTTGTGGAGTATGTGTGTGTAGAAGATTTAATGTTTTGTGTGTGTTATATAGTATTATTTATATTATATTTTAAATATATAAATATTTTATTAGTATTTTATATATTATATATATAATAGTGTGATAGAATAAGTGTGTGTGTATAGGATATATGTTTTATAGTTATATAGATATATGGGGGTGTATGATATATGTTTGTGGGGGGTGGAAGATATATTTTGGGTTGGTGGATATATAGGATTAGTGTGTTGTTGATAAGATTATGTTGTTTTGTATGTTGTGTGTAGAGATAGATACATAGAATATGTTGGTGTGTGCATGTAGGTGTAGTTTAGATAGATATGTTTTTTGTGTGTAGATAGATATATGATGTGTGCATGGTGTAGATAGATTTGTGTTGTGTGTAGATAGATATATGTTGTGTGTGCATGTTATGTGTGTAGAGATATAAGATATTTTGTCTGTGTGTGTAATGTGTGTGAGAAAGAGATAGTTATGTTTTGTGTGTTAGGGGTAGATAATATGTGTGTATGTTGAAAGAGATGTGTTGGTTTTGATATAGTTTGAAATGCTGTGGGTAGAAAATAGTATGGTGGTTGTATTCATGAATGTGGGTGTAGGATATATGTTGTGTGTGTAGAGTGTAATTATGGTGGGTGTGTCAAATAAGGGTTTGGTATGTGTGTAAGATAGATGTGTGTGTGTAGAAAAGCTATATGTTGTGTGTGCATGTAATTTTGTGTGGGGCAATGTAGAGAAAGATATTTTGTGTGTGTAGAGATAGATATTTTTGGGGGTTTATGGAAAAAGTTTTTTATTTTTTATTTAATATATTTATTTTTTTTTTTTAAAAAAAAAAAAAAAATTTTTTTTTAAAAAAAAAGGGGGGGAAAAAAAAATTTTTTTTTCCTTTTGGGGGCCCCGGGGCCGGGTTTTTTAAAAAAAAAAGGGGGAAAAAAAAAAAAAAAAAAAAAAAAAGGGGGGAAAGGGAAAAAAAAAAACCCCCAAAAAAAGGGGGAACTTTTTTAAAAAAAAAATTTTTAAAAAAAACCTTTTTTTAAAATTTAAAAAAAGGGGGGATTTAAAAAGGGAAAAAGGGGTTTTAAAAAGGGGGAAAAAAAATTTTTTTAAAAAAAATTTTTTTTCCGGGGGGAAAAAAAAAAAAAATTTTTTTAAAAAATTAAAAAAAAAAAAGGGGGGGGAAAAATTTTTTCCCAAAAAATTTTTTTAAAAAATTTTAAAAAAAAAAAATTTGAAAAAAAAAAAAAAAAAAATTTTTTTAAAAAAAAATTTTTTTGGGGTAAAAAAAATTTTTGGGGGGGCCCAAAAAATTTTCCTTTTTAAAAAAAATTTTTTTTTTTTTAAAAAAAAATTTTTTTTTTTTTTTCCCCCCCCTTTTTTCCCCCCTTTTAAATTTTTAAAAAAAAACCCCGGGGGGGAAATTTATAAAAAATTTTTTTGGGGAAAAAAAAAAAATTTTTTTTTTTTTGTTAAAAACCCCGGGGGGGTTTTTAAAAAAATTTCCAAAAAAGGGGTTTTTTTTGGGAAAATTTTTTTCCCCCCAATTTTTTTCGGGGGTTTGGTTTTAAAAAAAACCGGGGGAAAAAAAAATTTTTTAAAAAAAAGGGGCCGTTTTAAAAAAAAAGTTAAAAAAAACCCCGGGCCCCCCTTTTCCCGGGGGGAAAAATTTTTAAAAAAAAATTTTTTCCCGGGTTTTTTTTTGGAAAAAAAAACCAATTTTTAATTTTTAAAGGGCGGTTTTGGGGGGAAAATTTTTTGGGGAAAAAAATTTTTTTTTTCCCCCCCAAAAAAAAAAAAAAATTTTGGTTCCCCAAGGGGGGGAAAAAAAAAATTTTTTAATTGGAAAAAAAGGGGAAAGGAAAAAGGGGGGAAAAAAAAAGGGGGGCCCCCCAAAAAATTGGGGGTTTAAAAATTTTTTTAAAAAGGGGGGTTTTTTTTTTTCCAAAAAAATTTTTTCCCTTTTTTTTTTTTTTTTTAAAAAATCAAAAATTTTTTTTTTTGGGGGAAAGACCCTTTAAAAAAAATTAAAAAAAAAGGGGGGGTTTAAAAAAAAATTTTAAAAGGGAAAAAAAGGGAAAAAAAAAAATTTTGGTTTTGGGGGAAAAAAAAAAATTTTTTTTAAAAAATTGGAAAAAAAAACCCCCCCAAAAAAAAAAACCCAACCAAAAAAAATTTTCAAAAAAAAACCCCAAAAAAATTTTTTTTTTTAAGGGGGGGGTTTTTTTTAAAATTTTTTTGGGGGGGAAAAATGGGAAAAAATTTTTTTTGGGGGGGGGGGGGGGAAAATTTTTTGGGTTTTTTTTGGGGGGAAAAAGGAAAATTTTTTTTTAATTTTAAAAATTTTAATTTTTGGTTTTTAAAAATTTTTTTTGGGGGGGGTTAAAAAAAGGGGTTTTTGGGGGTTTTGGGGGGGTTTTTTTGGGGTGGGGGAAAGGGGAATTTTGTGTTTTTGGGGTTTTTTTGGTTTTTTTTTTTTTTGGTTTTTTTTTGGGTTTTTTTTTTTTTTTTTTTTTTATGTTTTTTTGGGGAAAAAAATTTTTTGTTTTGGGGAAGGGGAAGGGTTTTTTTTTTGGGGGGTTTTTTTTTTTTTTTTTTTTTAAAAAAGGGGGTTTTTTTTTTTGGGGGGGAAATTTAAAGGGGTTTTGGAAAATTTTTTTTAAAAATTTGGGGGTTTGGAAATTTTTTTTTAAAAAATTTTTTAAAAATTTAAAAGGGGGTTGGGGGGTTTGGTAGGGGGTTTTTGGGGAAAATTGGTAATTTTTTTTTAAAAAATTTGTTGTTTTTTTTTTGGGGGGGGGGGGGGGTTTTTTTTTGGGGGGGGGGGGGTTTTTTTTTTTGGGGGGGTTTTTTAGGGGGGGGGGTTTTTTTTTTTGGTTTTTGTTTTTTTTTTAAAATTTTTGGTTGTTTTTGGGGGTTTTTTTTGGTTTTTTTTGGGGGGATTTTTTTTTTTTGGGGGGGGGGGGGTGGGGGGTTTTTTTGTTTTCCCTTTTTTTGGGTTTTTTTTTTTTTTGGGGGGTTGAAGGTTTGTGTTTTAATTTTAAGGGGAGGGGGGGAAAATTTTTTTTTTTTTTTTTTTAAAATTTTTTTATTTTTTTTTTGGGGGTTTTTTTTTTGTTTTTTTTTTTTTTTTTTTTTTTGGGGTTTTTTTTTTAAAAAAAGGGTTTTTTTTGGGTTTTTTTGGTTTTTTTTAAAAATTTTAATTTTTTTTTTTTAAATTTTTGTTTTTTTTTTTTGGTTTTTTTTTTTTGGGGTTTTTTTTTTTTTGGGTTTTTTTTTTTTTGGGGTTTAAAAAAAAAAAATTTTTTGGTTTTATTTGTTTTTTTGGGGGAAAAAATTTTGTGTAAAAAAAAGTTTTTTTGGGGGGGGTTTTTTTAAAAAAAAAGGGGGAAAAAAAAAAGGTTTTTTGGGGGGGTTTTTAAAAAAGGGAAAAAAAGGGGGGGGGGGGGGTTTTTTTTAAATTGGAAAGGGGGGTTTTTTTAACTTTTTTTTTTGTGGGTGTAAAAAAAAAAAAAGGGGGGGGGGGGAAAAAGGGGGGAAAAAAAAAAAAAGGGGGGGGAAAAAAAAAGAGGGGGGGGGGGGAAAAAAAACCCCTTTTTTTTTAAAAAATTTTTTTTGGGTTTTTGGGAAAAAAAAGGGGGTTGTGTAAAAAAAAAAGGGGGGGGGGGAAAAATTTTTTTTTTAAAAAAAAAAATTTTTTTTAAAAAAATTTTTTCCCAAAAGGGGGGGGGGGGTTTTTTTTTTTTTTTTTTTTTTTGGAAAAAAATTTTTTTAAAAAAAATTTTTGGTTTTAAAAAATTTTTTTTTTTCCGGGGGTTTTTTTTGGGGGGGGGGAACCCCCTTTTGGGGGGGGGGGAAAAAATTTAAATTTTTTTTCCCCCCGGGGGGGCCCCCAAACCCCCGGGGGTTTTTTTAAAAACCCCCCAAAGGGGGAAAAATTTTTTTGGGGGAAAAAAAATTTTTTTTTATTTTTTTTTAAAAGGGGGTTTTTTTTTTAAAATAAAAAAAAGAAAAAAATTTTAATTTTTTTGGGTTTTTTTTTTTTTTTTAAAAAAAAATGGGTTTTTTTAAAATTTTTAAAGGGGGGGGTTTTTGGGAGAAAAAATTTTGGGGGGGTTTTTTTAAAAAAAAAAAAATTTTTTTAAAAATTTTTTTTTTTTTGGGGGGAAACAAAAAATTTTTTGGGTTAAAAAAAGGGTTTTTTTTTTTTTTAAAAAGGTTTTTTTTTTTTTAAAAATTTGGGGGGGTTTTTTGGGGGGTTTTTTTTAAAAAAAAGGGGGGGGGGGTTTTTTTAAAAAAATTTAAAATTTTTTGGGGGGTTTTTGGAATTTTTTTTAAAATTTTTTGGGGGTTTTTTTTTTTTTTTTAAAAAAAATTTGGGGGCCCCGGGTTTTTTTTTGGGGGGTTTTTTTTTTTAAAAAAATTTTTTTAAAAAAATTTTTTTTTGGGGTATTTTTGGGGGGTTTTTTTTTGGGGGATTTTTTTAAAAGGGAAAAAAAAATTTTTTTGGGGGTTTTTTTTTTTAAAAAAAAACCCTTTTTTTGGGGGGAAAAAAATTTTTTTTTCCTTTTTAAAAAAAAAAATTTTTTTGGTGGGGGAAAATTTTAAGGTTTTTTTTTAAAAAAAAAAAAAAGGGGGGGGGGGGTTTTTTGGGGGTTTCCTTTTTTTTTTTTAAAAAATTTTTGGTTTGGGGGGGGTTAAAAAAAAAAAAAAATTTTTTCAAAAAAAAAAATTTTTTTTTGGGGGGTTTGGGGGTTTTTTTTTTTTTTTAAAAAAAAAAAAAATTTTTTTTTTTAAAAAAGGGGAAAAATTTTTTTTTTTTGGGGGGGGGTTTTTTTTTTTTTAAAAAATGTTTTGTGTGGTGGTTTTGGGGTTTTGGGGTGTTTTTTTAAAATTTTTTGTTTTGGGAATTTAGGGTTTGTGTGTTTTTTTTTTTTAAAAAATGTTTTTTTTTTTTAAAATTTTTTTTTTTTAAAAAAAGGGGGAAAAATTTTTTTTGGGGGTTGGGTTTTTTGTTTTAAAAAGGGGGGGGGGGGGGGGGGGTTTTTTTGGTGTTTTTGGTTGGGTTTTTTTTGGGAAATTTTTTGGGGGGGGTTTTTTTTTTTTGGGGGAAAAAATTTTTTTTTTGGGGGGGTTTTTTTTTTTAAAAAATTTTTTTGGTTTTTTGGAGGGTTGAAAGGGTGGGTTTTTTTTTTTTTTTTTTTTTGGGGGGAAAAAGTTTTTTTTAAAAAATTTTTTTTTTTTAAAAAAGATTTTTGGGGGGGGGGAAAAAAAGGTTGGGGGGAATTTTTTTTTTAATGTTTTTGGGGTTTTAGGGGTTTTTTTTGTTGTTTTTTTAAATTTTGTTTTAATTTTGGGGTTGGGGGGGGTTTTTTTTTTTTTTTTTTTTTAAAAAAAAAATTTTTTTTTGGGTTTTTTTTTGGGGGGGGGTTTTTTTTTTTTTGGGGAAAAAAAAATTTTAAAAAATATGGGGGGGGTTTTGGGGGTTTTTTGGGGGGGGTTTTTTTTAAAATTTTTTTTTGGTTTTTTTTTTTTTTTTTTTTAAAAAAAATTTTTTGGGTTTTTTTTTTTAAAAAAGGGGGTTTGGGGGCTTTTTGGGGAAAATTTTTTTTTTTTTTTTAAAAATTTAAAAAAAAAATTTTAAATAATATAAAAAAAAAAGAAAATTTTTTAAAAAATAATTTAAAAAGAATGAAAAAAAATTTTTTGGGGTTTTGCCGTTTTTTTTTTTTTTTTAAATTTTTTTTTTTGGGGTTTTTCCCCCCTTTTTCTTTTCCAAATTTAATTCCCCCCAATTTTTTTTTCCCCCCCCCCCCCAAAAAAAAAAAGGAAAAAGGGGTTTTTTTTTTTTTTTTTTTTTTTAAAATTTATTTTTTTTTTTTTTTTTTAAAAAAATTTTTTTTAAAAAAAAAAGGGGGGGGTTTTTTTTTTTAAAAAAAATTTTTAAAAAAAACCAAAAGGGCCAAAAAAAACCCAAACCCCCAAAAACCCCCCCCCAAGGGTTTTTTTTAAAAACCCCCAAAAAAATTTTTAAAAAGGGGCCCTTTTTTCCCCGGGGGGGGGGCCCTCCCCCCCCCCCCCTTTTTTTTTTTTTTTGGGGGTTTTTTTCCCCCTTTTTTTTTTTAAGGGTTTTTGGGGCCCCCTTTTTTTTCCCCCCCCCCCCCCCCCCCCCCCCCAAAAAAAAAACCCCCCCCCCCCCAACCCCCCCCCCCCCCCCCCCCCCCCCCCCGGGCCCCCCCCTGGAAAAAGGGGGTTGGGGGGGGGGCCCCCCGGGGGGGAAAAAAAAAATTTTTTTAAAAAAAGGGGGAACTTTTTTTTGGGCAGGGGGCCCCCCCCAAAAAAAAGGGGGAAGTTTTTTTTTTCCCCCCCCCTTTTTTGGTTTTTCCCCCAAAAAAGGGGGGGGCCCCCCCCCCCCCCCCCCAAACCCCCCCCCCCTTTAAAAATTGGTTTGGGGGCCCCCCCTTTTTGGGGTTTTTAAAAAAAAAGGGGGGTTTTTTTTGGGGGGGGGAAAAAACCCGGGGGGGGGGGTTTTTCCCCCCCCCCAAAAACCCCCCCCCGGGGGGGGAAACGGGGGGGGGAAAAGGGGGGGGGGGGGGGTTTTGGGGGGGGGGGGTTTTCCCAGGGCCCCCCTCCCCCCCTTTTTGGAATTGGGGGCCTTTTTTAATTTTTTTTTTTTAAAAAAATTTTTTTTTTTTGGGTTTTTTCCCCCTTTTTAAACCCTTTTTTTCCCCCTTTTTTTTTTTTTTCCTTGGTTTTAAAAAAGGGTTTTTTTTGGGGGGGGTTTTTCCCCTTTTTTTTGGGGGGGGGGGTTTTTTTGGGGGGGGTTTGGGGGGGGTTTTTTTTTTTCTTTTTTTTTGGGGGCCCCCCCTTTTTTTTGGTTTTTTTTTTTTTTTTTTTTTTTTTTTTTGGCCCCCTTTTTTTTTTTTTCTTTTTTTTTTTTTCTTCCCCCCCCCTTTTTTTTTTGGGGGGGTTTTTTTTTTTTTCCCCCTCTCGTTTTTTTCTTTTCCCTTTGTCTTCTTCTTTTTAATTTTGGGTTTTTTTTTTTCCCCCTTTTTTTTTTTTTTTTTTTTTTTTTTTTTTTCTTTTTTTTTTTTCCCTTTTTTTTTTTTTTTTGCCCCTTTTTCTTTTCTTTTGGTTTTTTTCCCCCTTTTCCCCTTGGGCCCCCCTTTTTTTCTTTTTCTTCTTTTTTTTCCCCCCTTTTTTTCCCTTTTTTTTTTTTTCCTTTAAACCCCCTTTTTTTTCCCGGTTTTTTAAAATTTTTTTTTTTTAAAATTTTTTTTTTTCCCCCGGAAACCTTTTTTCTTTTTTTTCCCCCCCAAAATTTTTTTTCCCTTTTTTTTTAAAAATTTTTAAAAAACCCCCCCCCTTTTTTCCCCAAAAGGGGAAAATTTTTCCCCCCTTTTTTTTTTTTTTTTTTCCCTTTTGTTTTTTTTTTTCCCCCCCTTTTTTTAAAATTTTTAAAACCCCCCCCCCCCGGGGGCCCCCCCCCCCCTTTTTTCCCCTTTTTTTTTTTTTCCCCCCCCCCTTTTTTTTTTAAAAAAAAAGGTTTTTTTTTAAAATTTTAAAAACCCCCTTTTTTTAAAAAAAAAAAAAATTTTTTTTAAATTTTAAAAATTTTTTTTTAAAAAAAAAATTTTTTTTTTTGGGGGGGGAAAAATTTTTTTTGAAAAACCCCAAAAAAATTTTTTGAAAAAAAATTTAAATTTAAAAAAAAATTTTTTCCCCCGGGGGGCCCCCCCTTTTTTTTTAAAAAAAATTTTTTTTTTTTAACCCCCCCCGGGGGGGGGGAAAAAAAACCCCAAAAAAGGGGGGGGCCCCCCCAAAAAAAAATTTTTTTTTAAATTTTTTTTTTAAAAAAAAAAAGGCCCCCCTTTTAAAAAAAAAAAATTTTTTTTTTTTGGGGGGGGTTTTTTTGTTTGGGGCCCCTTTTTTTTTTTTTAAAAAATTTTAAAAATTTTTTTTTTGGGTTTGGGTTTTTTTTAAAAAAAAAAAATTTTTTTTTTTTGGGGGTTTTTTTTTTCCCCTTTTTTTTTTTCCCAAAGGAAAAAAAAATTTGGTTTTTTTTAAAAAAGGGGGGGCCCCCAAAAAAAAAAAAAAATTTTTTTTTTTTGGGGCCCCCTTTTTCCCCCCCTTTTTTTGGTTTTTTCCTTTTTTTAAATTTTTTTCCGGTTTTTTTTAAAAAAAGGGAATTTTTTTGGGTTTTTTTTGGGGGGGGTTTTTTTTTTGGGGGTTTTGGGGGTTTTTTTAAAAAAAAGGGGGGGGGGGGCCCCTTGGGGGGGGGGTTTTTTTTTTAAAAAAATTTTGGGGGGGTTTTTTTCCGGGGGGGCCCCCCAAATTTTTGGGGGTTTGGGAGGGGAAAGGGGTGGGGGGGGGTTTTTTTTTTTTAAAATTTTTTTTTTTTTCCAAAAAATTTTTTTAATTATTTTTTTAAAAAAATTTTTTTTTTTTTTTTTTTTTGGGGGTTTTAAAAAAAAGGGGGGTTTTTTTTTTCCCAAAAAATTTTTTTTTTAAAATTTTTGGTTTTTTTTTTTTTTTAAAAATTTTTTTTTGGGGGGTTTTTGGGGGTTTTTTTTTTTTGGGGGGGGGGGGGGGTTTTTTCTTGGTAACCCCCCGGGGTTTTTTTTGGGGGGGGTTTTTTTTGGGGGGGGTTTTAAAGGGGGGGGGTTTTTTTTTTTCAAAAGGGGGTTTAAAACCCAAAAAAATTTTTTCTTTTTTTTTAAAAGGAAAAATGTTTTGTTTTTTTTTTCCCCCCCCCCTTTTAAAAGGGGGTTTTTCCCCCTTTTTTTCCCGGGGGGGGGGGGGGGCCAAAAAAAAAAAATAAAAAAAAAAAAAAAGGGGAAAAAAAAAAAAAAAGGGAAAAAAGGGGGAAAAAGGGGGGGGAAAAAAAAAAAAAAAAAAAAAAGAAAAAAAAAAGGGGGGTTAAAGGGAAAAAAAAATTTAAAATGGGGGCGGGGGGGGGGTTTTTTTGGGGGAAAAAAATTTTCCCCAAAAAGGGGAAAAAAAAAAAGGGGGAAAAAAAACCAAAAAAACCCAAAAAAAAGGGGGGGGAAAAAAAGGGAAAAAAACCAAAAAAAAAAAGGGGGGGGGGGGGGGGGGGGGGGAAAAAAAAAAAAAGGGGAAAAAAAAGGAAAAAAAAAACCCTAAAAAAAAATTAAAAAAAGGGAAAGGCCCGGGGGGAAAAAAAAAAAGGGAAAAAGGGAAAAAGGGGGGGGAAAAAAGGCCCAAGGGAAAAAAAAGGGGAAGGGGGGGGGTTTTGGGGGGAAAGAAAAAAAAGAAAAAAAGGGGGGAAAAAAAGGGAAGGGAACAAAAAAAGGGGAAAAAAAAAAAAGGAAAAAGGGGGAACAAAAAAAGGGGGGCCCCCAAACCCCCCCAAAAAAAAAAAGGGGGCCCAAAAAAAATGGGAAAGGGGGCCCGGGAAAAAAAAAAACCCCTTCCCCAAAAATTTCCCCGGGGGGAAGTAAAAAAAGGGAAAAAGGGGGGGGCCCCTTTTGGGGGGGAAAAAAAGGGGGGGAAAAACCCCCAAATGGGGAGAGGGGGTTGGGTTCGGGTGTCTATGCTGGTAAGGGTGTGCGCGCGCGCGTGCGTTTATCCTGGACTTTGGGGGACTGTTGTTTGTTTAGGGGAGGGGGTGTTGGGAAGGGGAGTTTTTTCTTGTTTAATTGTTTTGTTTTAGTTTGAGTGATTCATTCATTGTTATTTGAAATTATCTTGTTTATCAATTAAATGATTTATTCATGCTTGTTTCATTTTTTTCCCCCATGAGGCCTGGTGTAAAGAAGTCTCTGGCGTATCCATTTACCCTCATTGAAGTATTCAAGTTTGAGTTCATCGTGGTGGTCATTTATTTATTTATTATTTTTTAAAATTTATTTATTCTTTCATATCGGGGATAATGGAATAAGCACTCGAGTGCTCTTTTACATCCAGTCCCCGTGTGTATGCGGTTTTGTAAATTTTGTCATCTGTTCCTACCGGCACACTATGGCCTGCTCTTTTGGAAAAGCGGAAACAGGTTTTAACGCGCGCGCAAGATGTTCTGCATGCGTTCGCACACGGGGGCCTTGGTTTATAGTCTCATCCGAAGACTTTGAACACTCAAGACACCCCTTTGTCTTCATGTCATATCAAGAGCGAAAATGTGTAAACTGCTGACAAGTCAGATCCAGCACAACACCTGACTTTGGCACGGGAGAGAAACATTGTTTTTCAAGTCTTTCCTGAGACGGGGGGTGGGGGGTGGGGAGTAATGGCACGAGAATGGACCAAGCAGGCAGAAAATAAGACAAGGAGAAGGAGAATGGACTAAGAAGGTAGAACAATAACACAAGGAGAATGGACCAAGAAAGCAGAAAGTAAGACGGAGGAGAATGGACCAAGAAGGCAGAAAGTAAGACGGACAAGGAGAATGGACCAAGAAGGTAGAAAATAAGACGGACAAGGAGAATGGACCAAGAAGGCAGAAAATAAGAAGAATGGACCAAGAAGGCAAAAATAAGACGGAGAATGGACCAAGAAGGCAGCAGAAAATAAGACAAGGAGAATGGACCAAGAAGGCAGAAAATAAGACAAGGAGAATGGACCAAGAAGGCAGAAAATAAGACGAAGGAGAATGGACCAAGAAGGCAGAAAATAAGACAAGGAGAATGGACCAAGAAGGCAGAAAATAAGAAGGAGAATGGACCAAGAAGGCAGAAATTAGGACAAGGAGAATGGACAAGAAGGCAGAAAAGTGAGAAGGAGAAATACTGAAGGAGAATGGACCAGAAGCAGAAAATAAGAGGGGAAAGACCAAGAGGCAGAAATAAGGAGAAGGTTGTGATGACAGGAGAATTAGGTGGGACGAAGGCCCAAAATTTATTTCCAGATGGTACCTTGAAGGTAGAAAAAGAAGAAGGCAGAAAATAAGAAGGAGAATGGACCAAGAAGGCAGAAAATAAGGGGGAAGGGATAAACTCAGTGGTCGGAGCCCCTCACTTTCCCCAGCCAATTAAGCAGCGTCGAGGCGTGGTACCAGTTGGATGGGTGGGGATTGGAGCCTTGGCTTCGTACAGTTCCCCCAGTTTCACCCAAGCTGTAAATGGGTACCTGCCTCTTTAGGGTCAGGGAAGGTAAAGCAAGCGAGGGAGAGGAGATGGGCGCCGCTGCCCTCAATATCTGGCCCTCGAGAAGTTGAGGTCCTCTGACGCCTCGCTTCCCTACAACCGTTATATGGGTTTTGGGACTCCTTTACCTTTACCTACATTGAAGGTACATTGAATATGCATGCCGTTACTTTTTTGCTTCTTTCTTTTTTTATCCCTCAAGCCACATTAGGAACATAAAACTCAATGTTTTATAGTTGATAATATTTAATAATATATTATTGTCATCATTTATTATCATTATCAACACTATCAACCATCATCATCATTTATATTATTATCATTATGACAACCAATGAGAATAAATATCCTTTTTAAAAAAGTTCAACTGTGTGTGTGTGTGAAGAATATGATGTAAATTGTTGTTGCAACTATATCAATAACAAGAGAAGTTTATTAACTATTATTATATGTAAATACAGGTTATGTGAATATTTATGTAGAATGGGTATCTTTATTCCTTTTTTCCCGCCATGTAAAACAAATGGAAGAGTGATCACTACAACCTGTTTACACTGAGCATGTTTCTACTATGTTGGTCTTTGAAGTAGTGTAAATGTGGTCAATGAGGGTGTAAGTATTATTAGTAATTCCGTCGGGCGATCAATGATTTTGCTCTAAACCATACTGGCATAGTTAATATTCCACTTGATCCATGGGACTGTCAGATCAATGTTGAAATCTCCCTTTAAAAAAAATTGCTTTGGACTCTAGAATAGCCGCATCCATCATTGAATTAAAATTGTCATACCAGTCAGTTGTTTCAGCGGTTCTGTAGAGGAACCAAGTATGATCGATTTACAGCGTCTTACCGTGATTTCTATCCATATTGGTTCTACGTGAAACTGTTCAAGATGTGTTAGTCTTTTCCATGACAACGAAGTCACCCAGTATAACAGAAAACCAGTAGATCTGACAGTCACTGGATCAAGTCTTATAGCGAGCGTCATAAGCTGGCATGTACATAATCTGAATCAGAAATCAAATTGATGAGTCTGGATTCTGCAACACAAACTTATGAAAGCTAGTTCCTTTTATTATGTATAATTGATGATATTTCCTCTGTCTTGTTTCTGGCACTATTGATATACTCAGTGAGTATTGGAGGGCAAAAAATCACAAACTTGCCTTTTTAGCTGATGATATTGACGGATTAGCTGGTCACCAAGCAAGAACTAACAGACTTAGTGAACCGTTATAGAAGAAAAATCAACATTTGGTATGGAAATAAGCGGGGGGAAAAAAGTGATGACAAACAGCAACTTCACACTAGAAATCAAAATCAAAGACCAGAACTAAAATGTTCACAGATTCAAATATCTGGGATCTATCGTGACAGACGAGGGATCAAAACCAGAAATACTGCCAAGAATTGCCCAGACCCCAGCGGCAATGACCAAGCTCAAACCATCTGGAGCAACAGAAAAATCGCCATCAGTTCCAAAATCAGACTGATGCGCTCTCTGGTCATGTCAATCTTCTTATATTATGCATGTGAATAATGGACCCTCACAGCGGACTTAGAGAGAGAATAAGAGCTGTAGAAATGAGGTGTTCACAAGACTCTTAGGTATCTCATACAAAGACCATATCACGAATGAAGAAGTCAAGAGACGCATCCGCAATGAAATCGGGCCCTAAACTGACCTTCAAACACTCGCAAGACCACGAAAACTGAAGTGGTTTGGTCATGTCACACGCTCCTTGGTCTTGCTAAAACAATCCTACAAGGCACAGTGGGGGGAGGAAGAAAAAGAGGCAGACAAAGGAAGATATGGGAGGACAGCATTCGAGAGTGGACAGACATGGAGCTGAGAGACACCCTGAGGGCGGCTGAGAGAGAGAGGACTGGAGAAAGGTGGTTGACAAAGCTTCGAAGGCGCCCCAAAGGATTCAGAATCTGAGGGATCATGAGGGTGACTGTGATAATTTAGTATCCCACACAAAGTCCTTCCTGAGAAGGCCATGTGTCTAGTGTAGAAGGTATCATAAATGGACAAATAATATATGTGTGTAATTTAAGGAATTTATTGTTGTAAGATACTTGTAGACACACCTAATACTGATGTGGAAAAATAAGTCATAGTATTAGTTAGAAAGTACAAATCATGGAATCTGTGAAATGCTTAGCTGGGTATTGCAAACGCACTTATAACTTGTTGAATATAATGTACAATAACTATGAAAACTACCAGCCTTCACAGCCACAAAATGGTGAATGGAATTATCAAGAAAAAAGAAAAAAAAATGGAACAAGAAAAAGGGAAAAACGTGATACTGTAATGTAGAACAGGCAATACGTGATACAGTAATGTAGAACAGAAAAAGGGAAAAAATGAAA
>CM054154.1:23381495-23403593 GCA_028751875.1 Rapana venosa | reverse complement strand
GGTGAGGAGAGACTTAGATAGCATAGATATTGTTGATGTAGAGATATATACTTTGTGTTGTGTGTGTGTAGAGTTAGATGAGATTGTGTGTGCGCACACTCCACTGCTGTGTTGTGTGACGTATTATGAGTATGTTATGATGTGTGTTGAGATATGATATGTTTTGTTTTTAGTTTTGTGTGCTGCTGCATGCTATTGTGTGAGGTAGATATGTGTGTGATATCTGCATGTATGCATGTGTGTGTAGATATATAGATAGTATTCTGTTAGATTAGTATTATTGTCTTGTGTGCATGCATGTATGTGTTGTAGGTATAGGATGTGTGGTGTGTGTCGTGTGGTGATGTATGTGTGTCGACTAGATAGAGTATGTGTGTTGTGCTGTCGTGTATGTGTGTGCTGTAAGTATTAGATATTAGTAGTGCAGTGCGTGTATGTATGTGCTTATCGTCAGAGATAGTTAGTTGTGTGCGTGTATGTATGTTTGTAGCAGAAAGAGATAATGTTGTGTGTGCGGCCTGCATTGTATGTATGTGTGATAGTAGATGTGTTTGTAGTGCGCGCATTTATTGTGTGTGCTAGAGATAGATAGTGTGTCTGTGGTATTGCGGCGTTATGTATTTATGTGTTATCGAAAGATGTGTGTGCGTGTGTGCATGTATGTAATGTGTGTAGAAAATGATTTTATGTTGTGTAGTGTGTGCATCGTATGTATGGGTGTAGAAGATGTCTGTGTGTGCATGTATGTATGTATGTAAGGAAATAGCTATGTTCTTTTTTGGTATCGTAGTGCGTTGCATGTATGTTTGTCGAGATGTGTTTGTGCTGCATGTACTGTATGTGTGTAGAAATAGATTGTGTGTGTGTGTCCATGTATGTATATGTGTAGAAGTCGATATGTTGTGTCGTGTGCGGTGTCATGTTATGTGTGTCGTATACTATTAGAGTAGTGAGATTAATAATAGATAATATTACATATATATATCTAGGGTCATTTCAGATACATGTGAGGTATGATGAGTGACTACTTCACAAATCTACTATTTGACTGATTTAGTTTGTAACTGTACGTGAATGCTGGGTTACTGGTTATGTCATTGATTAAAGAAATAAATTAAAATTTTAAAGAATGTACTTGTCTAGATTCTTTCGAGCAGATAGCCCATAGAGCCGGAGACCTTTATCCCCGCGATTGCTGTAGCGTTAAGTCGAACTGATGGTTTTTGCACCACCCCTGGGACAGGACGCTAGTCTGTCAGCCAGGATACTTCATCACTCAGCCAGAGCTAGGGTTACCACTTGGTACATCTCTGGCGTGAAGGAGGAAAATAGAGTAAAGTATCTTCCCAAGGACCACAAACCGAGCGAGCGGTGATCGAACCGCGACCTCTGGTCACTGAGTGACAAGCCCTAAACCACTGCGACCACGGTGCCTCAATGAGTACTTGTTGATTGTTGAAAAAAAAATGTATGAATTTTCTTTTAGACAAATGTGGCTTTCATTTCCAACGTGGCGCGGATTTGTGAATTGATGGTGCATACGTTGATTCGACATTGTTGTTCTGACTTCAAAGATGATAATTTGAACACAATTTGCGTTATTATCAATGCTCCATGATGTTTTTTTATGTTTCTAAACTCCAAGCAGAAACATCCTCATTTTTTTCCTATGAACATTAAAATAGAGGGTGGATTAATCTCTCGTTGTGGTCGTGACGCTTGGTTTCCCAAAGTAGCCCTCCAATTTAAGAAATTCTTCAGCAAAGAACATATACGAGTAGTCATTCAACTACTATGTATAGCTGCCATCATGATTTAAGGTAAACAGTTAAGTATTATCAAATACGATGTTTTGATCAGCAATAGCTCTTCTCCTACCCTCCGTTCATGGCTTGAAACTCCAGATTAACAACAAAGTTTCTCATTTTTAAAGTCACTAAACCTGAACCGACGTAAATTTGGTTGCAAAACTCGGCACCTTCCTTCACTGACAGAGATCTTTTATCGCTGGACACTTCCCTTGACCTAAAATATCTCTGCGCACGTACTTTTATCCGCTCCAAAGAACATCTGCAACTGCTTATACTACGGTGATGCTCAGTCTCTTGTCTTCTTCACAATTTTCTCATGGTCACGACGACCGCTTCACTAAAGCACGCTGCATTTGTTCAGAAGATTGCCATTACTCGCTTCGATCGCATTTTATATTTATCGAGGAGAAGGAATATTTCTTTTCCAAATTATTTTACTTTTGCCAACCAGGGTTAATAATCACGTAAACCTCGTGCTTATTAAATTACTAGAAATTGCTTTCATTCTGCTTTTGTCGGTTTCGCTTCTTGTACACAGATTTGGCTTGTCTTGCTGTGGGTACTTTAGCGATCGTTCTTTATTATGATGATCGCTTCATTCGTTACTCGGATATGAAATAAAAAAAGCCATTCCACTGTAATTTGTGGAATGAAGTCCTTGTTATGTCTAGAATAATATTTTTGCACAAAACCTTATTCATTACAATAGATCCAGTTTTGTTGTGCGGCGTATACGCGTTTCAGCGAGCATGAAACGAAGTAGAATACGGTTTCTATGTACCGGCCCACATTCTTGTTCGTAGTTTTACTTTCTCTTCTTTTATAGTTGCTATTCGTGTTTTATTATCGAACAAGTTAGCGACAGGAAGTGATTATTTTCTGTGTTTGAATGTTTTTTGAAATATTTTCGTTGATCTGTAAACTCTGTATTCCACGTTGGATTGTGACACGAAACCTGAATGATTAGCGTGCCGGTTTCTGCCGTTAGATCCTAGAAGCCATACCTAAATTTAGTTCGCGTTTCGTCATTCAGTTATGGATTCTTTATATGGTTGCTGCTGGTTCAGTTGTTGAAAATATAAACATCGCAGCAATATTTGGTTCTGTGTGTTATCTCGCTTCGTTGGAAATTTTGCCCGTAAAACGATAGCTTGTGTAGTAGTGCTCGTGGGGCAGGGGTAGTAACGGATTATGGTTTGATGTCTACTGATCTGTCTGCGGTAATAGACTTCCGTCGCCCCTTTTCCTCGTTGTATACAGATTTCTTAGTGTGTGATTTCAGGGAAGATGATTGATCTACACAATCGCTGTTTGTTAATCGTAATTGCCAGGTCAACGTATATGCACCAACTGATTAAACGTTTCTCATCGCAGTTGTACGCGCTAATGTTTGCTACAACTGCGCCGATGACGATTGACTCATGGCAGACTGTAGTGCTCCTTGTTCATCGACCATAAACTACTGTCAACTCCGTTTATTTCTACATCTTCATGTTCTGTAGGCGTGGTGTTTCAAATGTAATCAACAATGGATGCGTTCTTCCGATTAATTAAATTGATGTTCAGTTTGAGAGAGTTAGGATACCAATAGTGAAGTCCTAAGTTAAACTTTTTCAATGACTCCCTGAAATCGTTTACTGTAAGTTTTCTGTATCAGTTATTGTATGAAAACACACATCTATTTAGGATGGGCTTTTTTGTTGGTTTTTTCCTTCGTTTTCCTGTTTTCGTTTCTTGGTCACATTTTAGGATACCAGAATGGCATCTTTACATATGTGCATTGACAGCATGTGATAACAAAACAATCATAGACACTACAAATGGATCACACATTGACATGTAAAAAAGTCAAGAATCACTACAGTTTAAAGTGTTATATGACTAATGAAACATGAATGATTTTTCGCTAAAAAAAAATTATCACTGATTATGTGCAAAATTGAAGCATGATTCACTCATGCTTTAAAATTTTACTTTGTGGGTGTACACACTCACACTCTACACACACACAGCACAAGAACTACATCTCATCAATCATCACACTACGACCACACACACACACACACCACCACTGTCCGCATACACATCATGCATACACACATACAATCACACACTCTTCCTCTCTATGCTGCTTGTATCACAGCCACTACGACACACATCAACTCCGCAAACACACAACACTAGCACCAACCACACACACACAACACACACATGCATTTATCATACATTTAATTAGCTCCGTCTCTTCTTCTGCTCACTCATACTTACCAGCACACTATCATCACCAGACATCACACACATTCAGCACACTAAATCATCACTAGCACACACACGACAACACTCTAGCAACACAATCTAGCGCAATAGTGATACTTATTCCATATGCTGAGTCTATTCGTCAGACCTTAATTTTTTTTCGATTAATGATCTCTTTTGTCTTTTCTCTTTTTTTTACCTTTTTTTTTCTTTCCTGGATCTGACATATTTTTGTTAAGCTTTATATGGATTTTGCATTGCCATTGTTCTTGTAACTTACCATAGATTCTTCAATTAGTGTAGCTGTTTGTGTATACATTATTTGTTATATTATCGTTTATTTTTGGTTACAGTTTAGCTCAATGTATTGTGAGATACATACCTCGTTTATCTTAAGGTGACAGTCATTTATATTTTGCAAATATACGTGTTGTGGCAGTTTTTCTTTTTGGGTATATTTTTTTTTTTATAAAATTCTGTTTATGTTATGTTTGTTTGTATTTTTTCATTGATGCGCTTTGTCTCTTAAAACCTGTAATGTTCTTAGTACACTCGCCTATTTGAAGCACTCCTACACTCACTAACGCCATGTCTCTTACATCAAGACAACATTTGTGGCCATTAAGTAACTTGGTCTACGAGTAGGCTACCTCAACACTAAATCAATGTCAATCCGAATAAAAAAGATGTGACATTGCTAGTGCATACATATTTAGATGATATGGGGAATGAGTTTCATTTATATTTGGCTTTTCGCTGATCTCCCGCCTTTCTACAATATAACTGATGCTGACATGCACATTTCCAGGTTACTCAAATATTTCGCAAGATCACCTACAACCAAACAAACCTTACGGTCCTATTTTACATATCTTTACGGCTTTCTTCATTTATTGCTTGTCAAAGGTATACAATTTTGCATGTGTATGATATCGAATCTCTGATTGATGGTAGAATAGAAATCAATCATTAAAGCACAGTGTCATTATTGATAGGAGTTCATATATAGAGATCCGTCAGAACCACACTTAATTGGGTGTTGAATAGTATTCAATTCTCTAATGGATGAAAGTTGCACTTTTTAACTTAGGTGATATACTAGTATTCTGTGAGATTTTAACATAGAACATGGTACTCTAAAAACTAAACAAATGGTAATCACAACTATATGATGCCCCTTGCGTAGCTACTGACAAACCTATGATAAACCACACGTTTAACAGATATATCATCAGTACTTTAATTGATCATATATAACATACTAACGCAAACTACTAGCACTATAGCTGAAGTATGCGCTCCGTCTTATGTGGATTGCTAAGCGGATCATAATCCTGTCTAGCGTGTACTGTGTTTATAGCGTCGCATAAAAATCCTATAGTTGGGCATTAAAACTATATTATTACCGACGATTCAACACACTTCTGTTGAGGATAATTTTCTTTCGGACCTGATGAAGCCTGCCTACGCTTTACACGGCAAGGTAATATATACAATATCAGATGACCCTCCGATGAAGCTAGCTGACATTTTGGGTTAACAACTTGAGTTCTATCTCGAAGTATGTATGATACAACGATGCTCTCCTGTTATAGAAAAATGGAAGAAGTTTAAGAAAAACCCACCAAACCTCATGGATAACAAAGACATAGAATCTGAGATAGAACTTAAGAAACTCACCTGAAAACAACCTATGGTACACAATGAACAATTCTTGAGACCACAAAGGAATAAATGTGAATTCCATTAACGCAGATCAAAGCCGTAATTACTCTTCAACGTTGTTATTAATTTAGCCACTTGCTGACTCTCGCCAGACTTTGGATAGAGCATCCATACCTATTTTACTGTCAATTAAAACCTATGTTTCAATTTAAATGCTCAAAGCAGTTCATCAAAGAACATATAAACTTGATGATTAACTAGCCATTTTTAATGTAGCTAATAAGTCTATAACATGTGATAATGTCCAGCGAAAATGATCTTCATTACCTACAACAATATATTAACTCAAAAATATTAACTTTCCATGATAATCTCAGCAATAGACAACCTTTGTATGTATTAGAGATAAGGCTTAAAAATGCGAAACTGGAATTGCTAGAACTCGTGTGATCTAGACAAGTTAGATGTGCTTACATCGGCAGATTATAAACTCGCTAGTCGTGTTATTGTTGAAACACTAACTTATTATACCATCTTGGTGTATTTGTAAGAGGCAGATGCGGGAGTAGAGGAGAGAAGTGGGAGGAAAGCGATGAAAAAGTAG
This sequence comes from Rapana venosa, assembly GCA_028751875.1. Classification (NCBI taxonomy): domain Eukaryota; kingdom Metazoa; phylum Mollusca; class Gastropoda; order Neogastropoda; family Muricidae; genus Rapana; species Rapana venosa. Next base: position 23,397,257 of record CM054154.1, on the reverse strand, counting down.
GGGGAAGCGAAAATAAGGAGAATGAAGAAGGGAGAAGAGGGGTGGAGTGAAAAAAAGTTGTGTAATATGAAGTAGAAATATATTATTCCTCACAATTTTAAAAGTAGTGTTATAACCATCTACTTTTCCCCCCCCCCCCCCCCCCCCCCCCCCCCACCCTCTCCCTATAATCAGTGACTGCCTCTTTCCTTCAAAATTACAGGCCAATTTCAGTTCTCTCTGTACTATCAGAACCATTGAATAACAACATACCAACATGCCCTAAAATATCTTAACTTGATGAAAAACGAATCTATATGCACGAGGTTCAGATCAGTGTTTTCGTAATAAATCCCTATTCCTGATCACACTGATCTAACTTAGCTCATCTGACAGTCTCTACTTCGCATTATATAATGACAAATAAAGTTTAACGGGCCCTCTACTTTTTGTTGAGTTGATAAAAGCATTGCATGTGTCAACCACTCTCTTGTTAGTTAGCGGTTAAATTAGAATTGTACATAACTGCTCCTGAAGGTTTTCCAACCTACTAGAAATTTTCTGGTCCTATATGGCAGCCATAGCTTTTATGTGTTAAATATCTCATAGCATCAGATATCTACTACCCTTCTCATAGTCAATGGCCATTGTAGGATTACACAAGTGTCCCGTGTATTGGAACCACTCGTTGATTTTCAGTCGTAAGTTAAATGATTGTTTCCTGTTTTAATTTAAATTATCTGTGAAAATGTTTGCTGACGATACCACTCTTTGCTGTCTTGTGATTCACGACTCCAGGCAGATTAACTATAGCAAATTCCAATAATTACTAGTATATGACAGATTGATTATTTGGACTCTATTAAAATACTCATGTCCTTAATTTGCTCAAAATAACAAAATGTTATGTATCGTATGCAGCAGAACTCAGAAAAGGACCCAAAAAATGAATGGATAGGTTTCTTCCTCTGTTGTTCTGTGATAACGAATAGTTGAGGAAATGTTGTCACTCATCATAAAATATTATGGTGTTTCATCCTATGACTTAATATATGACTTGGGAATCTTACTGGATCAGCCTGTAATGTCACTATGTGTAACGCCTCAGCCCCCCCCCCCATCCACCCCCCCCCACCAACCCTCTCCTCCTCCACACACTCTTAAACAAAATAAAAACAAAAACAAAGGATATTCAATTATCTAATATTAATAAAACTTTCTTAATATAATCATTCTGCGAAACTATATTTTGCGGTCACATGTTACCAATCATTGATTTGTTGTTTTTGCAAGATTCTAGCGGTTCAGAGCGTATTTAAATTCCATTCATCTAATGTTTATTTTTATTATTATGCGCTCTACAGACTATTTGGGATACTGCTGACAGTGGAACGAACTTGAAATTCAATTCATCGTTATATAAAAGAGCAGTTTAAAACTTATGTATTGATAAATAAGACAAAGCACCCTGTACATTGAGGATTAAAGCAATATACATTGTGACCCTGACATTTCGCTAACCGACTTCGTCATTTCAATTAATAGCTGTGTTTATGCCAAAAGTTGTTAATCATTCACCTCCACTCAAGGAGTACCAAAGCTTTCAAAGTTGCATAACCAACATAGACACAACCATGTTGCTAACATTCCTCAAAGACCCAGAAATAACCTTTAAATAGCGCCTCTTTTATTCAGCAGTGACCTCAGGAAGTAACTCCCCCAAAATTCTGAAATGTATTCTATAATCGCTATGATATTCAGTATAAAACACTATCTAAAAAGATATTTCATGAATAAACAGTTTCAGATAACACGACTTGGTAACCTTAAGAGAGTGACATTTAAGTTAGTGACACTGACGTTTATTCCTTGTCATTAAATATGATATGACCTCAATGTTTTCATTATTCATATCAGAGATGCTATGTGTAATCATGCTGATCTATATCTGGGTTGATAGGATATCAAACCCCAGCAACGCTATTGACTTTGATGTGTGATGTGTGTCTGTTGTACAAGTGTGTGTGTACAAATTAAGTGTGTGTAGTGATTGCCGTGTTGTGTTGTGTAATTGGTTCGGTTTTGGTTTTACTTTCTTGCTGTTTTGGCCTTGTTATGTTCTTTTTGATTACTCATAATTTTCATGCTGATCTATTTAGTTTTGTCACTGTAGTTTTCTGGTTTCATTGTACTAGATGAGCTAAATTGTTATTGCTGACGTTAGTACTGCTGGGTGGATTCTACATTGCCTGATTTATCTTTGATCGTAGGATTTACGTTGCTCCTGCTCAAACCAAAAAGCACATATACATGTGATGTATATGACCGGGAAGGGAGCAGGTTAAGGAAATGGTCGTCTTTGGTATACTTCTTTTTGTCCTGAATCTAATAGACTGTTGGTTTATTCTTGTTTATTCTTATATTTGAGTATAGTTATGTGTAAAGGGGATATGGCTGTGAGGATGTGTTATGTGTATAATGTGTAGTGTAAGTGTCTTATTTAAAATGATACTATCAGTTGTTCTTGTTTTATATCCATTAATTTTGGTTTGTTAGTTGTTGTTGTAGTATGGTAGTGGTGGGGGTAGGGATTTGTGTTTATTTTGCCTGTGATGTTTGTTTTGGGTTTAGGTCGTGGTTTTCTAGTGGGTGGTTTGGTTTTGGAGGGATATTTGGACTCTTTTTATCAGTCTTTTGTTAGTTCCTATTATTGTTCTCATTTGTCTTGGCCTGATTATTCTTTTCTAAATGTTAGTTATGTCGCTGTTGTTGTTGTGTATTGTATTATTGGTGTTTTGTTTGATTGCTTATTTCTTCTTGTTGTGGTTTTGTCCTTGTTGATTATCCTTTTGTTGTTGTTTTATCAGTTGTTTGTATGGTTGAGGTTTGTGTGTACATTGCTGTTGTGTCGATGGTGAGGGGGGGGGAGGGAAGCATGTTGGTTGGTGGTTTTTTTATTTTTTATTCTGTTTTGTCTTCTTTGTTTGTTTTGGTTTGTTTTTTTATTTGTATGCTTGTTTGTTTGTGCGCTATGACAGGTTGTTTTTTTTTTTCAAGATTTTTGTAATATTTGAATTGTATGGTCTTCGTATTTTTCTGGGTTTTTTGTTTTATTTTAATTCCACTATATGCATATTGTTATTGGTTTTTTGATTTTGATTTGTATAAGTTTTCCTCATTTGCTTTAGGTTTTTTTTATTCTATGTCTTGCATATACTTTATCTTTTTTCTCTCTATTTTTATTTCTATGTCTTTAGATAGATGGCTTGATGAAAAAAGAAGCAAATGCATCTGCTTATTCAATGTACTCTTACTGAAAATAAAAGTTCTGACTTTGACTCTTGACTTGACAGACACGCAAAATGTTATGTGTTATAAAGGAGAGTCTAATGAGTGGAGGGGGTATCAGTATTACAAGAAGAGCCTATGGTGTATAGAGTTTACAAGTTGCGGATCTTTATCTAGGGTGGTATGTCTTCATATGATCTGAGGAATAAAGCGGGCGCAGGGTACGTTGTTGTGCCACTATACATATATGGCATCGCGCATGTGTTTATGACCACCGATCACATTTTTTTTAAACTCACATACCAGTTCACAATATAAAGCAAAATCATGGTGTGTGTGTGTGAGAGAGAGAGCGATGAGGAGCGTTGAGGGAGAAGACGGCGACCTAGACGGTAGATTGGAGGGTGTTGAGACAAGATTCCGAACCTTTTGTGATCAGATTTCGCACCAGGTTGATTGACTGATTGATCTAGATTTATCTTCTTGTGAACTTTTTTGGTGAGGCGTGCTAGTTTGAGAATAGATGAAGAGAGATGATCGCAGACTTGAGAGAGAGAGAGAGTAGAGTACTAACAGTCCTAAATCAGTTTGAAATTAAGTTAGATCATGTTAGATGTGGGACAAAAAAGCAGCTGCATGTGTGGAAAAAAAAAGCACCGGCAAATGCTGAGAGTGCTTGAAGGATTCTATTTGCCCATAAAATAAAAGAATTAATTTGCCTGTAAAACAAGAAATGAAGAAGAAATAACCTTAGATTATTCTGTTATTCAAAGTGTTGTTAATATTAAAGGAAGAAACCCCAACAACACAGCAAAGGTGATGATTTGTAATCACTTGACAATCCTAACAAAGTTTGGTCGACAATTAAGTTTTGGTTTTTACTATAAAAGGGAGGCACCGTGGTCGAGTGGTTAGGCGATCGACTCGTGATCCAGAGGTCGCGGGTTCGATCCCCGCTTGGCTCGGTGTTGTGTCCTTGGGAAAGACACTTTACTCCTATTTTCCTCACTCCACCCAGGTGTACAAGTGGGTACCAGCTCTGCTGGGGAAGTATCTGGCGACAGACTAGCGTCCTGTCACAGGGGTGGTGAAAAACCATCAGTTCGCTTAACGCTACAGAAACCGGGATAAGCTCCGGCTCTATGGTCCTTCTGGATCGAAAGAACATACTTTTTTTTTTTTACTATAAAAGAAACCCAAGAATGAATATGATTTCATTGTTTTTTGTCGTTTTTTAAAACATGCATTTTGTACTTGATATAAAAGCACTATGCACTCATGAGCTCATATTTTATCATTAATTATGAAGGATGCGCTAGGTCAGATGAGAGAAACTGGACTTAGCTGTGTTGATTGATATTATATCACTCCAGCATGATAAATCAAATGTAGAAAAATGTTTATTGATACAATATCATGTCACTCTAAGTCTTAACATAATAAATCGATGTAATAAAGTTACAATAATGCTTTGGGTTCTCATTTGAGATGATGTGTTTTTTCAATTTGATCTTAAATTGCTACACTTTCATGATTTGTGCTTTTGAGGGTGTGGTTCCATGCCCACAACCAAACGGTCTCCATGTCACAACCATAATATATCATATAAAATGATAAATCAGTATGAATATGTTACAAGAATGCTTTGTTTCCAATTTAAGTTGGTGTGTTTTGTTTAAATGTATGTTTAAATTGCTACACTTCCATGATTTGTTATTTTGAAGGGTGTGGTTTCCATGTCACAACCAAACGGTTTCCATGTCACAACCACAACATATTACTTTTATAAGGTATTAATTTGAAATAGCTTCCATTCTTGTGTAAAGAAAATTGTTGTTTTATTTAAATGATTCTGTGGTTAAAGTTTAGGCTAATTTGTGATGCTTCCTGTGGTCACTACCAAAAAAAAAACCAACTTTAAATCTGGGCGTACAAAACTGTCTAAGAGTGTCATTAGAAAAATGGCCAAAAATATGCTTTGTCAGTGATTGTCATACTTCCAAATGTTAGATTTGTTTTATAAATGAAAACAACAGCATTTTGGAGTGTTTTTTGTTTGATATTCTGAGTACAAAGATTTATTTATGCTACTTTTGGTTTCCATGTCACAACGGCAACACGGCTAAAAATAGAACTTTAATTCATCAAATACTAGGAAACCAATTAATATTTCATAATTTTTTCAAAAGAATGCAGACTATGATAGAGTACTCTAAAATATAACAAAAAGCCATAAACTTCCAATGACATTTATTTTTCAAGGTCTATGTCACAAATACCTCACATGTTTCTGAGAATAACCCATATATTGTGTGTGCATGCATGTCTGTGTGTAGAGATAGATGTGTGTGTGTGTGTGTGTGTGTGCTTGCGTGTGTGTATGTGTGTAGAAAGATATGTTTTGTGTGCGTGCATGTATGTAAGTGTGTAGAAAGAGATATGTTGTGTTGCGTGCATGTATGTAAGTGTGTAAGTAGATATGTTGTGTGGTGCATGTATTAAGTGTGTAGAAAAGATATGTTGTGTGCATGTGTGTTGTAAAGTATGTGTGTAGAAAGTATATGTTTATGATGTGTGTTGTGCGTGTATGTTATGTGTGTAGAGATGTGTTTTGTGTGCATGCATGTATGTGGTGTAGAAGATAGATATGTTTTGTGTGTGTGTATGTATGTGTGTAGAAATAGATATGTTGTGTGTGTGCATGCATGTATGTGTGTAGAGATTGTTTTGTGTGCATGCATGTATGTGTGTGTGTGTAGAGATAGATATGTTTGTGTGTGTGTGTGCATGTATGTATTGTGTGAAATATATATGTTGTGTGTGTGTGCATGTATGTATGTGTGTAGAGATAAATAGTTGTGTGTGCTGTGTGCTATGCTGTGTATGTATGTGTGTAGAAAGATATTGTGTGTGTGTATGTATGTAGTGTAAATATAATGTTTGTGTGTGTGTGTGCATGTATGTATGTGTGTAGAAGAGATATGTTGTGTGTGTGTGTGCATGTATGTATGTGTTGTAGAGAGATATGTTGTGTGTGTGTGTGCATGTATGTATGTGTGTAGAGAAAGATATGTTGTGTGCATGTGTGCGTGTATGTATGTGTGTAGAAAGAGGATATGTGGTGTTGTGCTGTGTGCGGTGTATGCTTGTGTGTGGAGATGTTTTTGTGTGCATGCATGTATGTGTGTAGAGGTAGCTATGTTTGTGTGTGTGTTGTATGTGTGTAGAAATAGATGTCTGAGTGTATGTATGTGTGTAGAGATAGATATGTTGTGTGTGTAGTCGTGCGTGTATGTGTAGAGGTAGATATGTTGTGTGTGTGCATGTATGTATGTGTGTGTAGATATATACAGATAGAGATATATAGATAGATATATACATATATAGATATGTATGTAGAGATATATAGATGGATATATACATATATAGATAGATATGTATGTAGAGATATGTTGTGTGTGTGTGTGCATGTATGTTTTTTGTTTTGTTTTGTTTAATGTCTATTCACTACATGGGGATTTAGACACAGCCGCATTCATACCGAAGTACCTATTATTACACACCGCATCTCTCTCTCTCTCCCCTACACACACCCACACACACACACATAAGTATATATATGTATGTATGTATGTATATTATATATATAAATATATATATATATAATATATATATATATATTTATATATATATATATATATATAAAAATATATAACTAATTACAGTAAAGGTCTTACAGGTGAAGAATACATGACTTCAGCAACTGACATTATGAATCGCTGAGAGTTGTATAAAACTTCTTGACTAGTGGCATATTTCTTATGAATATCTAAACCTCTCCTTTTATACGTGTGCATGCATGTATGCGTTTCATTTCATTTCATACCACTTTAAGTCACGGCAGATTTCTCTCTGTTAAATTCGGGCTGCTCTCTACCCCCGGGAGAGAGAGAGAGCGCGTCACCGCCACAAGAGCAGCGCCACCCTTTTTTTTTTTTTCCTGTCTGCAACTGTATTTGTTTCCCCTTAGCTTTTTTTTTTCTACAGAATTTTGCCAGGGACAACAACTCTCTTGTTGCCCCGTGGGTTCTTTTACGTGCGCGAAATAATTATGTGTAACAACACGGGACCTCAGGGTTTATCGGTCTCATCCGAAAGACTTAGCGCCCAAACCACCCCCCCCCCCCCCCCACTCATGGTCTAATGGATGGGGGGGGGGGGGGGGGCCCAAACGGGGGTTCGAACCACCAGCACACTTCCAACCACCCGCGGACTTTTCACTTTCTAGACAGGCGCGCGTTACCTCTAGACCATCCATCGATCCACCTTGCTATTGTTGATGATGATGACTATGACTATATCTAAACCTCTCCTTTTTGTAACGTGTGCATGGGATAGCTCAGTGGTCGGAGCACTCGCTTTCCCCCAGCCAAGTTAAGCAGCGTCGAGCGTGGTTACCAACCAGTTGGATGGGTGACCGTTTGCGCCACCACGCCTTGGCTTCAGTACAGTTCCCTCCCAGTTCACCCAGCTGTAAATGGGTACTACCTGCCTTCTTTAGGGTCAGGGAAGGTAAAGCAGCGAGGGAGAGGAGAGGAGATGGGCGCCACCGCTAGCCCTCAATATGCTGGGCCCTTAGAGAAGCTGAGGTCTCTGACGCCTCGCTCCACTACGACCTTAATATAGGTTATGGGCCGCCAGCCCTCAATATGCTGGCCCCTTAGAGAAGCTGACGTCTCTGACGCCTCCTCGCTCCCCTACGACCTTAATATAGGTTATGGGGAGAAGACCTTTACCTGCATGTATGTGATGTGTGTAATAGAAAGATGTGTGTTGTGTTTTTTGTGGTACAGGTGGGAACAGCCAGCCCAATTCCTCACACACAGTTTGGAGTCTCAAGGTTTGACCTTTCAGCAGTGGTGTAACAAATGGCGCATCATCGTCACCAAGATACGCCAGATCTACGAGTGAAAAGGAGGGCGGGGAGTGGGGGGGGGAGGAGGGGGTGGGGGGGGGGGTGTGTGGTTTCCACAGGGCATCTGATCTTCTTCCGTCGTCGGTCTCGTCGGTCTTCTTCTTCGTCATCGTTGTCTTCTTCTTCTTCGGTCATCGTCGTTGTCTTCTCTTCTTCTTCGGTCATCGTTCCGTTTTGTCTCTCTTCTTCTTCGTCATCGTCGTTGTCTTCTTCTTCTTCTTCGGTCATCGTCGTCTCTTTTCTTCTTCGTCATCGTCGTCCTCTTCTTCTTCTTCGGTCATCGTCATCTTCTTTCTTCTTCGGTCATCGTCATCTTCTTCTTCTTCGTCATTTCTTCTTCTTCTTGTCGTCTTTTTCTTCTGTCTCTTCTTCTTCTTCTTCTTCGGTCATCGTCGTCTTCTTTTCTTCTTCGGTCATCGTCGTTGTCCTCTTCTTCTTCTTCGGTCATCGTTGTCTTCTTCTTCTTCTTCTTCGGTCATCGTCGTTGTCTTCTTCTTCTTCTTCGGTCATTGTTGTCTTCTTCTTCTTCGGTCATCGTCGTTTTCTTCTTCTTCTTCGGTCATCCATCTGTCTTCTTCTTCATTCGTCGTCGTTTCTTCTTCTTCTTCGTCATCGTCGTTGTCCTCTTCTTCTTGGTCATCGTTGTTTGTCTCTTCTTCTTTTCACTTCGTCGTCGTTGTCTTCTCTTCTCTTCGTCATCGTCGTTGTTCTTCTTCGTCATCGTCCGTCTTCTCTCTTCGTCACCATTGTCTTCTTCTTCAGTTCATCATTGTCGCCATACTCCTCCTACACTTTATTCAACTCATCGTCTGTCGTCTCATCTTTTTTCAATTTTAATTTTGTCATTTCGCTTCATACTTCTTTGTCAACCTTCTCGTCCTTCTTCATTCTTCATCATTGTACCTTCTCGGATCTTTGCATTCCCTCTACTCCTGGGTTCGCCAACTGTCCTCCTTCATTCAGATCTTCTCTCATCTTTCTTCTTGCTCAACATGTTCCCTACATATTGATAATAAATGTAGTTGGTATACACATCTTTACATGTCTTCCAAAACTTATCTAAAATTATTCAACTTAACAGAATAACACATTTTCTTGATCAAATCCATAATCGCAAACTAATTTATTTTCTGACTTATATAAACCGATCATTGTTACGTCTCTATGTGTGGGATTTCGCGAGCCAAAACTTTTAAGCGAATTGAATAAGTTACAGACGTCTCTAAATTAATTATGATAAGAATAGTTCCTGGAAATTATTGCGACATAATATTGGAACATTCATCTTTAATCTGAAATGTCGCTTCTTAAAAAGCCAATTTTTGTTATCAAATTTATGAATAACCTCTTTTGTTCTGTCCCACCGGACCAGAGGCCTCTTCCACAGGAAACGTTCGAAGATTATGTATAGGTTCGGTTAACCTCGACCAAGGAACTGATTCTTTTTATGTTTTCAACTGGTGTAATTTGGTACCAAATTATGGAATGGATCAACCCGATCTCCATTAAAACCAAAATTAATTAATAGTCTGCACCATTCTCATGAAGTTATTACGCTGAATCTTGTCAAAGCAAAATATCAAAGCGTCTTTTAAATAATGTAATATTATGCGTGTGTATTGCGGTATGTTTAAATTTTGTCATCTGTTCCCACCGCACACAATGGCTTCTTTGAACAGCGGAACAGATTGAACGTGTGCCAGAGTTCGCACGCACGGCGGGGCCTGGTTTATAGTCTCAATCGAATGGACTTGGACATTCAGTTTTCGATTTTTATTGTCAATATGGATAAGGCGTGCGGGAACGAACCAGAATCTCGCGGTTTTTGTTGGCAGTGCAAAAGGCTAACCATACCAGCACTTCCCAATCAAAGTAGTGTACTGTCTTTCAAAAAGGCTTTCCATGTGTACCTGTTCAATTCAGTGTAACTGACATTAGCGAGCTTGCTTTGAACTGTAGTGTGTGTGTGTTGTGTGTGTGTGTGTGCGCGCCCTTGCTTGCTTTGATCTTTGTTAACAATGAACTTGTCAGAGTTCCACCCCCTTGAAATGACGTTTGGGTTGTATTTTGTTGTTAATGCAGAATGGTATGGACAATTTCATTACTTCTGTGGATTTTTATATCAATTCTAATAATGTGTATATAGGGTCGGGCACGCATGAATATGTGTGTGTGTGTCAGTGAGTAAGTATGAGCGCACATACGCAGCATTCACAGATGAGAGCGGAAAGAAAGCAGATCTGTGTATTTATTGTTGAAATAGCTGATGTTAGATCGGTCGTTTTTCTTGATGCTTTGTGGCTCGCTGTCTTCGTACATCAAATAATGTTTATTGCCTGGTTTTGTCAGTGCAAATGTATGGTTATGATATTTTGATGATTATGACATGTGTCTATTATCTTGTATGCGAGGAAATGTCATGCGAATGGATATGTATCCAGGATGTGTGTTATGTGTGTGTGAGTGTGCATGTGTGTGAGAGAGGGGGTGTGCGTGCGTGTCTATGCGTGCGTAAGTGTGTGTGCGCGCGCGCGTGCGTTTATCCTGGACTTTTGGGGGACTGTTGTTTGTTTAGGGGAGGGGGTGTTGGGAAGGGGAGTTTTTTCTTGTTTAATTGTTTTTGTTTAGTTTGAGTGATTCATTTCATTGTTATTTGAAATTATCTTGTTTATCAATTAAATGATTTATTCATGCTTGTTTTCATTTTTTTCCCCCATGAGGGCCTGGTGTAAAGAAGTCTCTGGCGTATCCATTTACCCTCATTGAAGTATTCAAGTTTGAGTTCATCGTGGTGGTCATTTATTTATTTATTATTTTTTTAATTTATTTATTCTTTCATATCGGGGATAATGGAATAAGCACTCGAGTGCTCTTTTACATCCAGTCCCCGTGTGTATGCGGTTTTGTAAATTTTGTCATCTGTTCCTACCGGCACACTATGGCCTGCTCTTTTGGAAAAGCGGAACAGGTTTTAACGCGCGCGCAAGATGTTCTGCATGCGTTCGCACACGGGGGCCTTGGTTTATAGTCTCATCCGAAGGACTTTGAACACTCAAGACAGCCCTTTGTCTTCATGTCATATCAAGAGCGAAAATGTGTAAACTGCTGACAAGTCAGATCCAGCACAACACCTGACTTTGGCACGGGAGAGAAACATTGTTTTTCAAGTCTTTCCTGAGACGGGGGTGGGGGGTGGGAGTAATGGCACGAGAATGGACCAAGCAGGCAGAAAATAAGACAAGGAGAAGGAGAATGGACTAAGAAGGTAGAACAATAACACAAGGAGAATGGACCAAGAAAGCAGAAAGTAAGACGGAGGAGAATGGACCAAGAAATAAGACAGGAGAAGGAAAGAAGGACAATAGGAGAATGGACCAAGAAGGAATAGAAAATGACAGAAGAGAAAAAGGAGAATGGACCAAGAAGGCAGAAAATAAGAAGGAGAATGGACCAAGAAGGCAGAAAATAGAGAAGGAGAATGGACCAAGAAGGCAGAAAAATAAGAAGGAGAATGGACCAAGAAGGCAGAAAATAAGACTGAGGAGAATGGACCAAGAAGGCCGAAAATAAGAAGGGAAATGGACAAGAGAGAAATGGAAGAGAATGGACAGAAGGCAGAAAATAAGAAGAATGGACCAAGAAGGCAGAAAATAAGATGAGGAGAATGGACCAAGAAGGCAGAAAATAAGACTGAGGAGAATGGACCAAGAAGGCAGAAAATAAGATGGAGAAGGTTGTAATGACAGGAGAAGTTTGGTCGGGTCGAAGCCCAAATTTTATTTCCAGATGGTACATTGAAGGTAGAAAAGAAGAAGGCAGAAAATAAGAAGGAGAATGGACCAAGAAGGCAGAAAATAAGGGGGACGGGATAGCTCAGTGGTCGGAGCACTCGCTTTCCCCCAGCCAAGTTAAGCAGCGTCGAGCGTGGTTACCAGTTGGATGGGTGACCGTTTGCGCGCCTTGGCTTCAGTACAGTTCCCCCAGTTCACCCAGCTGTAAATGGGTACCTGCCCTCTTTAGGGTCAGGGAAGGTAAAGCAGCGAGGGAGAGGAGATGGGCGCCGCTGCCCTCAATATGCTGGCCCTAGAGAAGTGAGGTCTCTGACGCCTCGCTCCCCTACAACCTTATAGGTTATGGGACTCCTTTACCTTTACCTACATTGAAGGTACATTGAATAAGCAATGCCGTTACTTTTTTGCTTCTTGCTTTTTTTTCCATCAAGCCATCTATCTAGGAACATAAAACTCAATGTTGTTGATAATATTTAATATTATTATTGTCATCATTTATTATCATTATCAACACTATCAACCATCATCATCATTTATTATTATTATCATTATGACAACCAATGAGAATAAAATATCCTTTTTAAAAAAAGTTCAACTGTGTGTGTGTGTGAAGAATATGATGTAAATTGTTGTTGCAACTATATCAATAACAAGAGAAGTTTATTAACTATTATTATATGTAAATACAGGTTATGTGAATATTTATGTAGACTGGATATCATATCTTTATTCCTTTTTTCCCGCCATGTAAAACAAATGGAAGAGTGATCACTACAACCTGTTTACACTGAGCATGTTTCTACTATGTTGGTCTTTGAAGTAGTGTAAATGTGGTCAATGAGGGTGTAAGTATTATTAGTAATTCCAGTCGGGCGATCAATGATTTGCTCTAAACCATACATGGCATAGTTAATATTCCACTTTGATCCAGGGACTGTCAGATCAATGTTGAAATCTCCCTTTAAAAAAAATTGCTTTGGACTCTAGAATAGCCGCATCCATCATTGAATTAAAATTGTCATACCAGTCAGTTGTTTCAGCTGGGTTCCTGTAGAGGAAACCAAGTATGATCGATTTACAGCGTCTTACCGTGATTTCTATCCATATTGGTTCTACGTGAAACTGTTCAAGATGTGTTAGTCTTTTCCATGACAACGAAGTCACCCAGTATAACAGAAAACCAGTAGATCTGACAGTCACTGGATCAAGTCCTATAGCGAGCGTCATAAGCTGGCATGTACATAATCTGAATCAGAAATCAAATTGATGAGTCTGGATTCTGCAACACAAACTATATGAAAGCTAGTTCCTTTATTATGTATAATTGATGATATTTCCTCTGTCTTGTTTCTGGCACTATTGATATACTCAGTGAGTATTGGAGGGCAAACAATCACAAACTTGCCTTTTTAGCTGATGATATTGACGGATTAGCTGGTCACCAAGCAAGAACTAACAGACTTAGTGAACCGTATAGAAGAAAAATCAACATTTGGTATGGAAATAAGCGGGGGGAAAAAAGTGATGACAAACAGCAACTTCACACTAGAAATCAAAATCAAAGACCAGAAACTTGAAAATGTTCACAGATTCAAATATCTGGGATCTATCGTGACAGACGAGGGATCAAAACCAGAAATACTGCCAAGAATTGCCCAGACCACAGCGGCAATGACCAAGCTCAAACCCATCTGGAGCAACAGAAAAATCGCCATCAGTTCCAAAATCAGACTGATGCGCTCTCTGGTCATGTCAATCTTCTTATATTATGCATGTGAATAATGGACCCTCACAGCGGACTTAGAGAGAAGAATAAGAGCTGTAGAAATGAGGTGCTTCCGAAGACTCTTAGGTATCTCATACAAAGACCATATCACGAATGAAGAAGTCAAGAGACGCATCCGCAATGAAATCGGCCCTATACTGACCTTCAAACACTTGTCAGACAGCGAAAACTGAAGTGGTTTGGTCATGTCACACGCTCCTCTGGTCTTGCTAAAACAATCCTACAAGGCACAGTGAGGGGAGGAAGAAGAAGAAGAGGCAGACAAAGGAAGAGATGGGAGGACAACATTCGAGAGTGGACAGACATGGAGCTGAGAGACACCCTGAGGGCGGCTGAGAGAGAGAGGACTGGAGAAAGGTGGTTGACAAAGCTTCGAAGGCGCCCCAAAGGATTCGGAATCTGAGGGATCATGAGGGTGACTGTGATAATTTAGTATCCCACACAAAGTCCTTCCTGAGAAGGCCATGTATCTAGTGTAGAAGGCATAAATGGACAAATAATATATGTGTGTAATTTAAGGAATTTAGTGTTGTAAGATACTTGTAGACACACCTAATACTGATGTGGAAAAATAAGTCATAGTATTAGTTAGAAAGTACAAATCATGGAATCTGTGAAATGCTTAGCTGGGTATTGCAAACGCACTTATAACTTGTTGAATATAATGTACAATAACTATGAAAACTACCAGCCTTCACAGCCACAAAATGGTGAATGGAATTATCAAGAAAAAAGAAAAAAAATGGAACAAGAAAAAGGGAAAAACGTGATACTGTAATGTAGAACAGGCAATACGTGATACAGTAATGTAGAACAAGAAAAAGGGAAAAACTTGATACAGCAATGTAGAACAGGAAATACGTGATACAGCAATGTAGAACAAGAAAAACGTGATACAGCAATGTAGAACAGGAAAAAGTGATACAGAATTAGAACAGGAAAATCGTGATACAGCAATGTAGAACAGAAAAACGTGATACAGAATGTAGAACAAAAAAAGGAAAAACGTGATACAGCAATGTAAACAGGAAAAAACGTGATACAGCAATGTAGAACAAGGAAAAAACGTGATACAGCAATGTAGAACAAAAAAAAGGGAAAACGTGATACAGTAATGTAGAAAAAAAAAGGAAAAACGTGATACAGCAATGTAGAACAGGAAAAACGTGATACAGCAATGTAGAACAGGAAAAACGTGATACAGCAATGTAGAACAGGAAAAAAGGAAAAACGTGATACAGCAATGTAGAACAAAAAAGGGGAAAACGTGATACAGCAATGTAGAACAAAAAAGGGGAAAACGTGATACAGCAATGTAGAACAGAAAAAAGGAAAAACGTGATACAGCAATGTAGAACAGGAAAAAGGAAAAACGTGATACAGCAATGATAAAAAGGAAAACTGATACAGCAATGTAGAAAGAAAAAACGTTGATACAGCAATGTAGAACAAAAAAAAGGGGAAAAACGTGATACAGTAATGTAGAACAGGAAAAACGTGATACAGTAATGTAGAAAAGGGAAAAACGTGATACAGCAATGTAGAACAGGAAAAACGTGACACAGCAATGTAGAACAAGAAAAAAGGGGAAAACGTGATACAGTAATGTAGAACAGGAAAAAACGTGATACAGTAATGTAGAACAGGAAAGGGGAAAAACGTGATACAGCAATGTAGAACAGAAAAAGGGAAAAACGTGATACAGCAATGTAGAACAAAACGTAAGATTAACAAAAGGGAAAAAACGTGATACAGCAATGTAGAACAGGAAAAACGTGATACAGCAATGTAGAACAGGAAAAACGTGATACAGCAATGTAGAACAGGAAAAACGTGATACAGCAATGTAGAACAGGAAAAACGTGATACAGCACTGTATAACAGGAAAAACGTGATACAGCAATGTAGAACAGGAAAAACGTGATACAGCAATGTAGAACAAG
>CM054154.1:23348995-23376495 GCA_028751875.1 Rapana venosa | reverse complement strand
TTTTTCATCACGGATGTCAGGAACGCCATCATACCCTCAAACCCTGAATGACGGTGTTGGGAACCGACAAACTCTCCACGTCATCGATATGTGACGCCCTGCCTCCTCCCACCGCCAGCCCCCACTACCCAGCAGTGTCCGCCACCAGACTTCACCTGCTCATCTTTTCCGTCTAGGGTTACACTAGAACTATAGGTGTATTGTGACCAAATTCTCAACTACCAGTGGTTCCACATTAAGTGTGTGTGTGAATGTGTGTGTGTGTGCGCGCGTGTGCGGTGTGGTGTGGGTGTGGGTGTGGGTGTGGGTGGTATGCAGGTACACCTATGTGTGCCTATGTGTGCACTTCGTGTGTGTAATGGTTTTTGTGTTGTTTTTGTCGTGTTGTGTGTGAACAGGATTGGTATGTGCGTTCAATCTGCATGCATGTGTATGAACTTTCCCTTCATGCCACTCATTAGTTAGATGTGGCATAACATCTGACATAGGGACTTACTACTGTGTTCTGCTACCCATGGCCTTGAAATGTCATTGGGTGACAGTTTAATTTTATATCAGTAAAATAATCTGTATTCTGTGTCGAGGACAAGACACCAGTGCTGCAGTGTCGAAGCAATACAGTGACAGGACAAAACCAGTGTCAATCTCTGTACCAGGGACCAAACTTTCAGGAACAGTGCTGATTGTGCTCATCACTTTCCCTTTCTGCCTTTCTTTTATTTATTTTTTATTTATTTTTTATTTGTTCTACTTTTTTTTATTATTCTTGTAATTCTCTTTTAAAACATATTTTCCAGGAACTGTGCTGATTGTAGTGTGCTTATTATTCATCTTCTGGGCATCTTTTTTTTACAGGTGCTGTACTTATAGTCTCGACTCGCTTTGGTGTGGAGATTTGGTGGCTGTGTTGTTGTTGTTGTTTGCTTGGGTTTTTGTTGTTGTTGTTTTTGTTGTGTTTTTTTTTGTGTTTTTTTTTGTGGTTTTTTTTGGTTTTGTTTGTTTTTCCTTTTAAATTATTCCCCTTTCTCTCGGTAACCAACCACGCCACCTGTTAGATTTTATTTTATTTTATTTTATTCTTTTTTTTTTTTTTCTGGTCAGGATACTGTCAGATGATTGAGTTTTACACATTGTGTGCTACAGTGTGGTAATGATTTTACTCCTCTCTTCACCTTCCACCACTATAACCCTATCAGTCTTCACTCCCCCTCCTATTATTATATTATTCATTGTCTCTTTTCTTCTTATTTCACCATTCTTGTACACATTAATACTTTCCTCAAAAACTAACTTTAATATATGTATTCAAGACACAATCATGGCCCTCCAAGGATGGCTACGAATTTGTCACCTAATATAAACCATGCAGTCAATAAAATCGAAGATATATCAAGACTCATCACAAACCAAGGCAAACCATTTCAATTACTAGGTCTTTCCGAGTCCAAGACTTACAGAACACATAACCCAAACACGGACATTTCCATTAAGGATATAATTCATGCGAAAGTCCGCAAAAGCCCAAAGAAGAAACAGGTCTCTTAATCTTTAATTTAGTGAGTCTGTAACATTAAACGTCTGTTCCATCTGGAACGTTATGAAGTAGATCCATATGGTTCGAAGTAGCTATAATTAGGTCTCGCGCCTATTTATAATGGGTTCTGCTACAGAAATCAACAGAAAGAAAAAAAATTGGAAATAGGGACAAGTTTGTTTACTCCAGTGAGGAACGTAGTCTATTAGAATCTAGGGGAACTTATCTTACTAGGGTGGATTTTAAGATTGTCCTAGCAAATGTTAATCATACCAATGACCCAAGTTATTATCTATTCAATCTTTCACCAATTAGTACTTACCCACCAAGAGTCACTCAAATTCTACTCAATCATTGATACAATCTTGTATAAGACCATAAAAACATATTAGGAAACTTGTTGTCCTGTACACAACTGTAGCGACCACTACCAGTCTGTACCACATGGTCAAAAACAGTGATCAAAATTCCTAAACCTGGCCAATAAAAACTATAACCTATCGCTCTTTTGACAAATTTAATGAGCAGCTTTTCTTACTAGAGTTAAGCAGTTCCATGCTCTCGAGAACATTCAATATTTATGATATCCAGGCCCGGCCATTGGTTCTGGGATAAAAGTTTTTATGAAATTATAACAAACATGCCCCATTAAAAACCATAAGGATCAAACATGTCCGAAACAACCTTGGTTTACAAAAAGGAACTAGAAGAAAGCATGGCTTCTTAGAGATTCTTAAAGAACTTAACTATTATGAGGAGCAAAAAAATTAGAATTGCCTTAAATTCCAAAAAACGGCAAGAGAAAAGGAAATATTCCAAGATTACTTTTCATCCAAACAAATAATTCAACGACTGTATGGAAGGCAATCATTCAAATAACAAATACTCAATTGTTTCCAAATGAACGTAATTAAAGATATTTTGCTGAAAAACTAAACATCACTTTCATTAATATTTCTGTAACTTAATTAACATTGATAAATGAAGTCCAATGATTCAATGAACAAAAACAATTCTGCAAGAAAAGCGTATTCAATCAAAACTCCACATACCATCATAGCTGTGTCTGAGGTCTCGATTACTGACGCAACTCAAACAATCAAGTTGCGTGGTCTTGATGGAATAGATGGGCAGAATACTGAAAACTCTCAGATTCCAGTTATTACAGACACTCTTGACACATATTATAACCTTTGTCTTCATAAGAACTATTTCACCTTAAACGCCTCATCATAACTGCTAAGGTGATTCCGATCCCAAGTCTGGAGGACACTTCTGATCCTCAAATTATTAGGCCAATCTCTATTTTATCTTACTTTTCAAAACCCTTAGGAATTACATAGGAATAATCACATAGTCCATCATAGAGATATTACCAACTTACTTCACCCAAATCAGTCTGGCATTTAGATAAATCACTGTGCCATACGGCATTAATGTCTTGTTGACTATGGGCTGTCTAACATTAATGACAATAAAATTTTGTCTGGAGGTATTTATTTGGTAGATTCAAAAGGCATTTGATACATTGACGAAGACTTCTCATTAAAAAGCTAGAATTATTTAATCTCTCTCAAATACTCTTGAACTTCTTGCTTTTATCTTACTAACAGGAAACAATGTGTTTCATATAGCTACGTCCACATCCACACTAAACCCATTCATTAGGGAGTCACCACAGGGATCCATCTTAGGACAATTTCTTTTCCTTTATACATAACTGACCTTCCTCCCATATCAAATTCTTAAATGCGAAACTTTTTGCTGACGACCAACCATTACATACAAGCCAATACTGACATTACTCTCTTGCAAAGTCATTGCAAAATAGCCACTGATGATCTTGTCAATTGGACTATATCTCTGAACAAAATCACACTGTCTATACACCCCCATAAAACAAAATGCTTGCTTTTCATACCAGACAAAAGCGACAAAATCTATCTAATAAATTTTCTCCTATCCATAGGGAAAAGGAATATCAATAGAAACAAGCTCTCACCACAAAGTTCTAGGAGTAACAATTTGATTGTTAAATCTCAGATATGGTACCTACACATATACCATGCTGGCATTACATGTCTCAATGAGTATAACCCAACTGACTAAAATCAAACATTTTCTTGACTTTCATTCAAGATAACTATTCTTCAAGCTTATATACAATCCTCAATAGATTATGATTCAAACCCTGTGGGATTCTGCTAGTTTCTAGCACTATGTAAACATTATTAAGTCTGTATAACGTGCTCTTAAATGGTTCTTCGGATGAATGACTACCTTACTAGCGTGGATTATACCCAAGTTAAATATTCTTCCCCTACACCAAAGGACAAAGATTTAACACAAGGCATCATGATGTTTAAGATAATGACAGGAACTTTTCCCTCATCCTTAAAAGACAAGTTCCCAATGAATCATTCCAGAAATACCGAAAAGCCATGTGTCCCAATCCCAAGAATAGATTTGTTCAAATCTAGCTTACTTTACTCAGGCCCTATGCTGTGGAACTCCCTTCCTGACTCATTTAGACAACTCCAATCATTAACAATCTTCAAAAGTCATTTTTTCATCCACTTAATGCATCAAAAATAAAAATCCACAATTGATCTGTTGGAAACAAAGTAAATATATCCTCCCTTGCATTATACCAAATTATCCTCTCTCTCTCTCTCTCTCTCTCTCTCTCTCTCTCTCTCTCTCTCTCTCTCTGTAACTGACATTAGTGAGCTTGCTTTGAATTATAATGTGTGTGTGTGTGTGTGTGCCCTTGCTTGTTTTGATTTTGTTAACAATGAACTTGTCTGAGTTTTCCCCCCTTAAAATGAAGTTTGGGTTGTATTTTGTTGTTAATGCAGAATGGTATGGATTGTTAATTTGCAATGTTCTGTTGGACAATTTCATTACTTCTGTGGACTTTCGTATCAATTCTAATAATGTGTATATAGGATTGCGCATGCATGAATATGTGTGTGTGTATATGTGTGTGTATGTGTGTATGTGTGTGTCAGTGAGTAGTAATGAGCGCCCATTCACAGTGTGTGCAGATGAGAGCGGAAAGAAAGCAGTTCTGTGTGTTTATTGTTGAAATAGCTGATGTTAGACTGGTCATTTTTCTTGATGCTTTGTGGCTTGCTGTCTTCGTACATCAAATAATGTTTATTTCCTGGTTTTGTCTGCACAAATGTACGGTTATGATATTTTGATAATTATGACATGTGTCTATTATCTTGTAGGTGAGGAAATGTCTTGCAATGGATATGTATCCAGGATGTGTGTGTGTGTTGTGTGTGTGTGTGTGTGTGTGTGTGTTGTGTGTGTGTATTATGTGTGTGTGCTGGGTGACAAGGACGGCCTAGGGCAATTTTCCCGGGGAAAGGTATCCAATGGCCCTTCATGACAAAGCTGGAAGTTTCCGTTTTTGCCGTGCCCTGGCTTGTTTTATCCCCCCCCCGCCTGCAGCACATCCAAACAAAGTCATTGCCCTGGGTTTTCCCCACAGAAAGTTTTGGCCTCAGGATCATAAAAGAAAAAGAAAAAGTTTACCGAAACTAACAACCAGCAAGAGGCCCTTTGTCCCCCAAATCTTGGGGAAAGCAGGGGGAAAAAATGCCCAGTGAATTTGTGTACCTGGGAAAGGTAAAAATAAAGCCAGACAGGAGGCACAGACGAAGACATCAAGGAAAAAAAAATAAAGAAAGCACGCCAAGCTTTTTTCCCAAATTTAAAAACCCGAAAGGGGGAAAAATGCAAATCCCCACACCCACCAAGCTCAGGACCTTAAAACCCCCAAACGTAAAAGTCTGTGCTTCTCTCCCGGGGTCAGAATTTGGGGCGGGTCTTAAACACCAGCTCCCCCAAAGGGATCCGCCCTTCTTTAAAAACCCGGGGATGCCCCCGGGAAAGACCCTTTTCCCTTCTCAAAAGGGTTCGACAGAGGGGGCCCAAGTACCGACCTGTGGATGAGGGCGAACCAACAGCCTAGGGAAAGGGAAATTAAGGGGGGGCGAAAGTGGCCGTTGGGTCGGCCCCACACCCCAACCCCGAAAGGGGGGGCCCGGGGGGGGCCCCCAAAAACAAACCAAACAAGCCCGCCCCCAAAGGGGGAAACCCGTTCCAGGGAAAAGGGAAAGGAGGGGGGAGGAAAAAAATGAGGGGGGAAGTGGGGGGGTTGGGGTTTGGGGTTAGGCCGGGGCTGGGGAAGGGAAATTTGGGGGGAAGGGGGGGGGGGGGAGGGAGGGGGGTTTTTGTTGGGGGCCCTTTTTCCCCCGCTGGGGAGCTAAAGGAAAAAAGGGAAGAAGAAGAAGAAGAAAAAATGTGAAATGTGTGAGAGTGTGAATGTTCTTCAGTTTAACGCCCCTTTTAACATTTATGATTTTTTAAAAAAAAAACGGGAAAAAGTAAAAAAAACAAAGAATGCAAAAAATTTAAAAAAAAAAGTTTTTCCAAAAAAACATTATTTTAAAAAATTTAACTTTAACATATTTGAGATGGTGGGGAATGGTGGTGTGTGTTTTGTTGGGGGTGCATCCCGGGGGCTATAGTGCGAAAGTGTGTGTTATGTGTGTGTAAAATGGGGTTGTGGGGGTTTTGTGTTTTTGTTTTGTGAGTGTGAAAACCCCCCCGCGCCATCGCCCCGCCCCCCGCTTGCATTTAGCCCGGCCCTTTTGGGGGGTTGTTTGTTTGTTTTGGGGAGGGGGGTTTGTTGGGGGGGAAGGGGATTTTTTGGGGGGGCCTTTTTTTTTCTTTTTTTAATTGGTTTTTTTTATTCATTTGATTTTTCAAATTTTTTGGGATTTTTTCCACTAATTGAAGGGAAAAGTTTTAAAAGTGAAAATTTTTTCTTTGGGTTTATTTGAAAGGGATCTTGTTTGAAAATTTAAATTTGATTTATTTTTTATGTGTAACAGTATGTGTCCCAAATTTGCCCAATTTGGTAGATTTTTTTATCTTTTATAACTTATTAATTTTGGGTTGTTTTTTTTTCCTTGGTTCTGTTTTTGGGTTTCTTGTTTCTTTTTGTTATTGCCCGTCGTTTTTTCCCCTTTTTTTCATTTTTGGGTTGGGTTTTTGGTTTTTTTTCCTTCTCTTTTTTTTTGTTTGTTTTTTTTGTTTTTTTTTGGTTAAAGGGTTTTTTTTTTGGGGGGGTTGGGGGGGGGGTGGGGGTGGGGGGGGGTATTTTTTAGGGTTTTTTCCCTTTTTTTTTGTTTTGCTTTCGGGGGGGGGGGGGGGGGGGGGGGGGGGGGGGGGGGAAATTGTTGGGGGTAGGGAGCTGTTTGAAAAGGGTTTTTTTTTCCCCCCTTTTTTTTTATTGTGAGCCCTGATAAGTTTTGGGGTTTTTATTATTTTTTAAGATGTTTTTTCCCCTAACGGGGGGGACTGGTTGAAAAAAAAACCCTTTGTTTTGCTTATTAATTTTTCCTCAAAAAATTAAAAAAAAAGAATTTTTTGTCATTGTCAAGTCATTGTCTCTCTCTCTCCCCTTCCCCTCTCTCCTTTTCCCCCTCCCCCTCTCTCTCTCTCTCTCCCCCTCTCCCCTCTCTCTCCTCCTCTCTCTCCACACACACCCCACCCCAACCACACACAACACACTTTTTCCCAATGAGATGGGGATTGTTTTTTTTATTTTGTTGTCTCGGGTTTGATGGGTGTTTGGGTTGTTTTTTATTGAAACCTCTATTATAAAAAAATTTTCTTATCTTGTTTTGTTCTTTATTTTAAATGTGTGAACATTTTTTTTTAAAGCGCTATTTGAAGATATGAGCGCATATAAGCCCCACTTTTGCGGGGGTGACGGAGGAAAGGAAGGTAAAAGAAGGAATTTTGTCAGTAACAACCCATGAATGCCAAGAATTTTTTTTAAAGTTTTTTTTTCCTGTACCTTTTTTTACCCTAAAGTACAAACGTGAAAGAATGGGATGATAAAATTTGGGTTGAAGAAATTTGTTTGTCCTGACGTTTATGATTTGATTTTATGATTTTATTTGATTTTATGATTTTATTTGATTTATTTGTTTAATTTTTTGGAAAACATTTTTTTTTTAAAGTGTGGGTGTTTTACTGGGGGGGCACGCGCACGCGCGCAGGTTGTATGGAATTGGGGTTGGCGGGGTGAAATGTAAATGGGGTGAAATTTTTGTATTTTTCAATTTTTTAAAACTTATCGTTTTTCCTTTTTTAACGGGTTTTAAATTTTTAATGGTAAAGGATGCAATACTGTAGTATTTTCCAGTATGACCCTTTAAAAAACATTTTTTCCCTTAGATAGAGGGCCTTGTTTGAAAAAAAAAGCAAAAATGCTTTTGGCTTATTAAATGTACCACTGGAAATAAAAATTTGACTTCACCACACACACACACCCCCCAAAAATCCCCAACACCCCCCCCCCCCCCCAAAAAAAAAAAAAAGAAAGGGCAAACACGGCACCCCCCAACATTTCCCTTTGATCAGTGAATTAAAATTAAAAAACCGACTATGTAAAAAAATTTGGGGGCGTTTTTTGGTTTTTTCATGTACCCCATAAAAGGAAAGCAAATTTTGTTTCTGGGTTTTTAAAGGTTGATGGGGGAATGGGAAATGGAAAAGGGGCCCTTATCCCGCCTAAAGGGGTTTTTAATGTTGGGGGGGGTTTGCCATGTGCGGGGCTGCCGGGCCTAAGGCAAAAAGGCCCCTGCATTTCCCCCTCACCCCACTAAAACCCCCCCCCCCAAGGCCCCCCAAAAAGGCCCCTAGGGGGGAAAAAACAGGGAAGAAAGAAGAACCAAAAGGGATTTTTTAATTTTCCGATTTTGTGGTGGGGTTAAAAGGGTTTTGTTGCAGGGGTTGGGGGGTCCCGGGGCCTTTTTGATGGTAAAAAACCCAAAAATTTTTTTTTTGGGGCCTTTTTACTTCCCTTTGGGAATTTTCCCCTTGCAAGAGGGTTTTTTCCCAAGGGTTGTTTTTGGGGTTGTGCCCAAAACCCCCCATCTTTTTTTCCCCTTTTTTTTTTGGTTTTGGGAGAGCAGAGGTTTTTGGGGGGGGCCCAAAAAACCGGGCTTTTTGATTTCTCTTTACAAATTTTTTGGTTTTGGTGTTCTTTTGGAAAGGTTTTTTTGAGGGTCTTTGTGGCACTTGTTCTGGGAATTTTTGGGATTTTCCTTTTTAACCTTTCCCCTGAAAAAAGCCCCAAGATTCACAGCCTATAGGGGGATAGATATCACGAGGGTTTGAAGAGGTGATATTTGGTTGGGGGCCAAAAAAATTTGTTTGTTTGTTGGTTCTGATGACCCTTCGAGTCGGGGTTTTGGGCAGATTTTTTGTGTTTGCAATGCAAATTTTTCATTATTTTTTTTTTCCCAGGGGGCCATTTTTGTTAGGAGAAAGTTTAAGTTTTTTAAATTGGCTAACCTCTTCCAATATTTCTCCTTTCTCTTTTTTTCCGGGGTTGTCATTATTTGGGGCGGGTTTTGACCAATTTTTTATTTCTCTGTACCCCCCCAAATTTTTCGTATGCGCTCCCCCTCGATCTTTTAGACTATTGTGATTTTTGGCATTTTTTCTTGTTTGCTGCCGTTTCATGAGGCCCTTTGCCCATTGAAAATCTGGGGTTCAAAGGGGGCTTCCACCAATGGGGGGGGAAAGGAAAAAGTGTGGGGGTTTTTGCAGTGTCCCCTGTCATGATTTTTTACGAGGAAAAAGGGGGTTAAAGGGAGTACGGGTTTGAGAAAAGGGGAGCCCTGACGGCCCCCAAAACCGTGGTTTTTTGAAGAACTCCCCCCCTGTGATTGTTCCCTTTTTGAAAAATTTTTGGGCCACTTTTCCTTTTGAAAATTCCCCCCGGGGGAAAACATTTTTTTTGCCTTGGAAGGGGCCTTCAAAAAAAAAAAAAAAAAGTTGCCCCAATTTTTAAAAATTGGGTTAAAAGGTTTGGGCCAAAAAGGAGGGGAACCCATAAAAAAAGGGCCCTTTTTTCTAAAAAAAATTGTAACAAGTTTTTTTGGTGTTGGAGATTTTTCCCTTTTAATCAAATTTCCCTCAGTTTTAAAACATTTTTTCCCTTTGGGTGCTCCCTTTTTGGGTTTCAAAAACCCGGGCCCTTATTCTTCTGCCAGGAGTTTTTGGTTGGTTTTTCAGCCCTGTTGAGGATTACCCGCAGAAATGATCTTCAATTTCTTTTAAACAATTTCCCCTTAAAATTCTAAATTTTCCCCCCTTTATTTTCCTTTCTTTTAAAAAACAAAATTTCCCCTTTCTTTCCAAAACTTTTTCTTAAAAAAATCCAAAAATTTAGTAAACCTTTCTTTAAAAAACCCCCAAATTTTATAAATCACGGGGATGTTATCAATTCCAGGGATTTTCCCCTTCAATTTTTAATAGTTTTGTGTCACTTCACACCTTATTTATGGGGGGGGTTCTTTTATCTATTGGTTTTAAAGGGGATTTTCAGAAACCCAGGGTTGGGGTATCGGGCCCGAAATTTTAAGGGGGGTATTTTAAAGAATCCCTCCCCGTTTTTCCGCCAGGTTGGAGGAGGGAAATTTGTTTTTTCCTTTAAAAAGATTTTCTTTTTTGGGTCTTAAATTAACAAAAGGCCTTTAAAGGGCTGTGTGGTTTTTAATCCCCATTTGTTTTCAAATGCCCAAAATTTTAAAAGGTTTTTTTTTTGTTTTAAGGTATTTTTTTCCCCTTCCCTTTTTTAAACCAAAAAAAACCAAACCAAAATTTTTTTCCCAAGGGGGGGGAAAGCCAACCCCCCAAAAAAAAGTCACGAGGGATTGCAAAAACCTTTTAATTTTTTAACTGCCTTTGCCCCCAGTTTTTTTTTTAAAAAATTCATCCCCAAATTCCTTTTTAAAAAACCTTCCTACCCCCCCAAATTAATAACCCCCCCTTTCCTTTTTTCCTTTTCCAAAAACCTAAATTTTCAACAAAAATTAAACCATTTTCCCCTTCCAAAAGGGCCAATTACCCTTTAAGATAACCCTTCCCCCCAAACCTTGCTTTCGCCCCCCTTCCACCACCCCCTCTTATCTTCTTCCACTTCCCCCTTCCCACAAAACCCAACCCCCCCACCTTTTCCACAAAAACAAACCCCCCCCTCCCCAAACTCCCTTCCCCCTCTAAACCTTTTTAAAACCCCCCTTTTTAAAACCCCCCAACCCCCCACAACAAAATTTAAACCAAAACACCAAAATTCCCTCAACAAAAACCCCTCCAAATTTTCCCAAACCCTCCACAATTCCAAACCCCTACCCCCAACCAACCCATTTTCCCCTTTTTTCATCCTCACCCCAATCCCAAAACCTAAAAACCCCCCCTTTAAACCCATTCCTTTTTTCCCCCATCAAACCCTTTAAAAAAATTTACCCCCCTCCCCCCCCTTTCTTTCTCGAAACCCCAATTATTAAAAATAAAGAAAAAAATTTTACCTAACTAAAAAATTTATTAATTCCCCAACCCCCACCCCCCCCCCGCGGCCCCCCCGGACCCCAAACCCCCCAGAGACGAACCCCAACTTATCCCCAACCCAAAACTCGCCCAGTTTAAAACCTTTCAAACATTCCCTGCCCTTAGTGAGACCGGCTAAGGAAGAAAAGGGGGAAAAACTAAACAACAAAAGGGCACAGGCTACACCTTCTTTTTGGGGGTGGATGTGGGGCCTTTTTTAAAGAAAAAACGTGGGGGGGGGTTTTGGTTTTTTGCAGTAAGAACGGCCTTGGGGAAAGGGCGGGGGGCCCCCCCAAAAAAAAAAGGAAAAATTAAAAGAAAAGACTTAAAATAAAAAAGATGAAAACCCCCCTTAATCTCAGGGGAAAAAATTTTTTATACCCTTGTCATTTGCTTTTCTCCCACCAGACAAATCCAGAGGACAAAAAAGGAAAAAATTTTTTATGAAAAATTTTGAAGGGTGTTATTCCCCTTTTTCTTTTCCCCAAACGCAGACAAGTCATCACCCTTTGGGTGATTTCCCCAAATCAAGGGGGGGGGGCTGGGGCCCATTTTACCACGTGGGGAAGGTTTTTTGGATTGGAAAGCATGGATTTTGGAAAACGGTAACACCCCCAACCCCCACCCCCTCCCCCCCAACTACTTTAAAAATACCCCCCAATCAAAAAACCCCCCCCTTTTTAAAAACCCCCACCAAACCCCTATTAAAAATTTTATCCACCCCCTCAAAAACCCTTTCATCCAAAATTTGCAATTCACCCAACCAAAAAACCAGTTTTTTCCGTGCCCCAAAAACCTTTTGGGGCCAAAAAATTTCTGGACATCCCAAACCTTTTAAATCGTCCTCTAAGCTCAGGTTGCGTTTCCCCCAAGAGGGCCCCCGGGCCCATGAAAGCCCCCCTAAACGCCCGGGAAAGTTCAACAAGATTAAAGAAGCCCATAGCCCAAGCATCTTTTTTTGCTGCCCCCCCCTTTTTGGGGGAACGCCTAGACCCCAAAATTTCTTAATCCAAAACTAATTAAAACATAAAACCCCTTTTTTAAACTTTAAAAAACCACAAAAAATTTTTTTCCTCCCCAACTTCCACTTCATTTTTAACTTTTACCCAAAAACCTTAAAATAAAACCAAAAAATTAAAAAAAAACCCTTTTCCTAAAAAACCCCCCCTTTTAACCCAACAAAAACCCACAAATAAAACCCCCCCTGAAACAATTTTTAACACCACCCCCAGCTAAAGTTTCATCAAAATTCCAAGACCCCTTTGTTCACCAATAAAGCAGATAGATCCAAGGAAAGGTTTCCCGGGGAATGCTTGAAAAAACCTTCTATGACGGACTTAAAGAGATCTAGGGTCCCACCAAAACCCAAGATCATCCCAACCCCCTCCCCGTCCCAGATTGGGGTTTCCCTCTCAAAATGACAAGGGAAAAAACCCCTTGAGGGGATGGGTTGAAACCCCATTTTGAAAACTGTTAAAAAACCCCGCCCCTTTTTCCACCTTTTCCAACGTTTGGAAGCTTTTAACTGCCTCCCACAATTTCCCCAGCCCGAGAGCCCGATGGGGTTCCCCATCCCAACCTTTTGGGGGAAATCCAAAAAGAAAAATTTCCCGCCCTCCTGTCCAGGGGTTTAAACCCAAACCCGGGGGCCCCAGACTTTTTTCCCAGTTTGAGATCAAAAAGGGGGGTTTGGGGCCAAAACCCCGATTTTTGAAAAAAATTTCATGGAGCCCCTTCCAAGTCAAAATTGGCAGCATGTTCCCCTTCCCCCAAGCCCTTTCCAAAAAATGCCCCCAACATAAAATCTAAAAAGGGAAAAAAGGGGAAAACCCCAGGCCTGTGAAAAACCACCGGGGAATTAAACCCCTGCTTTTCATGCGGGGAAAGGGGGTTCCGGGGCCAGAAGAAACTGTTTGAACGGCCCTAAAAGTCCCCCCCTTGGAAAGCCCTTCCCCTTCCCAAAGGGGAATTTCAAGGGGGGCTTCCAAAAAAAGTTTTGCGGGAAAAAAACGCCCTTGGTTTTTTTCCCTTGCCGGGCCCGCCCCCAAAGAAAAAAGTGTCGGGAAAACCAAAACACTGACCTCTACCCCCCTTTTTGTTAAATCTTCCCAAAAGGCCTTCGATGCTGTTAGCAGGGGGGGGTCTATGGAGAATAAATGGCAAAAATTAGGGCGGGCCCAAAGAAAAAATTAAAAAAAAAAAAATCGCCACCCGTCCCCGCAGTTTCAGGGGGGGTTTTGTTTGGCAAAAGTAAAAAACCCAATGGGACATTTCCCCCCAATCCCCTCAAACCATAAACACCACTTTTTCCAACCCTTTTATAATTTTCCCCCTTAATCCAATAAAATTTTTTCAAAAATTTCATTTTTAAATTTCATAAATTTATAAAATCTTCAACTCAAAACCTTCAAACAAAAACCCAACCCCCCCCTAAAATCAACAACCCCCCCAAAACCCATTTTTTTGTTAATGTTTGCCCCCTCCCAATGCTGCTTTTTTAACCAACTTTCAAAAACATTTTTTGAAACAATTCTTGTGCTTGCGAAAAATTTTTTGGGGTTGGGAAAAAACCCAGTACCAAAAGGGAAGGAAAATGCACCAACCACCCCGGGAACCCCTACTTAAACCCCAAAAAATCTCCTTTAAATGGTTTTTAGACCAAAGCGGGTGGCCCCAAAATTTCCCTTATTTTGGGCAGTACCCTCCCCCCGAAACATTTAAAAAATTTAAATGATGGGGCCCAACCCCACCAGACCCTCCCAAAGCAAGCGCTGCCTTTGGCAGACTTTCCGAAAGAAAATGGGGGAAACAGGAAAAGGGCCTTTGGGAACAAAAACCCAAAGTCAAGGTCTACAAAGCGGGGGGAAAGCTCACCACCCTGCTCCCATGGCTCAGAGCCATGTAAAAAGGAAACACTTCCCAACCCCTTTTTGAGAAAAAATTAAAACCCTCAATTTTCAGGACCCGTATCCCCCAGACACCTTTTTTTTCAACTAAACAAAACCTTCCCCCGCAACCCCACCATCCTTTAAGCAGACCCCGGGTTTGCTTTGGGCCCGCCCCAAGTAAATTCGCCCTCCAGAACCATCGGCTCCCCCAAAAAACTTCTGTTTTTGGCGAACTTCCCGCGGAAAGCGCTCCCAAAGGAGTCCGAAGAAACCCCTTTTAAGGAAACCCTGAAAAGCCCCCACTTAGGGCCCCAAAAAATTGGTAAAACCATGGGAGCAGGCAGCAATGGGAGGCCAAAAAGTGGGGGCCCCGCACTGTAAGCAGTGGCGCCAAAAAGGGCCCCCGAAGCAAACAAAATTTTGGGAAACTGAGCAACCCAGACCAAAACAGGAAAGGGTAAAAGCCTCCCAAAATCCCAAAAAAAGCCCCTATACCGTCCATTTTGCTCAAAAACTTTTCAAGGCGGGGTAAAGGCCAAATAATCATCTTTGAACAGAAAAAGGACCCCCCCAATCCCCGGATGAATGGGTGGTCATCATGGGGGTTTGGGGGGGCTTTGAGGTAACGCGCCTTCCAAAAAAGCGAAAAACCGGGGGTTTAAAGTGTGCGGCGGGTTTTTGTACCCCCTTTGGGCCGGAAAATTTTTCCCCCCCTCCATTAGACCAAAAGAGGGTGGGGCGCTGTTTTTTGGGTGAGACGAAAACCGAAGGGGCCCCTTTGTTAAAAACAAATTATTTGGCAAAGTAAAAAAAACCCACGGGAACAAAAAAGAGTTGCCCTGGAAAAATTTTTAGAAAAAAAGCCCTCTGATGGAAAAAAAAAAGCTGCAGGAAAAAAAAAAAAAAAAAAAAAAGAGGTGAAAGGGGTGGGGCCCCGCGTTTAAATGGCCCACCCGTTTTCCCCCCCATCCCCGGGGAGAAAGAAAACCCCCAATTTCCCGGGGAGAAACCTTCCCGTGACTTTTAAGGGGTTGGAAATTAAAATCGAACCCTTTAATTTTTTTGTTTCCCAAATTCACCTATATAAAAAATTTCCCCCCCCAAATTTTTATTAAAATTTTATTATCATCCATCCCCATTTCCCAAGAAAAAAAAAGTTTTTTGCTTTTCCCTTGGCCCTTTCAAAACTTCCCATGCCTTTTTTGCAAAAATTTTCAAACCACGCTTTTTTTTGGTTTTCAAACTTTTTCCCTCATTTTCTGTTTGGGTAAACCCCGTTAAAATTTTTTGTTGGCTTCCCTTTACTTGGGGAAATTTTTTTCCTTTAAAACTCCTTCTTTTTTTGCAGAAGGCCCAAAACCAAAACCCCTTTGCACCCAGGTTTTTTTCTTTTTCTCTTTTTCCTAAAAATTTCTTCTCGCTTTTCATTAAAAAAACTTTTTCCCCTTTTTTTTTTCTAATTTTTCCAAAAAACCAAAAAATTTAAATTTACACAAACCCCCCCTTTTCTTTAAAAATCCAACCCTTTTTTTTTATTTTTCCCAAAACAAACTTTTTTTTTTTCCCGGTTTTTTTTAAAAATTTTCCAAATTGTGGGGGGAATGCCCAAGGGCTTCCTTTAATGTTCGGTTTTCCCAATTTTTGTGGTTTGCCTTTGGGGGGGTTTGCGAAATTTTTAAATTTTGTTGGGGAACCCCGAACTTTTTCAATTTTATTGTGTTTTAGACCTTTTTTATTCCCTGGTTTAGGGGTTTTGGGGTGGGTTTGGGAAAGGGTTTTTGGGGGTTTGCCCCGAGAAATTTTGTTTTCTTCTTTTCGAAATTCCCCAGCCCGCTTTTTTCCCTCTTTCATTTTTTCTCCAAATCCAAAGGGATTTCCTTTTTGGTTTCCCGCCCAGGTTGTTCAAGGGGATTTTAGGTCCCACCTTTGCATTCCAGTGCCTTCCACAATAAGAATTTTCTTTTTTTTGGGCCTTTTTGGGGATGGGGGTTTTCAAGTTTTTTTCATAGAATTCTTCTACTGGTCATCATCCCTGTCAGATGTTTTTGGGGCATTTAATTTGGATTTGGGGTTTTGGTTTAGATTCCGGGGGTTTTGCAGAAAAATCCCGATTTTAAAAGATCCCCGCTGGATTTTCTTGACCAAGGGCCCCGCACACGGGTATTTAAAAAAAAACACTCTTTTCCTTCCCGTTTTTTTTTATTTTGACTCCTTTTTATTCATACCGGGACATACTAAGGCATCCCCAGGGAAAAAAAAAACCACTTTTTTTTGGGAAAAAAAAAGCCCCCGACCAAAATTATGTGATTTTTTTAAAGAAATTTTGGTTTGGGTTTTTAAATTTTTAAAAAAAAAATTTTTCCCGGGGCAAACACTGTACCCCCCCCAGTCCTTTTTTCTTTCCCACTAGCTTCCTTGGGAAACAATGGGCAATTTTCGGGGGGGGTAACGTGTAGGAATAAAAGCATCCCATTTGATAGTTTTTTCCAACTTTTCCCCCTGCTACCTGGTAATTTCCCTATAAAACCCCAATCACAAAAAAAAAACCCAACCCCAAGTGCAAAGGGCCAAATTTTTTTATGCTTAAAAAAAAAAAAAAAGAAGTGAAAAAAACACCCAAAAATTTTTTTTTTTTTTAAAACTTTGCAAATTTTATATACAAGATATTCCAAAGCCCCCCAAAAATTTAAAACTGGTGGCAAACCCCCTTCCCGGACAAGCTCAGCCAATTTACATAGGGCCCGTGGGCCCAGGCAAATTTCCATCAAAAGTTATTTTTTAGGGAAAATTTGGGGAGCATTTTACTTTGACCCGACAAAAGGCGCACAAACAAAAGGAGCAGGACCTTTATCCAACCCTATAGGCTAGTGCTGTTTTCAGCGCTGTGGTGCTGTGTGGGATTTTTTTGATTTCTGGGGCCACTTTTAAAACCCGGGGAAAGGGGAAAAAGAGAGGCCCTTAATTAAATTGGGGGCTTTTTTTTTTAAAAAACATTTTCAGGGGGAAACAAAGGGAAAAATACTTTTTTTTTGGGTGGGTGTTTGGCCCCTTCCCCCCCTTGTTCCAAAAAGGGTTTTCTCTCTCTCTCCCCCTCCTCCCCTTCCCCCCCCTCCCTCTCTCTCCCCCCTCTCTTCCCCCTCCCCCCTCTTTCCCCTCCCCCACCCCCCACCCCACCCCCCCCACCCCCTACATACTCATTTTATGACAAAAATTAAAAGCGGGGTTTCATTTACAAAAAAAACTATAGCAATGAAAAAGGAAGCAACCGGGTTTTAGTATGTGTGAAAAGGGATTTCCCCCGCTTTCATTTAACCTAAAAACCCGTTTTTGTTTTAAAATTTTTTTTCCCATGGTTTTATTTTTCATTGCTTTTGTATTTTGTTAAAAAATTTTCCCAAGCTGGGCATTTTTTTTTTTATGATAAATGTTTTTGAAAAATTATTTCCCCCGCTTTCATTTTTCCAAATTTCATAGTATGGGGTGAAGTTTTTTCCCATGCCCCCTTTTCATTCACTCACAACCCCCGCCCCCCTCCCCCCCCCCCCCCCCCCCCCCCCAAAATTGGTTTTTATATTTGTTTCCCTTTAAGGGGGTTTTACCCTTAAACCCAAAATTCAGGGGTTTTCTCTCTCTTTTCTCCTTTTCTCCTTTTCCTTTTCTTTTTCTCTCCTCCTTCCTTTCCCCCAAACACAGTATGGGCTTTATTTTAATTTTAATTTTCAAAATTTAAAATCCTTAAGGGCCGGGGGGGCTGGATGTTAAAAAAAGCACAAAGGGTGCTTATTTTTTTTATTTCGAAATAAAAATTAAAAAATTGGGGATTTCTTTTTTCTTCTTCTCTCCTCTCCCCTCTCCTCTCCTCTTTCTCTCTTTTCTCTTTTTCTCTCTCCTCCTCCTTCTCCCCTGTTGTTTGTTGTTGTTCTTGAAAGTGGGGGGGGGCTGTTTTGAAAAGGGTTATTTCCCCTTGTATTCTACTGTGAGAGTGTATAAGTGTTGGTTATTATTAAGATGTATCCCTACGGGCGGGACTGGATGTAAAAAAGCACATGAGTGCTTATTCATTATCCTGGTAATAAAAGAATTTCTCTCTATGGGCGGGGACTGGATGTAAAAAAGCACATGAGTACTTATTCATTATCCTGAAAATAAAAGAATTTCTCTCTCTCTCTCTCTCTCTCTGGGCGGGGACTGGATGTAAAATAGCACATGAGTACTTATTCATTATCCTGGTAATAAAAGAATTTGTCTCTCTTACTGACGAAGAAGTCAAAGAAAAATACAAGATCAAAGTTGGAAACAAATTCGATGGCCTAGATCAACTCGCCACTACAGAGGAAAAATGGCAGATGATGAAAGATAGCATCAGTGAGGCAGCAAAAGAATATATACCAGTCATAAATAGAAAGAACATAAGTAGTTGGATGAGCTCCAAGATTTTAAAACCTAATGGAAAACAGGAGAAAGGCAAAAGTAGATGAAAAGAAGTATAAAGAACTCGACAAACTGTTAAGAAAAAGTGTAATGAAGCCAAGGAAGAATGAATAAATATGCAGTGCAAGAGAAATTGAAACGAATGCAAATTTTGATAGCAAACTTATGCATGAAAAAATAAAAAATGTGACAGGGAAGAAATCATCTGCAAAAACAGTTGTATAAAGTCGAGAGATGGAGAAATAATTATGGAAAAAGAAGATATTCTTAACAGTGGTCAGAATACATCGAAGAGTTATACCACGACGAACAGAGGTCCACCTCCTCATATTAACAACGAAGATGGCCACATAATCATGGAAGACGAAGTGAGACATGCACTCAGCAAGATGAAAAGTGGTACGGCGCCAGGACCTGATGAAATCCCATCTGAATTGATAACAGCCCTGGATGAAGTGGGAATTAAGGCAGTCACAAAACTACTAAACAATATATATGACACAGGAGAGATTCCGACAGATATGACAAGTTCATCTACATTGTGATCCCTAAAGAAACTGGGCACAAGCTGAATGTGACCAACATCGTACAATCAGCCTGATGAGTCACCTCACTAAAGTTCTTTTACGAATAGTCAGAAGAGAATGAGAAATAAAATACTCCCAGAAATATCAGAAACGCAATATGGATTCATGGCAGACAAGGCACCAGAAATGCAATCTTCGCATTGAAAACTCTCATGGAAAGATCCATCGAGGTCCAGAAAGACCTGTACCTCTGCTTCATTGACTCCTCAAAAAGCGTTCGACAAAGTACGACACATCCGACTTGTTTTGATATTCTGGCAGGGCTTACATCGACGAGAAAATCTTCGAGTCCTCAGAAACAGATATTGGGAACAGTAGGCAGCCATAGAAGTCGACAATGACATCAGTCAATATAGACCAATCTGCAGGGTGGTTGATGCAGGCATGCGGATTCTCACCTGATTTATTTAAATTAAAATATGAAAAAATTCTACGAAATATTGATAAACATGAGGGAAATTATAGTGTAGGTGGCTACATACATCAACAACCAAGAGATAATGCATATGACACAGTCCTTATCGGCGACTCTGAAGAAAAACTGCTAAAAGAATTTAACAACAGTAACAGACGAAAGCTAAAAGAAGATTACTGCTCAATGCAAAGAAACAAGCATGGTGAAACTCGAAAAAAAGCTGTTCTACCACAATTCAACATAGCCTGTAAAGGAGAGAGAATCAGACAATTAAAACACCTTTATAATACCTTGGTTGTACTATCACCCCGACGGCAAGGTTACACAGAAATCAAGAAGAGAATAGTCAACTCTAAGGCAACTTTTAACAACATGAAATGCATTTTTTAACAACAGTAAGATAAGCCTCAAGACCAAAGATCCATGTTTTGAGAGCCTACCTATGGTCCATTCTCTTAAGGGATGTGAGTGCAGGACCCTAGCCAAGGACACAGAACACGACAAGAAGCAGTGGAAGATTTGTTCATCCGAAGAATCATGAAAGTCTCATGGACAAAAAGAAAAACAAACAAATGCAGAAGTAATGGAAATGAGCTGGATACAAAGATCCTTCTCAACACCATCAGAGAAAGACAGCTCCAAATTTTCGGCATATAATCAGGATCTGACGGACTAGAGAAACTGTTATGAGTGGCAAAATCGTGGAAACAATCAAGAGCAGAGGAAGACAACAGCACAAAATTCCTTAGACAGCTTAAAAACAAATTCGCAACGAATAAAGAGGGCACCAACAATGAGCACATGAGAAGGGACTGAGAACAGGGACCAATGGATAGCCATGATCGCGATGTCCTGCAGGACCAGACAGTACACTTGAAGAAGAAGACCCACAATGTGTAAATAGAATGTCTCTTTTTTTATGACTTTATTGGGGTTTTCTCTCCACCCCTCCTCTTTATTTTGTGAGTGTATGGGTAATGGGCTTAACTTTATCATCATGACATTCATGTGTATGAGTATAAAAATTTATTAATGTGTTTGATGGGATCGTGTGCTATGTGAGTATTTTATTATATTTACCAATGATCCCTGACCCTCCCCCCCACAACACACACACAACAAGACAACATTTCACTCTCCAATGACTGTAAAGGTTTGGATTTCTTCTTTGTTTTGTTTCATGTTTTATTGTGTGAGTGGTATGGGTATTGAGTTTATTTCATAACATGACATATATTTGAAACGAGTATAATGAAAAATAGTGTTGATGGTTATTGATTAACTTTTTGAAGAATTATATATTTATCATGATCTCTGAACCACACACACACCCGCTCTCTCTCTCACTCGATCTCCTCTCTCCTCAACAACCATCTCTCTCCTCTCTCTCATGATCCTAAAATCATCTCTAGACTTCTCTCTCTCTCTCTCTCTCTCACCTTTTATCGTTTTGCTTAAAGTTATTGTGTATCCTGATGAAGGATTCATACTTTATATATTCAATACTTTAAATTGGCTTCTGTCTGCTGACTTAAGTTTTAATGAATGCCCACTTTCAATATCTTATTGTTATATGTAAGAAGTATGTGTACCATTTGACAAAGTGTAATGTTTATTTTTATGACTTATTAAGTTTGGTTGTTGTTTATTTTATTGGTTTTGTTGTTTTCCTTGCTTATTGTTTGTTGTTGTTTTTTCTTCTTTTTATTGTTTGTTTTTTTTTCTTTTGTCTTTTGTTTGTTTTTGGTTGGGGTTTTTTGGGTGTGGGGGTGGTGTGTTTTAGGGGTTTTCTTTCTTTGTTTTTTTTTTTGTTGTTGGTTGTTTTTTGGGGGGGAAGGGGTTTGAAAAGGGTTATTTCCCTTTGTTTCTACCGCATGAGAGTGTACGTAATGGTTATTATTAAGATGAATACCCTCGGGGGCGGGGACCTGGCTGTAAAAAAGCACAATGGTGCCTATCATTAACCTCGAATAAAGAATTAGTCATGTGTGTTGTGTGTGTGTGTGTCTCTCTCCTCTCTCTCTCTCTCTCTCTCTCACTCGTCTGAGTCCCTCTCTGTCTCTATTCTGCCTTCTCTCTCCTGTGACACACACAGTCTCTCTCTCTCTCTCATTCCTCCGTCTCTCTCTCTCGTCTCTCTCTCTCTCTCGTTCTCCTCTCTCATCTCTCTCTCTCTTGTTTGTTTTTGGTTGGGATAGGGGGGGGGGGGGGCTGTTGGGGGTGGGTTGTGTTTTTAGGATTTTCTTTATTGTTTGTATTTTGTTTGGTTTTTAAAAGGGTAATGTTTCCCTTGTTTCTACCGGTAGATATAAGTCTAGGGTAAATATTAAGATGTATCCCTACGGCGGGGTACTGGATGTAAAAAAGCACACGATGCTTATACATTATCCTCGCAATAAAAGGAAATATGTCATTGTCTCTGTCTCTCTCTGTCATCCCTCTGTCTCTCTCTCTCTCTCTCGGTCTGTCTGTGAGTTGTGGAGTCTCTCTCTTTTCTCTGACTCTCTGTCTCTTCTGTGACGTCTCAACTCTCTCTGTGTCTTCTCTGTATCTCTGTCTCTTTCGTAGGCTGGAGTGATCTCCCTAGAAGGTAGCAGGAAGAACATTTTGCTCTGAACCCAAAAGCAGTGAAAGATTTCAAATGTACAGACAGTTTATAGTTCACATAAACATGTCAAAACCTTCTCTAAAGCTTGATATTGAACATGCATTTGAAAAGAATTATGTCAAAGTTTAGACTTGGTGTATCAGACAATAATGTTCATAATTTCGATAATATAGAACATGATGTTTGATGACCACAGGTTGCTTTGCCCATTTATGTAAGCAAACAGAGTGAAGATAGAAGTACATTTGTGCTGTGCTGTCCAGGATATTAGAAGATGACGACCAGCCATAACATCCGGTAAAGTATATAGAACAGCCTACTTTATTTAGATTCTGTCTCCTCATGCATCTATTCTCCACGCAGATTGTGCGACAGCCTTGCTTTATATTTGTGTAAAGCCTTTAGAATAAATATATCATGGTTTCTTAAGTCATATATTTTTAAAACTATGATTTTTATGTGGTGGTTGTGGCATACTATAACAATTTGTTTTTGTGTTTAATTAATTTATCTCACTTAATACTAACAGATTTGGCAACCCTCCTTCATATATGAGGCCAATGGCCTATTTTGGAAATAAATCTTTTCGAGTCCAGTTCTCTCTCTCTCACTCTCTCTCTCTACCCAATCATCTCTCTCTCTCGCTCTCTGTCTCTCTTCTCATCTTCTCTCTCTCTCTCCCCGCCTTCATCTCTCATCCTTCTCTCTCCTCTCTCTCTCACTCTTTCTCACACACACACACTACACACAACACACACACTCTCTCTCTCTCCCTCTCTCTTTCTCACACACACACACTACACACACACATACACTCTCTCTCTTTCTATCTCTCTCTTGCTCACACACACACACACACACACACACACACACACACACACCCTCTCTCTCTCTCTCTCTCTCTCTCTCTCTCTCTCTCCCTTTCTCTCTCTCCCTTTCTCACACCACACACACACACACACACACTCACACACACACACTACACACACTCTCTCTCTTTCTCACACACACTACACACACAGACACACATACTCTCTCTCACACACTACACAAATGTTTAGCTACATCTCTTGTTCGTTCGAAATTATCATAGGGACAAGAAATCTTTTTCAGCGCTCCAAAATCTTTACTTAAAAAGCTACAAAGTGTAGACTGCAAAGCTTACAGGCTTTCACTTGGGAGTTCCGTATCATGCATCAGCTCTGGGAACGTACAATGAAGTTGGTACATTGCCTTTGGATGATTACCGTCAATTGGCATGTGCTAAATATGTTCTTAGAAACAGAACGACTGAAAATTTCATTTCTGAGGAAGTAGAAGTAAAATCCGAACTACAGTTTCCTAAAAGAGCAAAAGATATAACTTCCTTAATGCCCATTAACACATATGTGTCCGATCTAGTCGAAAATTCTAATGTCAATCAACACAGAATGGACAAACGAGAGGCAATATTACCTTGCCCATCGTGGGAGATGAACAGAGCACACTTCGACATAGAGGTAACTAATGTAAAAAAGAATGAGAATCTGAACATTATGGTTTCTGATGTTCGATCCCACATCTATCACAAGTATTTTCATCATTTACAAATTTATACAGATGGATCACGTCTGGATAATCAAGAAATAGGTTCAGCTTTTGTCATACCATCTTTAAAAATAGAAAAATCATTCTTTTTTGGTAAACATCATTCGATTTTTACTGCGGTTTTAGTAGCAGTCTTAATGGCCAAAAATTATTTCTGATTTCCATTGTGTATTTTTCAAACCCTTATTTGTGTTGATTCTAAGTCGGTATTGTAGCTTTAAAACCCTTGTGGTAAAAAGACAATTTCAAACATTGCATAGAGAAAATCAGTCATCACCTTTTAACCTTAAAAGGCACAAAATGTCATTTCTTTGGGTCCTTCACACAGGGGATTTTTTCCCAAAATGAGTGGGCGAAGAGGGAAAAAACAAACCGAAACAGCAACTTGCAGTGCCTTTTCAATAAAAGACTACCATTATTAGAAAAAACCAGGGAAAAGGTCACGAAACGTTCCCCTTTAAAAGGGGTTTTCTAAACAGTCTTCATAAAAACTGTAAAGCGAGAGGGGGACCATTCTAAGCTTGCTAAAATATCTCCACGCACAAGAGTGAAAGTTTGTTTTATAAAAAAATTTATCATTCAAAACCAAATTCGTAGCCCAGAAAAATGGGGGGTGTGGTGAAAATTTCTAATACTCAAAAATTTTTTTTGAATGTAAGAATAAAAAAGCTTTCTTCCCCAAATTTTTCTAAAAACCCCCTTAGAAGCATTTCATAGTTTTGAATTTGGCATTTGATTTTGCAAAATTCTCTGGGCTGTCCTATGGACTTTTTATATTTTTCTAACGTTAATCACTTTTAGTTTTTGTTTGGGTTTAATTATAATAATATTATATATATATATATATATATATATATATATAATTATTTTAAATAATAAATAATTATTGTATCTTTTGCTTTTGGGTTTTCTTTTCATGTTTAGACAACTTTTCCCCCCCTCGCTTTTTTCAGTGGGGCCTCCACCCCCACCTCAAACTCATACACCCCTTTATAAATATCTGTTTTTTTGTTTTTTTTGTGGTACCCCCTCTTTAGGGTCGGGGAAGGAAAGCACGGGGAGGGGGAATGGCGCCGCCTCAAGCGGCCCTAGGAAGTGAGGTCTCTGACACCTCGCTCCCCACGACCTTATGGGTTGGGGGACTCCTTTCCCTTTTACCTTTTATAACTGAAAAAAACCCCTTTTTTACACTTTCCATTTAAGAGGAAACCAGTGTCGCCTTTTCGGGTACCTCGCTTTGTAAATCTTTTATAACAAAAAGGGTGATAGAGCGCAGCAACTCAAACTCGCTGCGTCTTAATAACCAATATCAATTCAAAAATTTTATAATTGACAGAAAGGATTTGCTAAAACAGTTAGGAAAAAACAAGAAGAAGGGGGGTTTTCCCAGGGTACCCTTCTTTTTTGCCTAAATTTTTTTCCCCTCTTCTTTTGGTTAAAATATCATCCAAAGGGGCCACATATTTTTATAAATAACTAATTTTAAATGCTTTTCCTACAAAATTTCTAAATTGCTTGTGTGTGTGTGGGCAATCTCAAACTTCATATTTTTTTCGAATTCAAGTGTTAAAAAAAAGCCCCTTTCCCACCATCGGGAGAGACTTTGCATAAGGTTTTGAATCTGTAAATTGCTCGTAAATTTCTTTTCTGTGAAAGAATTTGTTTTAATTTTCTTAGCACAAATAAATAGTCCTTATGTTTAAAGCAGAGGGATTCTACCCTCTGTATTTTTTTTGAAATTTTTACTTTTTCCCCCCTTTCTTTTGGCATGAATATTCGTGTAATTTTTTTAATCTTTTAGTTTAATAATTTTTACAGTTTTTTCACAAGGGAAATTTTTTTCCAGATTAAGGGTTAAAAGTTTAAAAATTTCCCCAACCGTTTTTTTAAGTTTTTCTTTTTGTGTCTAAAACACTTAAAGTGTACAGACGTTAAAATTGAAGAATAACATACGCACTAAAAACCACACACACCACCCCACACACAACACACACCACAACACACAACACACACACCTCTCTCTCTCCTCCTCTCTCTCTCTCACTTTTTTCCCACACACTCACACTCTTCTCTCTCTTTTCTCTCCTCTCACACAAAAACACACCACACACACAACACACAACACCCCCACAACCTTCTCTCTCTCTCTCTCTCTCTCTCTCCTCTTCTCCCCCACATACTTCATTCACACAACAACACACTCCCTCTCCTCTCTCACACCACACACATAATTCATTCCACCCCCACCACACAAAACTCTCTCTCTCTCCTCTCTCTCTCCCCCTTTTTCCTCCCCCTCTCTCTCTCTCTCTCTCTCCCTTTCTCCACACACACACTCTCTCTCTCTCTTGTCTCTCTCTCTCTCCTTTCCACACACATACTTCATTCACACACACACCACACGCCTCTCCCCCTCTCTCTTTCCACACACAACTTCATTCACACACCACACCCCACACCACACCCACCACACACAACACACACACACAACACCACACACCACCCCTCTCTCTTTTTTCTTCCTCTCTTTTCACCCACACCAAAAACGCACTCTCTCTCTCTTTCTCACACACAAATCATTCACACACACACACCACACACACAACAACCACACACACACCCCACACACCACACACACACACCCTCTCCCCCTCTCTCTCTCCTTTCTCTCCTCTTCTCTTTCTCAACACATACTTCTTTACACACACACACACACACACTCTCTCTCTCTTCTCCTTTTCCTCTCTCTCTCCTCTCTCCTTTTCTCTCTCTCTCTCCTCTCTTTTTTCATACCAACTTATTCACACAAACACACACACACCACACCCACACACCTCCT
This sequence comes from Rapana venosa, assembly GCA_028751875.1. Taxonomy (NCBI): domain Eukaryota; kingdom Metazoa; phylum Mollusca; class Gastropoda; order Neogastropoda; family Muricidae; genus Rapana; species Rapana venosa. The sequence continues at coordinate 23,350,180 of CM054154.1, read as the reverse complement.
CTCCTCTCTCTCTTCTCTCTCCCCCTCTTCTCTCCTCTCTCTCTTTCTCTCCTCTCTTTCACCACCACCACACACACACCACTCCCTCTCCTTTTTCCCCTCTCTCTTCACAAAAACACACACACAACCCACCACACACTCCTCTCTCTCTCTCTTTCCACCAATACTTTATTCCCACAACACAAAACACACACACACACCACACACACCTCTCTCTCTCCTCCTCCCTCTCCTCTCCCCTCTCCTTCACACAAATACTCATTCACACACACACACCCCCACACAACACACACACACACAAAAACCTCTCTCTCTCTCTCTCTACTCGCTCTCTTTCTCAAACATACTTCATTCACACCCAACACACACACAACACAAACACACACACACCACAACCACAACCCCACACCCTCCTCTTCTCTCTCTCCTTTTCTCTTTCACAACACACCACAACACCTCTCTCTCTCCCTCTCTCTCTCTCTCTCTCCGCTTTTTCTCACACACATACTTTATTCACCACACCACAACTCTCTCCCCTTTCTCTCCTCCTTTTCACACACACACACACACACACCCTCTCCTCTCCTCCTCTCCTCTCTCTTTCCCACACACAACTTCATTCACACCACACACACACTCTCTCTTTTCTCCCCTTTTCTCTTTCACACACACACACACACCACTCTCCTCTCTATCTCTCTCTCTCTTCCCACACCTACCATTCACACAACACACACACACACACACACACACTCTCTCTCCTCTCCTTTCTCTCTCCTCTCCCCTTTTAACCCCAAAAACACAAAATCCTCTCCTCTCTCTCTCCTCTCTCTCCCTCTTTCTCTCTTTTTCACCACATACTCATTCACACCAAAACACACACACATACCCCACACACACCTCTCTCTCTCCTTTCTCTCTCTCCTTTCACACACACACACACACACTCTTTCTCTCTCTCTTTTCTCACACACAACTTCTTTACACAAAACACACACACCAAAAAAACTCCTCTCTCTCTCTCTCTCTCTTCTCTCTCTCTCTTACCCCTCTCCACACCATATTCCCCACACACACACACACACACACACAACCTCTCTCTCTCTCTCTCCTCTCTCTCTCCCTTTTTCTTTTTCTACACAAACTTCATTCCACACACCACACCACACACACACACCACACACT
>CM054154.1:23326495-23346495 GCA_028751875.1 Rapana venosa | reverse complement strand
ATCCTGTGCTGTCTCGAGAATTAATACATTTAGTATTACCTTGAAACACGCACTCTCTCTTCTCGTCTCTCTCAGATAAGATCAAGTCATTCTCTCTCTCATCATTCTCAATCAGTCTCTCTGCTCTCTCTCTCTCTCCCATCTCTTCTCTCATCTCCACTCTCTCTCTCTCTCCTCTCTCTGACCTTAAAGAATTGCCTTCACCCCACCCCCCCTTTCTCCCTCTTCCTTGTTTTTATTGTATGATTATACGGGTATTGAGTTTATTTAATTATCTTGACATATAATCTGCATAGATAATAAATTAAAAAAATCAAAATTGGTGTTGACGGTGATCGTGCACTGTCTTGAGATTATATATTTTAGAGTATCACTAAACACACACACACACCACAAAATCACGCTCTCTCTCTCTCTAACATCTCATCCGCTTCCTCTCTCTCTCTCTCTCTCTCATCTCCACCTCTCCTCGCTCTCTCTCTCTCACTCCATCCCCCCCCCTCCACTCTCTCTCTCTCTCAAAGCATCATAGTTTAAGATAATGACAGGAAAAAACAATTCCCTCACCTTAAAAGTACAAGTCCCAAAGATCATTCCAGAAATACCGAAAACCAGTGTCCCAATCCCAAGATAAGATTGTTCAAATCTAGCCATACTTACTCAGGCCCTTGCTGTGGACTCCCTTCCTGGCTCATTTAGCTACTCCAACATACAATCTTCAAAAGTCATTTTTCATCCACTTAAATGCACTCAAAAAAATAAAAATCCCACATTGATCTGTTGGAACAAATAAATAGTATCCTCCCTTGCATTTTAACCAAATTATCCTCTCTCATCTCTCTCTCCTCTCTCACTCTCTCTCTCGTCTCTCACACTTCTCATCTCTCATTCATCTCTCTCTCTCTTCTCTTCTCGATCTCTCCATTCTCTCTCTTCTCTCTCTCTCTCTCTATCACTCTCTCTCTATCTCTGTAAACTGCGCATTAGTGAGCTTGGCCTTTGAATGTAATGGTGTGGTGTGTGTGTGTGTGTGTTGTGTGTGTGTGTGTAGTGTGGTGTGTGCCCTTGCTTTTTTTGATTTTGTTACATGAACTTGTCTGAGTTTTCTAATCCCGCCCTTTAATGAAGTTTGGGTTGTATTTGTTGTAATGCAGAATGTATGGTTGTTGAATTTGCAATGTTCTGTTGGACAATTTCATTACTTCTGTGGACTTTTTGTATCAATTCTAATAATGTGTCATAGGATTGCGCATGGCATGAATTATGTATGTGTGTGTATATGTGTGATAAATGTGTGTATGTGTGTGTCAGTGGAGTAGTAATGATCGCCCATTCACAGGTGTGCAGATGAGAGCGGAAAAGAAACAGTTCTGTGTGTTTATGTGTTGAAATAAGCTTGATGTGAGACTGTCATTTTTTCCTGATGCTTGTGCTTGCTGTCTTGTCGTACATCAAATAATGTTTATTTCCTGTTTTGTCCAGTACAAAATGTACGGTTATGATATTTTGATAATTATGAACATGGTCTATTATCTGTAGGTGAGGAAATGTCCCTGCGAATGGATGTATTATCCAGGATGTGTGGTAGTGTGTGAGTGTGTGTGTGTGTGTTGTGTGGTGTGTGGTGTAATGTGGGTGTGAGTGTGTATGTGTGGAGAGAGTTGTGGGGGTGTGTGTTGTATGCATGCGTGGCTATTACGTGCGTAAGTGTGTGTGTAGTGTGTGTATGTGTGTGTGTGTGTGTGTGTGTGGGCGCCGCGGCGCGCGCGCGCGCCGCTGTAATTTAGTCTGACTTTGGGGGGTGTTGTTTGTTTAGGAGGGTGTGAAGAGGGAGTGGTTTGTGGTCTTTTTTTTCTTTTTTAATGGTTTTGTTCATTCATTTGATTTTTTTCGATTTCTTTGATTTTTCACTTAATTGAATGGAGTTTGAGTGAAAAAATTCATGTTTTTTGAAATGAATCTTGTTGTTAATTAATTGATTTATAATTATGTGTAACAAGTATGTGTAACCATTTGACAATGTGTAATGTTTTTATCTTTATGACTATATCAAGTTTGGTGTGTTATTTTTTCTGGCTCTGTTGTTTGTCTGTTCTGTTTGTTGTCTGTCCTGTTTTTTCTCTTTTTATATCTTTTTGGTTTGGTTTTTCCTCTCTTTTGTTTGTTTGTTTGTTTTGGTTAAGGTTTTTTTGGGGGTGGGGGTGGGGTATTTTATGGCTTTTTCTTTTATGGCTTGCTTTGGAGGGGGGGGGGGGGGGTTTAGGGGGGGGGGGACTGTTTTAAAAGGGTATTTCCCCTTGTTTTTATTGTGACTGTATTAAGTATTGGGTTATTATTTTTAAGAGATGTATCCCTAACGGCGGGGACTGGATGTAATAAAAGCACATGTGTGCCTATTCATTATCCTCGAATAAAAGAATTTGCAGTGTCATTGTCATTGTCATTGTCATTGTCTCTCTCTCATCTCTCAATCTCTCTCTATCTCTCTTCACACACACATACAATTTCATTCACAACACACAACCACACACATCACACACACACTAAATCACACACACACACACACACACACACACACACACTCTCTCTCTCTCTCCCTCTTCCTCTCTTCGGCACACACATACTTCATCACACACACACACACACACACACACACACTACACACTCTCTCTCTTTCTCCTCTCTCTCCTCTTTCAACACACACACAGCACAGAGATATACACACGCTCTCTCTATCTCTACCTCTCTCTCTCTCTCTCTCTCTCTCTCTCTCTTTCTCACACAAAACTACGATCTTCACTACACACACACACACACTCTCCCTCTTTCTCTTCTCTCTCTCTTTTCACAACACCAACACACACACACTCTCACTCTCTCCTCCTTCGTCTCATCTCTCATCTTCTCTCTCTCTCTCTCATCGCCCTCTCTGCTCTCTCTCTTCATATCTCTCTCTCTCTCTTTCTCACACACATACTTCATTCACACTCACACACACACACCTCTCTCCTTTCTCTCTCTCTCTCTTTACACAGAACACACACTACACGCTCTCCTCTCTCTCTATCTCGCTCACTCATCTTTCTCACACACATACTTCATTCACACAAGTTCCACCCACACACAAAACACACACAGCACACACACACACACACACACAAAAAATGCTATCACACTCTCTCTCACTTTCTCTCTCTCTCTGTTCACACACACACACTCACTTCTCTCTCATCTCTCTCTCTCATCTCTCTCTCTCTCTCACCTCTTCGTCCTCTCTCGCCTCTCCTCACACACCATACTTCATTCACACACAACACACACAGGCAACACTAAACCTAACACCAACCCACAACAAATGAACTAACCAAACCAACCAACTTTCCAGCCAACTATACAACTAACTAACTAACTACCGAACTAACTAACGAACCCAAGCATCACAGAAACTCGTCACCATGCCGTATGAGCACGATTTTTGGTTTATTTGTCTTTATTTTTCGGCACTGTTGTCTTTGTTGTGTTGTTTTTCTATTTCACATGTTGTCTTATGTTGTTTTTTTTGTCAGCTCTGCTGTCCTTTGTGTTTTTATCCCACTGTTGTCCTTTGTGTGTTGTTTTCTATTCAGCATTGTTGTCTTTGTTGTTTTTATCCGCACTTTTTTCTTTTTTTGTTTTTTTTTCCCCAAACTTGTTGTTTTGTTTTTTTTTTTCACTCTGTGTCTTTGTTTTTTTTTTTCCGCACTTTTGTCTTTTTTTGTGTTGTTTTTTTTTAGCTTGTTGTCTTTGTTGTTTTTATCCCATTTTTCTTTGTTTTTTTTTTTTCTTTTCAGCTTGTTGTCTTTTTTGTTTTTTTTTCACCCTTGTTGCTTTTGTTTTTTTTTTTTAAAAAACCCTTTTTCTTTGTTGTTTTTTTTTTCAGCTCGTGTCTTTGTTGTTTTTTTTTCATTTGTCTTTTTTGTTTTTTCTTTTTCAGCCGTTGTCTTTGTTGTTTTTTTTCAGCTCTGTTTGTTTTTTTTTTTTTTTCTTTTTTTAGTTGTTTTTTTGTTTTTTTTTTTTTTAGCTTGTTTTTTTTGTTTTGTTTTTTTTTATTTGTTGTTTTGTTGTTTTTTTTTTTTTCCTCGTTGTCTTTGTTTTTGTTTTTTTTTTCACTCGTTGTCTTTGTTGTTTTTTTTTTCACTCTGTTGTCTTTGTATTTTTTTCAGCCCCTTTTTGTCTTGTTTTTTTCAGTCTGTTGTCTTTTTTTGTTGTTTTTTTTCCCAGCTCTGTTGTCTTTGTTGTTGTTTTCCCCGCTTGTTGTTTTTGTTGTTGTTTTCTTTTTCACTCTGTTGTCTTTGTTTTTTCTTTTTCAGCTCTTTGTCTTTTTTTTTTTCAGCTCTTTTTGTTTTTTTTTTTTTCAGCTCTTTGTTTTTTGTTGTTGTTTTTTGTTTTTCTTCTTTTTTTTTAGCTCGTTGTTTTTGTTTTCTTTTTCCACTCGTCTTTTTTTTTTTTCTTTTTTAGCCTGTTCTTTGTTGTTTTTTTCTTTTCAGTCTGTTGTCTTTGTTTGTTGGGGTTTTTTCAAAGCCTTTTTTTTGGTTTTTTTCCACCCCTTTTTTTTTTTTTTTTCACTCCTTTTTTTTCCACCACCACCACCCCACCTTTCCCCATTTTTTTTTTTTTTTTCCCCATTTTTTTTTTTCCCACCTTTTCCTTTTTTTTTTTTTTCACCCCCTTTTTTTCCCCCCCCCTTTTTTTTTTTTCACTCCTTTTTTTTTTCCACCCCCTTTTTTTTTTTTTCACCTTTTTTTTTTTTTTCCCCACCTTTTTTCCCCACCTTTCCCCCCAAACCTTTTTTCTTTTTTTTTTTTTTTTTTAAAACCGGCCACACCCTTTTTTTTCCCCCATTCATTCAAAACTCCCCCCACAAATTAAACAAGAACCCAACACGGAAAAAAAAACAAAACACCACGTCCTTTACTCAATAACCGAGACTCCTACCGGGGCCGAGACAACAACCCTCCTAAAAGAACGGACACACTATAAAAAAAACCCCCTTTCCCCAAAAAAGGGAAACACCAGCCCCAAACCAACCCCCCCTCCACCACCAACCCCCAAAAACCAAAAATAAACCCCCCAAAAACCCCAAAAAAAAACCCAACCACCCAAAAAAAACCACCATCCAACCAAAAAACCTCCACCCCCAAACCAAAAAAATCCACCACCAACCAAACAAACCCCAAAACCAAAAACTCCACCCCCAAAAACCCAACAATTAAAAAACCCCCATTAAAACCAAAAAAACCAACCCCCCCAAAAAACCCCCCCTCCCCAACACCACCACCACCAAACAAAATAAAAAAAAAATTCCCAAACCCCAAAAAAAACAACCAATAAAAAAACCCCCAAACCACCACAACAAAAAATAACCAACCCCCACCCCCCAAATTCCCCCCCAAACCCCACCCTACTCCACCACCACCCCACTAACCAAACACCACTACCAACCACCATAAAAACCACCACTACTACAACCACCCCCCAAACCTACTACCCCCCAAAACCACCACCACCCCCACCACCACCACAACCACCACTCCCCAAAACCACCCCCACCACCTTCCCCACCACCCCCCAACCACCACCACCACCACCCCAACCACCCCAAAAATACTACAACCACCACCCCCCTACACAACCCCACCACCACCACCACTACCACCACCACCACCACCCCCTACACCACCACCCCCACCACATCCAACCACCACCACACAACACCACCACTACCTCTACACCAAAACCCCACAACCACCACAAACTACCACCACCACAACCAAACACCACCAAAATATACCCCCCACCACCCCACCACATCCCCAAAACCCCCTCTCCCAAAACCACCACTAAAAAAACAAAAAAAAACCCCCCCAAACTACAACACCACCCCAATATTTTTTTACAACCCCACCACCACTAATTTACCACCCTCCACCCCAAAAAAAAACCATAAAACCACCACCACAACCAACCCCAAAATATAAAACAAAAATAAAAAATTTTAAAAATTAAAAAAAAATTAAAATTTTAAAAACCCCCCCTAAAATTTTTAAAAAAACTAAAAACCCCCCCCCCCTACTCCCCACCCCCTAAAAAAAAAATTTTGGGGTTTGTGGGTTTTTTTTTTTCGTGTTGGTGGTTTTTTTGGGGTGGGGGGTGGGGGTGGGGGGTTTCGTTTGTTTGAAAGCCGGGTCTTGAGTGTTGTTGTTTTTGTTGTTGTTGTTGTTGTTGTTTTTTTACTTTAACCCTGGGTGGGGGGTGAAAATGCCACTTTGTTACCATTTTAAGGGTCCCCGTGGAAAAAGGGGCCCAGGTTTTAAAGTTTGGTGTATGTGTTTTGTATGTTTTTGGGGTATTGACTTTATTTTTTTTTTTAAAAGAGGGGGTGGTTGGGGAAAGGTTGTCAGGGTGGGGGAAAAAAGTTTTTTTTTGTTAAAATTTTTTTTTTTTAAAAAAAAGATTTTTGTACCTTGGCTTTTTAAAAAGGTGTTTGGGGTTTTTTTAGGGGAGTGGTGTCCCCCCTGGGTTTTTGGGGTAGTTGGGTTTTGTGGGTGGGTTCCTGCTATGTAATTTGTTGTCTAAGTTTCTTGTGTGTGGTGTGTGGGTTGTGTGTGGTGGGGGTGTTGTGTGTGGGGTTGGTGTTGTAGGTGTGTGGTGTATGTTGTGTGTGGTGTTGGTGTGTGTGTAGGTTTTTGTGTGTGAAATGTGTGTTGTGTGTAGATTTTGGGTTGTGTTTTTTTGAATTAAAATTTTTTGTTATTTTTTGTATTCATGTGTGTTGGGGTGTGTGTGTGGGGGGGTGTGTAGGTTTTTTATTTTAGTGTATTGTTGGGTTGTTTTTAAGGGTTTGTTGTCGTTTGAGTTTTTTTGTTGTTACTTAATTTTTACGCTTTCATTGGGATATTGAATATTTTTTTTAAAGGGGTTAATATTGTGGGGGTGGGTGTAAATTTTTAGGGGGGTTAAGGGGTTTTTAAGGGGTTTAGGGTTATTGTTTAATTTTTTTTTACTTAATTTTACGTTTTTCACTTCTATGATTTAGACATTTGTTAGGGTTTGCAAGTGTGTTTTTTGTAATTTTTTAGGTTTTTTTATTGATTAAATTTGGGGGGTATGTTTAATTGTGTTATTAGGTTTTTTTTATTTGTGAATTAGGGGTTTATGGGTTTAATTTGGGGGTTTGGAGGGTTTGGAAGTGGTGTTTTAGGGGTGGGTTTTAAGGTGGGGGGAGGTTTTTATTAGGTTTGTTATTTTGGTGGGGTTTGGTGTTGTAATATTGGTTAAAATTTTTGAGTTTTTTGTTATTAATTTTCGCTGTCACTTCAGGATTAATTAGTGGTTGGGGTTTTTGGGGGGGGGGTGGGGGGGGGGGGGGGGGGGGGAGGGGGGGGGGGTTGTGAGGATGGGGGAGGGTGAGTGGAAGGGGGTAGGTTTGAGTGTGTGGGGAAGGGGGGGAGGTGAGGGAGATGTTGGGTGGGGGGGGGAGGGGTGGGGGGGTTTTTGGGGTTTGGTTTGGTGGTGGGGGGGGTTTTTAGGGGGGGGGAGGTGGGTTGAGGGGGTGGGGTTTGGGGGGGATGGGAGATGGGTTTGTTGGTGGTGAGGGGTGGGTTGGAGGGGGGAGGGTGGAGGGGGGGGGGGGTGGGGAGGGGGTTTGGGGGGGGGGAAGGGGGGGGAGGGGAGGGGTGAGGGGTGGGAGAGATGAGTATGGGGGAGAGGGAGGAGGGGGGAGGGAAGGGGGGGGGAGGAGGGGGGGGGTAGAGGGTGGGGGAAGGGGGTTGGAAAAAGGGGAGGGGTGGGGGGAATTTTAGGGGGGTATTTTGGGGGGTTGGGAGGGGGGGGGGGAGGGTAAGAAAGCAAGAAAAAAATTTTAAAGGTAATGAATAAGAATCAGAAAAGATATTAAAAAAATTTTCGTAAAATTAAAAGAACAATTATTGAGCCCAAAAAAAACCAAAAAAAAGAAAGGAAAAAAGAAAATAAAAAATTAACATAAAATAAAAAAACAAAACCCCAAACACCTGAGGGTGGGTAGAAACACAAAAAAAAAATGTCAAGAATTAAAAATAAAATAAAAAGTGGGGGACCACAACCATTTCAACGTTTCCCCCTTTTTCCCCTTTTACCTTTAAATAAAAAAAATCGGAAAAAGTTAGAAAACAGCTTGTCACTCTGCTTTGTTAATGTTTTTTCCCCCGCCGTGTGCTTTTTTTTGGGCCTCTTCTTTCTCGCTTTTTTAAAATGAATTCCCTCTTCCGGGGGGGGTCTGTTAAAAAAATTTTATTTTTTGGAAAAATTTTTCCTTTTTGGCCTTCTTTCCCTCCCTGGTCTCGATGTTTGGTTTGGGGGGGTGGGAGGGTTTTTTGGGGGGGGGTTTTTTTGAGTTTTTAAAAAAAAAAAACCTTTTTGTCCCCCTTTTCTTTTGAAAAAGGGTTTTTCTTTAAAATCTTGTTTTTATTTCTCATTTTTGCAAAAAAAAAACCTCCCGTTTTTGTTAGGACGGGATGGGAAGTAGGGGGGGGGAAGGGAAGGCGGAGAGGGGGGAGGAGGAGGAGAGAAGAGGGGGAAAAAGAGGAGGAGGGGGGGGGGAGAGGGAGGGGGAAAAAGGCCCTATAGTTAGGTTTTTTAATGATTGTTGAGGTGTTGTGTGGGTGGTGGGTAGTTGTTTTGGTTTTGGGGGGGGTGTGGGTGTTAGGTGTGTGTTGTTTTGTGTGGGGGTTTTTATAGTTGGCGTGGTGGTGTTGTGGGGGTGTATGTGTATTATGTGGTGGTGGGTTGTTATGTTTGGGGGGGTGTAGGGGGGGGTTTGTGGGGTAGGGTTTGGTGTAGGGTGGTTGTGGGGGGTTGTATTGGGGGGTGGGTGTGTGAGGTATGGGAGTGTGGGGGGTGGAATTGTGGTGTGGGGGGTTTGTGTGTAGGTTGTTTGGGGTGTGGTTGGGGTTCTGTGTAGTTGTGAAGGGTGTGTTGTTGTGGGTGTAGGTGTTGTGTAGGTTGAAATGTGTGTGTGGGTGTGTGGTGTGGGGTTGTATTTTTGGGTGGTTTGTTTGGTTTAAGGGTGGTTAGGGTAGGTGTGTGTAGTGTGTGTCGGGGGTTTTCGTGTGTGAGGTGTGTGTGTGTTTTGGTGTGTGTGGTGTGTGGGGGGTTTGTGTTTTGTGTGGGGTGAGTAGTGTGGTTTTGGGTGTGTGTGGGGTGTTGGGTGTGTGTGGGGGTTTGTTTTGTAAGTGTAGTTGTGGTAATGTTGTGTTGGTGGTGTGTAGTTGAGTGGTAGGGGAATTGAGGTTTTTGGTAGGTGTTGGTTAGGTGTGGGGTGGTGTGGTGTTGGTTAGTAGATGTTTTGGGTAGGTGGGTGTGAGGTGGTGTATAGGTTGTGTGTGGGGTGTGTGTAGGTGGGGGGTGTGGTTGGTTGTATAGGTGTGGTGTAGGTGGGTGTGGGGTTTGTGGGGGGTTGTTCGAGTTTCTTTTTTGTTCCCTTTCGTCGGGACAGTTTGAAAAAAAAAACCCACCCACCAAAAAAACCCCCCAACGGGATTAAAAGTCCCGTTTTTGTCCTACCGTTTTTTGCTGTATTCCTATACTTTTTTCCCGGAGTTCCTTTCTTTTTTCTGATCGTCCTAAAACGTTGGGAAAAAAACAGGTTTCATGACAATTTGTTGTATCGTGGGGATTTTTCATTCCTGTTTGTTCCTGATCTTTGTCCTAAAACATTTTTGGGAAAAACGGGTTTTTCAGTCAGATTGTCCTTATCGGGGTCATTTTTTCATTCCCTGTTCTTTTTCTGATCTGTCCTAAAACAGTTGGGAAAAACAGTTTCTGCAATTTTCCTGTTCTGGGGGATTTTTTCATCCTGTTCTCGTGACTTTTTGTCCTAAACGGTTTGGAAAAACAGTTTCATGACAATTTGTCCTGTATCTGTGTGGAAGTTTTCATTCCGTTTGTTCCTGATCTGTTGTCCTAAAACGGGTTGGAAAACAGGTTTCATGACGTTTGTCCTTTTCTGTGTGGAGTTTTTTCACCCCTGTTTTTTCCCTGACTTTTTTGTCCTAAAACGGGTTTGGGAAAAACGGGTTTCATGACCGTTTTCCTGTATTTTGTGGGAGTTTTCTTTCCCTGTTTTTTTTCTGATCTTTGATGGTTGGGGGGTAAAAACCCCACCTGACAAAAATTTTTTTCCTGGGTTTTGGCCTAAAAAATTAGGTGTCTTACAGTATGTTTTTTATTTTTCCCGGATTTTTTTTGGTTTTTTTTCCGGGGGTTCCCCTTTTTTTTTCCTGGAGTTCCTTTGTTTTTTCCTGGGTTCCTTGTTTTTTGGGGGATTTCCCTTGTTTTTTCCTGGTTTTCTTGTTTGTTCCGGGGGTGTTCCGGGATTTTCTTGTTTGTTCCTGGATTTCCGGGGAGTTCCTTTTTTTTCCCTGTTTGTTTCTGGATTTTCTTGTTTGTTTCTGGGGGTTTCTCTTTTTGTTCCTTTTTTTTCCCTGTTTGTTCCTGGATTTTCTTGTTTGTTCCTGGAGTTCCTTTTTTTTTTCCTGTTTTCCTTGTTTTCCTGGTTTTCTTTTTTTTGTTCCTGGAGTTTCTTGTTTGTTCCTTGTTTGTTCATGGAGTTTTTTGTTTTTCCTTGGTGTGTTCTGGTGTTTTTCCGGTTTCTTTTTTGTTCCGTTTGTTCGTGTTTGTTCCTGGGTTTCCTTGTTTTTCCTGGGTTTCCTTTTTGTTCCTGGAGTTCCTTGTTTGTTTCTGGATTCCTTGTTTGTCCGGGATTTTCCTTTGTTTGTTCCTGGATTTCCTTTTTTGTTCCTGGAGTTTTTTTTGTTCCGGGAGTTTCTTTTTGTTCCTGGATTTCTTGTTTGTTCCGGGAGTTTTTTGTTTTTTTCCTTGTTTGTTTCTGGAGTTCCTTTTTTTGTTCCTGGATTTTCTTTTTTTTCCTTGTTTGTTCCTTTTTTTGTCCGGGAAAGTTTTTTGTTTGTTCCGGGGATTTCTTGTTGTTCCTAGTTTTTTTTTGTTCCGGATTTCCTTGTTTTTTCCTGGATTCCTTTTTTGTTCCTGGAGTTTCTTGTTTGTTCCTTGTTTGTTCCTTTTTGTCCTGGAGTTTCTTTTTTGTTCCGGGATTTCCTTGTTTTTTCCGGGATTCCTTTTTTTGTTCTGAGTCCCCTTGTTGTTCCGGGAGCCCCTTTTTTGTTCCTTTGTTTGTTGCGGAGTTTTTTGTTTGTTTCTTGTTTGTTCCGAATTCCTCTCTGTTTCCTGGTCTTCTGATATATTTTGAAACTTTTTTATGTCGGCTTTCCCCCCCCCCCCTCCCCCCTTCCCTCCCCCCATTCCCCCCCCTCCCCCCCCCCCTCCACTCCCCCCTCCCCCTCGGTGTGGGGTGGTGTGGTAAGCTGGGGGAAAGCAAAAAAACCTCGGGAAGTAGTGCGGTAAAACATGCTTTGTGACTAAACAATTGATGGACACAAAAAAGCAGAAAGTAGTACAAGTTAAACAATGTAGCAGCAATAAAAGGTAATACATATCAGAACAAATTAATCCTTAATGATTTATGTTGAAAGTACAGCCGTAATTGAATCACACACACACACCACACCCACACACACCACAACACAACACACACCAACACACACACACACACCATTCTTTCTTCGATGATACATGAACATTAATATCTTTTTCTTGTTAGCTTCATCAAGGCATATGTAAAGCACACAACACACACAACCCCTACACATCCACACACACATACACATAACACACCCACACACACCACACAACACACCACCACACACACCCACATTTTACTTCAGATGGTACATTAAACATAAATTTTTGTTGTTAGCTTCCCAAGACTCGTAAATATCCCCACACACACACCACAACAACACACACAAAACACCACCCAAAACAAAAAACACACCACACCCGCACCAAAACAAAACCACACATAAAATTTTTTTTTTAAAAGTAAAAGAAAAATTAATAGAATTAAAAAAAAAGACACAAAAAGAGAAAGAAACAAACAAAAAAAAAAATAACCCATAGACTTATTTTTTTTTAAAAACCCCAACAAAATCTATTCTAAAGAAAAGGAACAACCAGTAGAATTTGGGGTGTGTGTGTGTGTGTGTGTGTGGTGTGTGGTGTGTGTGTGTGGGTGTGTTGGTGGGGGGGGGGCGGGTGGGGGGAAGGGAAGGGAAAAGAGTGGGGAAAAAATGTCTTGTATTTTTTGTCTTTTTTATCATCACACTTCCTCCCCCCCCAATCACAGTTGCACTGAGACCCCCCTCTCCCCCTGAGTACCCCCCCTTTCCCTCCCCCCCACGCCCCGCCCCTCCAACCAACACACACACACACCGCGCACGCCCCCGCGCGCACCATGAACAAAAAAAAATTTTGGGACTGGGGAGTCCTTACATCTTATGATATCCCCTCCCCCCCCCAAATTTCCCGGAAATGTAAAGCAAAAATGGGAATTCTTCTTCTTCATGTGCCGGGCTGTTCAGACACGGCGATCAGGCCTTCCTTTCCCCTCTGTTTTCGCTCTCCCGTGATTCATTTTTTGGGGATTTTTTTCCTCGTTTGGTAAACTATTCAGACTTCGTGTATTTTTTGCGTTGTCTTCCTCTGTCCCTTTGGGACCCCCAATATGGGGAAAAAACTAGAGTCAAGTAATTTGTTTTTTACTTACACTTTGCGACAAGAAGAAACAAGAGCAAAGGGGCAATAGCAATAAATTTTGTACTTATAAAACAATGTAAAAGAAGAAAAAAAAAACAAAAATAATGGTTACTTCTCGGCTTCTGTTTTGTCTTCTGTCTTTTCTTCTGTCTTTGCTGTTCCCCTCTGTCCTTACCAATCATTCCCAAAAAGCTGCCCTTTAAAGTTTTATCTTGAGTGAAATTTTTTTTTTTGTTTCCGAATCTTGGGGAGAAATCATTTTTATGATGGAAGAAGTTGTACTAGTTTACCCACTGTTTTTCCTCACATTTTTGTGGTATATATATATATATATATAATATATAATATATATAAATTTAATATATTATATATTAATGTATGTAATTTTTTATCCGTCGTGTTCGACGATGACCTCCAAAACAGCAGAGGAGGCAGCCGCTTCGGAAATTGGGGGAAATTTGATTCTAGGGAGTGCCTTGCCCAAGTACATCCCACCTCCGGCCAAGGGGGTAAGGGAAATCAGCGTTGGAGATGTTCTCCAAAGGGCCCGCTAGCCCCCCGGGGTGCAGCACATCAATGTGCAATCAAAACCCTTTCAAGAGTATAGTCGATCACTAAAGACTAAGTGAAAAAGGAATTCCCCTAAGTGGGAAAGCAGGCCAATGGGCATACACCTGTCCCCACTTTGCTTTTTTGCTGTGATAAACCCCAGGGGCCCGACGGGACGTAATATAATATAATAATAAATATATAAAATATTTTATATTTATATATATAATTTACACACATCATATCATAAAAAAAGAAGATAATAATAAAAAAAAATAAGAATAAAATAAAATAATGTATGGAATTTTATAAGGCTGAATCTTGTAAAGCAACAAATCAAAAACACTCAGATGAAAAAAACTTTTTTCCGAGGAAATGAAAAAGCACTCAGTCTTTTTTTACATTCTTTCCCCCTGTGTATCGGTTTTGAAAAAATGTCATTGTTTTCCCACCGGGACCAATGGCCTACTCTTTCAAAAAGCGGAACGTTTTTAAAATGTCGCAAGATGTTCTGCGTGCGTTCGTACACGGGGCCTCGGGTTTTAGTTCATCCCCAAGGGCATTGCTTCTTCGATTTTTTTTTTTTTCAAAATGGGAAGAAAGGGGGGAGGGGGAAAGAAACCCAGAACCCCGGTTTACTTGTGGCAGGGAAACGTCTTAACCACCCGCCACCTTTCCCATAGTAGATAGATAGATAATTAAAAGAAGATGATAGTAGATAGATAGATAATAATGATTTGAAATAGATAGTAGTAATAGATAGATGAAGATGTAGAAGCGACAAAACATAAATAGATAGATAAAATAGAAAAAATAGATAGATAGATAATAGAAAACGAAGATAGCAGATAGATAGACAACAGATAACAGATAGATAACAGAAGAAGAAGATAATATAGATGTGTGTCTTGCTCTCTCATATTTTTCTTTTTCTGGGAGGGGGAAGGACTTTAAAGGGGGGTGACCATTTCTTGGTTTTTGCCAAACTTTCCCTTCTGACTTATTCATGTAATACTACAGAATCCATAGCAACTCACATTCTTATAGAGTTCCACCAAGGTGCATTCAATGGGGGGGGGAAGGATGGAAGGGGCCCCATATCAAAGACCCCTATACTATTTGTGAGATTAAAATTTAAGGGGGGGGTGGTGGGGGGGGGGGGGGGGGGGGAGGGGGAGTGCTGTTACATAGGGCAGATAGACTGCTGATTGGAGTTTTTTAAAACCCGCTTTAAAAACATCATGGAAAAGATTGCATTTTAGGGAGCCCTCTGGGGATCTTGGGCCATCAATGTGATGAATGGGTGATGATGGTGAGATATGGGGATATGGTGATGATGATGATGATGAGGGGGAGGTGTGATGATGATGATGAGGATGTATCAAAAGAAAAGAAAATATGTTAAATTAAAAAATACACAGTGGTAAGGTATTGGGAGAAGGTGCAAATTTTTACGCAATTGCACTGCCCAAAATAACAGCCCCCCCCTTGTTTTTCCCTTTTCCTTTTCTGATAGCTCCCCCAGTGCATGTGTTTGTAAAGTTAGAGTGCTGCCATTACACACCCAAATACAAGACATTGTAGGAAAAGCACTGCCCTTTTACAAAACGCTTACACATAATAAAGCCAACTCCCCTTTTTAGGACTTAGGTTACTCAACTCCAGGTTAGGGCCCAGGGCATGATATTTTTTTCAAAATGGGGTTGCATGCAACCACAACTAGGAAAAAAATTTTGGCCTTTTGCTTGACGAAAGGGGAAAGGGTGAGTTTTTTTTCCCGACAGCCTGGGTTCGTACACCAGGAGGGACGGGATCGGGTTTATCCTATCTAAAAACCCTGGGTCTGACACCCAGGGGGTATGGGAGGGGTTTGCCTACTTAAAACCCTGGGTTGCGTACACCCAGAAGGTATGGGAAAGGGGTTTTTACCTTCTCTAAACCGTGGGTTGCTGTACACCCAAAGGTATGAATTTTAAAAATTTTTTTCCTTTTTCCCAAAACCGTGGGGGTTTCTTGACAACCCCGAAGGGACGGTTTTCGGTTATGCCACGTAAAACCATGGGGGTTCTGTACACCCCAAAGAGGTAAAGGGGTTTAAAAATTTTTTAAAAACCCTGGGTTGCTGTAAAACCCAAGGTATGGCCCCTGGAAAGAAAGGCGACGACAGGGGAAAGGTTAAGCGCATCCCGGGGTGGTTTTCCAAGTGGATGGGGGGACCCTTTGTGCCCTGATTCACAGTACAGTTCCCCAGTTCACCCCACGTAAATGGGACCTGCCCCCTTTAGGGGCAGGGAAGGTAAAGCAGCGAGGGAGAGGGATGGGCGTCGCCTCAATAATGCTAGCCCCTAGAGAAATTGAGGTCTTGACGCCTCGCTACCTTATGCCCCCAAAAATTTTGGGAATACCCTTTACCTCCTTCCCCCCATTCATCAAAGGTTAATTTTTCACTGCGTTGAAATGATACGGGAAAAATTTCTGAAAACCCTCAACCTTCTGCTTTTTATAAAGGATGCAACCTTTTTAAAAGGGGAAGACAATCGGTCTTCAATTCCCCCGCCAATGGATAGAGTTCTAAACCCCCCGCCACAGGGGAAAACATCATCAGTGTTTGGGGGGTTGACCCTGGTTTCTGGGCAAAGCAATTTACTCGTCACACTGTACAGGGGAGTTATGAGAGAGCAATCTGAATTCGATTGAAAAGGGTTACAAAAGACTTTGGGTAAACCACCAAATGCCCTGCAGACCAAAAAAAAGTGATAAGGGTTTCGAAAGACTTTGGAAGATCACCAAGTCCTCTGAGACCAAAAAAGTATAAGGGCTTTGAAGAGTTTTGGGAAACCAAACCAATGCCTTTTGGGGACCCAAAAAAAAAAAAAGAGAAAAAAAAGCAATATGTGAGGAGGGAGAGTTACAGCACACATCCTGTCCCCCACCTGTTTTCCTTGTTTGAAAAATACGGTCCTTCAGTCTTTTGTTTTGGAGTACTCTTGAATTGGTTTAACGGGAACATCCCCGAGTGGCCTCTGGGTCTGCCGGGGTTTAGACAACAAGGGTTTGGGGTCACCAAAATAACATGTGGGTGGGGTTTTCCCAACAAAAGAGAGGCCCAAAGATTAGGGGGAAAAAAAAGTGAATACAAAGAAACTTTTAAAAAAGGGTTTAAATGATATTTGGGTTTTTCTCTCTCTGTCTTCCCATCTGTACTTAGGTTTTATTCTTCTGTTCATAAAAGTTTCTTATGCAACATGTTTTGGAATGTTGATTTAAACCACCCCTTCTGGGGGCCCAAGGCCTATAAAGAATAAACTTTTTCATTCGCTTCGCATTCTGTTCCCCCATCTGTTGTCTGTCTGCGTTGTCCTCTGTCCTGTCCCTCTGTTTTCTCTCTCTCTCTTCCTTTTCTCTCTCTCTTCTCTCCTCTCTCTTTTCCTCTCTCCTCTTCTCTCTCTCTCTCCTCTCTCTCTCTCTCTCTCCTCTCTCCTGTCCGCGCGCGCGTGTTGTGTTTGTGCGGTTTGTGTGTTTGTGTGTGTGTGTGTGGTGTGTGTGTTTTTACTATTAATTTTATTCTTTCTTGATCCCATTTTCTGTTTTTTTTTTCTTACATAAAGGGTGGAACCCACGCGAATTTTTCTAGTTTAAAAAAAAAAAAGTTTGGTATTGGGGTTTTGGGTTTGTGGTGTGTGGTGTGTGTGTGTGTGTTGTGTGTGTTGGTTTGGTTGTCTCTGTTTTTTTTGTCTTTGTCTCCTCTCTACCCTTTTGTTCCCCTTACTGCTCGTGTTTTGACCAGTCATGTTTCAAAACATGGTGAGACTTGTTATTGGGGGGGGGGATTTGGGGGTGTATTAAATTATAAATAGGGCTGCTTTTTGCCAAAATCTTTCAAAAGGGTTTTCGCTGCTTCTGCAAAGACTTCTAACTAATGTCTTTTGTTGTTTTTTGTTCCGATCATTTTCCAAAGAACTCGCTTTTCCCCCCACGGGTTTAAACACATCGACGTGGTTACCAATTGGGACGGGTGACTGTTTGCGCGCAGTACGGTCCCCCCCGTCCCCAGCGTCAAGGGGACTACCTGTCCTTTTAGGGTCGGGGAAGTAAAGCACGAGAGAGAGGAGAGGGCGCCGCTGCCCCCCAAAATGCTGTCCCCTAGAGAATTAGGTCCTTTATGCTCGCTCCCTACGACCTTTTAGTTTGGGACCCTACCCTTTTTTTTTTTAAATGCAAAATGTCTTGTTTTGATGTTTTTGTTTTTTTTTTTTGTTTTGGCTGCCTCTATATCTGATTGAACATTTTTATTAATTTGACATAAAAATTTAGAAAAAAAAACCCCTGTATTCCGTCCGCATCTCCCATCCCCCTCCACATACACACGCTACCCACACACACACACACGCGCGCGCGCGCGCGCACACCCCCACACAGCGCGCGCGCGCACACGCACAAAAAGAGCGCGCGCCCCGCACCGACACCGCGCGGGGGCGCGCGCACACACCACCCACACGCACGTTCAACACAAACGCCAAAACACACAAACACACACACACACACACCACACGCGCGGGCGCGCGGCGCACACACACACCAAAGCCTTCACACACAAACCACACCACACAAACACACACACCACACACCACACACCACACACGCACACATAAAAACAACAACCACACAACCGCGCGCGCGCGCGCGCGCGCGGGGATACCTGGTGGGTTTAAAATAAAGTGGGGCATAATTGCTGACCCAGGGTTCGAAACTCGTTTAAGAGGTTTTTTTTTTTTGGGTTAAATAAAAAATAAAATAAAATAATAAAATAACACTTTTTAAATTATTAGCCTTTTATTGAAAAGACAAATCAAAAACGCATGCATTCAACCTAATTACACCACGCAAACAATGTAAATGATCAATTTTAAAAAAACAATATTTTTCAAAACATAGTGCGCGCAGACAAAATCTATGAAATAAAATTAAATATCAAAAGTTTTACAAAAGCAACACACGCTCACTTAGGGGCCCAACTTTTTAAAATCAAGCAGACTCCCCTCCCCAAAAGTCAATCGGATGAAATAGAACCGAGGTTTTGTGTGCGAAAGCACGCAGAACACCTCGCGCACACTTAAAACCCGTTTGCTTTTTTGGGAAAACTAGTCCATAGGTGCCGGTGGGAAAGATAACACAATTAAAAACAGCACAGGGGGTTTATGGGAAAAAAGCAACAAATGCCTTTTTCCCTTACTTCGAAAAAAAAAAAATTTTTAAAAAAACCACGCACACAAAACACTTCCACAAACCACACTTACCCCACACACACACACACACTACCCGCGCCGCGGGGCAAACGCACACCACACTTACACACACCGCAAAAACACAAACACTTACTATTCAAACACACAACCACACACATCCCACACACAACACCACACCACACACACACACACAACACACACCAACACCCGGGATACCACACACACCACACACACACACACACACCACACGATAAACCCCCACACACACACACACACGTAAGCGGCCCGGGGTACTAAACAAAATGCAGTTGCAATCAATACTACGCAGCTTATAATTTAAGATGGGGGGTGGGGGGGGAAGCACTCATAAAATAATAATAAAGATAATAAAATAAAACTTCCTGTAGTACAACCTGTAGTATTTTAAAACCCCTTTGAGCCCAGAGAGAAAAAAAAAATACAAACTCCCATCTCTTTGTCTGTCTGTCTCTGTCTCTGTGTCTGACTGTCTGTCCTGTCTCTCTGTCTGTCTGTCTCACTCTCTCACTATCCTCCTCTCTCTCTCTCTTCTTCCCTCTCCTCTCTTTCTCGTGCTGAAAAAGTTGTGAATCTTCCTTCTCTCTCTGTTGTCTGTCTCTGTCTCTGTCTCTCCCTCTCCCCCCCCCCTCCTCATCCTCTTACCTCTCTCCCCCTCTCTCTCCCCTTCCCTCTCCTCTTGTGCAAAAAAAGTATGTGAATGATCTCTCTCTCTTCTCTCTCCTCCTCTGTCTCTCCCTCCCTCCCTCTCTCTTCCCTTTCTCTATCTCATCTCTATCTCTCCCTCTCTCTCGCGTGATCTCTCCTCTCTCTCTCTCTCTCTCTCTCTCTCTCTCTCTCTCGTGATCTCTCTCTCTCCCTCTTTCTCTTCTCCCTCTCTCTCTCTCTTGTATGTCTGTACTCTGTCATCTCGTCTCTCTCTCTCTCACTCTCTCATCTCTCCTCCCCTCTCTCTCTCTCTTTGTCCTGTATGTCTGTCTGTCTGTCTCTCGTGATCTCTCTCTCGTTCTCTCACTCTCTCTCTCTGTGTCGTGTCCTCTCTCTCTCTACCTCCTCTCCTCTCTCTCTCTCATCTCTCTCTACTTCTGTCCTTTCGTGATCTGCTGTCTCTCCTCTCTCTCTCTCTCTCTCTCTCTCTCTCTCTCTCTATCTCTCTCTCTCTCTCTCTCTCGTATCTCCTCTCTCTCTCATATCTCTCTCTGCTCTCTCTCTCTCTCACTTCTCTCTCTCTCTCACTTCTCTCTCCTCTCTCTCTCTCGTATCTCTCTCTCTCTCACTCTCTCTCTCTCTCGTCGCGATCTCTCTCTCTCTCACTCTCTCTCTCTCCTCTTCTCTCCTCTCTACGTCGATCTCCTCTCTCTCCTCTCTGATCTCTCTCTTCCTCCTTCTCATCTCTCTCTCCTCTCTCTCTCTCTCTCTCTGACTCTCCTTCATCTCTCTCACTCTCTCTCTCCTCTCTCTCTCTCGTCGATCTCTCTC
>CM054154.1:23316495-23321495 GCA_028751875.1 Rapana venosa | reverse complement strand
CCATTTGGATTGGATGGAACTATTACTTGTTACTGGTTGTATGACTGTGTAAGAATGAGTTGAGTGCAAAGCGCTTTGATTTGTCTCTGCAAGATATAGCGCTATATGAATATCCAATTATTATTATTGTTATTATTATTATTATTATTATCATCATTATTATTATTCCCCATCACTGAACAAGAATAGATAATGATTATAACATGCCATAGTTATGAGTAAATAACTCCATAGAACAAACATCCAGTGCCTATAAGTGAACAAGAATAGATAATAATCATAACATGCCATCATCATCATCATCATCATCAGACCCGTGACCTTGGCGGTCGTGGGGGAGACATGAAAGACGATGCCGTGGTAAGCCTCCTCCATCCATCTCGGTCCTCGGCTCTGCGCAGTAGTGCCGAGTCATTCATCCTGGTCCATTCTCTGATGTTGTCCATCCATGACTTGTTCTGTCTTCCCCTCCTTCTGCCACCTTCGAGTGTTCCCTGCAGTACTGTTTTGGGCAGAGTGTTGTGGCGGGTGACGTGGCCGAACCATGTCAGCTTTTTCTTCTTGACGATGGTGAGAAGGGGTTCCTGTGGACCTGCCAGCCGTGTTATTTGACTCTTGACAAATTCGTTGGTCTTTCTTTCTCTCCAGGATATGCCCAGTAGTTTTCTATGGCATTTTGTTTCGAATGACTGGATTCGCTTTGCTGTTTCAGCAGTCAATGTCCAGGTTTCACTTCCGTACAGCAGGATCGACTGAATTAGGGCTTTGTAGAGCTTTAGTTTGTTTGGGGAAACTGATCTCTTTACTTTTCCATATGGTGGTGAGTTTTGTCATGGAAGATGTTGCCATGGCTATTCTGACTTTGATTTCTGTCGTCGATCGCCCGTCCTTTGTGAGTGTAGCGCCGAGGTATTTAAAAGCGTCTACTTCCTCCAGTTGTTGGCCGTTCATGTAAATTTTAGCGGTGGCATTGCTCGTGCTGTTCACAAGTACTTTACTTTTCTCCGAGCTCACCTCCATTCCCATATGCTCCAGCTATGTTCTCAAGTCTGGTCGTAAGATCTTACAGCTCTGTGTTACTTCCGCCCATGAGGTCAATGTCATCGGCAAACCGTAAGTTGTTGAGGGGTCTGCCGCCAATGGAGATGGTAGGGTGGAAGTCATGGAGGGTCTCCTCATGATGTTTTCCAAGAACAGATTGAACAGGACTGGAGATAACAGGCATCCTTGTCGGACCCCAACTGTGGTTTTGAAGTAGTCTCCGACCTGATTGTTCAGAAGGACTGCACTGCTTGCAGTGTTGTATAGTGCTTGAATGGTTTGCACTAGTCCTTCTTCAATGCCAAACATTCTGAGGACCTGCCACAGGCCTTCGTGCCATACTCTGTCAAAAGCCTTCTTGAAGTCGATGAAGTTGTGGAACAGGTCTCTCTGATGTTGAAGATGTTTATCCATCATGATGTGGCAGTTAAAAATCTGTTCGATTGTGCTCCTGCCTGCCCGGAACCCAGCTTGTTCCTCTGCAAGGTGTTCTTCTGCCTCCTTCTTGAGTCGATTCAAAATAACTTTGAGCATGATCTTGCTGGCGTGGCTGATGAGGCTGATTGTTCTATAGTTTTGACATTGGCGTAAATTCCCCTTCTTGGGCAGGGGTATGATGAGTGATTGTGTCCAGTCTGTTGGCCACTGTTTTGTCTCCCAAATCTTCTGACAGATAGCTGTAACATATGTGATGACTGTTTCGCCACCATGCTTGAGCAGCTCTGCTGGTATATTGTCTGCTCCTGGGGACTTTCCTACTGGTAAGCTGCGGATGGCTTCTTCCACTTCTTCCCTCAGTATAGGTAATGGCGAGGAACATGCCATAGTTATGAGTAAATAACTCCAGAGAACAAACATCCCGTGCCTATAAGTGAACAAGAATAGATAATAATCATAACATGCCATAGTTATGAGTAAATAACTCCATAGAACAAACATCCAGTGCCTATAAGTGAACAAGAATAGATAATAATCATAACATGCCATAGTTATGAGTAAATAACTCCAGAGAACAAACATCCCGTGCCTATAAGTGAACAAGAATAGATAATAATCATAACATGCCATAGTTATGAGTAAATAACTCCAGAGAACAAACATCCCGTGCCTATAAGTGAACAAGAATAGATAATAATCATAACATGCCATAGTTATGAGTAAATAACTCCAGAGAACAAACATCCAGTGCCTATAAGTGAACAAGAATAGATAATAATCATAACATGCCATAGTTATGAGTAAATAACTCCAGAGAACAAACATCCCGTGCCTATAAGTGAACAAGAATAGATAACAATCATAACATGCCATAGTTATGAGTAAATAACTCCAGAGAACAAACATCCCGTGCCTATAAGTGAACAAGAATAGATAATAATCATAACATGCCATAGTTATGAGTAAATAACTCCAGAGAACAAACATCCAGTGCCTATAAGTGAACAAGAATAGATAATAATCATAACATGCCATAGTTAGGAGTAAATAACTCCAGAGAACAAACATCCCGTGCCTATAAGTGAACAAGAATAGATAATAATCATAACATGCCATAGTTATGAGTAAATAACTCCAGAGAACAAACATCCCGTGCCTATAAGTGAACAAGAATAGATAATAATCATAACATGCCATAGTTATGAGTAAATAACTCCAGAGAACAAACATCCAGTGCCTATAAGTGAACAAGAATAGATAATAATCATAACATGCCATAGTTAGGAGTAAATAACTCCAGAGAACAAACATCCAGTGCCTATAAGTGAACAAGAATAGATAATAATCATAACATGCCATAGTTATGAGTAAATAACTCCAGAGAACAAACATCCAGTGCCTATAAGTGAACAAGAATAGATAATAATCATAACATGCCATAGTTATGAGTAAATAACTCCAGAGAACAAACATCCAGTGCCTATAAGTGAACAAGAATAGATAATAATCATAACATGCCATAGTTAGGAGTAAATAACTCCAGAGAACAAACATCCAGTGCCTATAAGTGAACAAGAATAGATAATAATCATAACATGCCATAGTTATGAGTAAATAACTCCAGAGAACAAACATCCCGTGCCTATAAGTGAACAAGAATAGATAATAATCATAACATGCCATAGTTATGAGTAAATAACTCCAGAGAACAAACATCCAGTGCCTATAAGTGAACAAGAATAGATAATAATCATAACATGCCATAGTTAGGAGTAAATAACTCCAGAGAACAAACATCCAGTGCCTATAAGTGAACAAGAATAGATAATAATCATAACATGCCATAGTTATGAGTAAATAACTCCAGAGAACAACATCCCGTGCTATAAGTGAACAAGAATAGATAACTAATCATAACATGCCATAGTTATGAGTAAATAACTCCAGAGAACAAACATCCAGTGCCTATAAGTGAACAAGAATAGATAATAATCATAACATGCCATAGTTAGGAGTAAATAACTCCAGAGAACAAACATCCCGTGCCTATAAGTGAATCAAGAATAAGATAATAATCATAACATGCCTATAGTTATGAGTAAATAACTCCAGAGAACAAACATCCGTGCCTATAAGTGAACAAGAATAGATAATAATCATAACATCCATAGTTATGAGTAAATAACTCCAGAGAACAAACATCCCGTGCCTATAAGTGAACAAGAATAGATAATAATCATAACATGCCATAGTTATGAGTAATATAAACTCCAGAGAACAAACATCCCGTGCTATAAGTGAACAAGAATAGATAATAATCATAACATGCCATGTTATGAGTAACATACTCCAGAAGAACAAACATCCGTGCCTATAAGTGAACAAGAATAGATAATAATCATAACATGCCATAGTTATGAGTAAATAACTCCAGAGAACAAACATCCCGTGCCTATAAGTGAACAAGAATAGATAATAATCATAACATGCCATAGTTATGAGTAAATAACTCCAGAGAACAAACATCCCGTGCCTATAAGTGAACAAGAATAGATAATAATCATAACATGCCATAGTTAGGAGTAAATAACTCCAGAGAACAAACATCCCGTGCCTATAAGTGAACAAGAATAGATAATAATCATAACATGCCATAGTTATGAGTAAATAACTCCAGAGAACAAACATCCCGTGCCGACCCCAGTGCCCCTAACCAGAACTGGTTACCAGAACACAATGGTGCAGACACATTTCTGTAGACATCAATGGTGCAGACACATTTCTGTAGACATCAATGGTGCAGACACATTTCTGTAGACATCAATGGTGCAGACACATTTCTGTAGACAACAATGGTGCAGACACATTTCTGTAGACATCAATGGTGCAGACACATTTCTGTAGACATCAATGGTGCAGACACATTTCTGTAGACATCAATGGTGCAGACACATTTCTGTAGACATCAATGGTGCAGACACATTTCTGTAGACATCAATGGTGCAGACACATTTCTGTAGACAACAATGGTGCAGACACATTTCTGTAGACATCAATGGTGCAGACACATTTCTGTAGACATCAATGGTGCAGACACATTTCTGTAGACATCAATGGTGCAGACACATTTCTGTAGACATCAATGGTGCAGACACATTTCTGTAGACAACAATGGTGCAGACACATTTCTGTAGACATCAATGGTGCAGACACATTTCTGTAGACATCAATGGTGCAGACACATTTCTGTAGACATCAATGGTGCAGACACATTTCTGTAGACAACAATGGTGCAGACACATTTCTGTAGACAACAATGGTGCAGACACATTTCTGTAGACAACAATGGTGCAGACACATTTCTGTAGACAACAATGGTGCAGACACATTTCTGTAGACATCAATGGTGCAGACACATTTCTGTAGACATCAATGGTGCAGACACATTTCTGTAGACACAATGGTGCAGACCACTTCTGTAGACATCAATGGTGCAGACACATTTCTGTAGACATCAATGG
>CM054154.1:23286495-23311495 GCA_028751875.1 Rapana venosa | reverse complement strand
TAATAGCAAAAAAAATACAAATACTAAAAATAAAAGGATCGAATGATGGTGATGTGATGTATAATAGTAAAAAAAAATGAGTGATAGAAATACAAGAAATTATAGGGTGATAAAAAAATGGGGGAAAAAATGCTACTACTATTGTGGATAATGATTAATACCTGCTGCTGCTTAAATTTACTGCTGCTGTGCTTTGCTCCAACACCCCCCCCCCCCCCCCTCTCCCTCCCCACTGTGGCTTTTTCAGACTGATTCCTCTTGCAGGACCGGCCGCGGCACTGTCAGGCTTTTTGGGAGGGCGTCATCGAAGACCTTGCAGTGCGCGTGGTGTAACGTCACTAAAGGGGAAATCCCCAGACAGCGCTACCCTGGTCCTTTATAAAACGGTAGGCGGGAGAGTGATGCGACGTTGGGGTGTGATGATGATGTGTGGTGTGGGGGTGGGGGTGATGAGGTGAGTATGATGGTGGTGGTGATGATGGTGAGCAGACGGTGATGCTGCTTCTGAAAATGATGTGATGTTGGGTGTGGTGGTGATGTGGTGAGGGTGGGGGTGGGACGGTGCTTGCGCTGTTGCTGTGAAAATGATGATGAGGTGGGGGTGGTAGTGATGGTGGTGTGATGTGGCAACGATAGGATGTTGAAACGTGAGAAAAATGACAACGATGAGAGTGTGTAAAAATGAAGTTTTCCCTTTATTTATTTACAAAAATTTTCCCTTTTTGGTATAAATTCGCTATTCTGTGTGTTGAACATTTTCTAGAAATCGGTCTTTGCCTTTAACTGCTTTTTGAACTTTTTGTTGATTACGAGCACGTGAATTTTCTTTTATGAATATAAAAAAATTATGGTTGTGTCATTTTCTCGTCTTTTTAGTGTTGAACATGTTTTCATATTATAGTATAGCTGCTAGCTAGCCAGTAGCTACCCCAGTACTAGCTATTATCAGCTATCTCTTAAGTTATCATTATCCTATATTTTAAAAGCTACATCAAAATCGGGGATCTTCATTTTTTCACGTCGGACTATTGCAATTCCTTTTGTGGTCTGCCCTCATTATCCCCCCCTTCAACGTATTAAAAAACCCCCTGCAGCCCCTAGTCCTCAAAGAAAAAAATCTGAGCACATTACCCCTCTCTTGCGATCTCTCCCGGGCTCCCTGTGCACAAAGAAAAAACTATAAATCAGTACCTCTGTTAAAAGTCTCACAAAAAGCACCCTTCCCCCTCTGAAAAGTCTACCTATCACCCCTTCCGTTCCCTTCCTTGCGCAGATTCTTGTGTTAAAAACCAGATTCAACCCTCCAGTTGGGCCCTCGCTCTTTTCTTTTTTGTCCATCGATTTTGGAGGCCCCCCATCTCTCTTCGCCAAGGCCCCTTTTTGACTCTTTTAAATTGGCCCCAAGACAATTTTTTTTAACAAAAATTTCCCCTTTCCCGTTTCATTTTATAGTATCCCCGCTTTTCAAAAGCCAAAATTCCCCAACCGCAAAGTGTATAACGTGTGTGTGTGTGTGGGGGTGTGTGTGTTGGGGGTGTGTGTGTGGTGGTTGTGTGTGCTTTTTGGGCTTTTTAATTTTTTACTTGCTATTGGGTTTATACTGTAAATGATTGAGTGCAAGCGCTATATTTTAAATCCATTTATTATTATTATTATTTTTTATCATTATTATTTTTTATATTATTTTTTATTATATTTTACTTTTTTTTATTTTATTATTATCTATCAGCTATCTCATAACTTCCTATCATCTATAAGCTATCGCTATCATCTTATAGATATCATCTAACTATATCTAAGCTATCAGCTATCGGCTATGCTTCATCATCAGTATCTTTCTCTATTTTTCATCTATCTATCTTCTATCTATCTTTTATCTATCTTCTATCTGAATCATTTCTATTATCGATCGATTTTTATCTATCTAGCTACCTCCTATCTATCATTTAAAACTATCTATTATTATCTATCATCTATCTATTTTTACTATCTATCTTCTATCTATCTTTTCTTCTTTCTATCTTTCATTTCATCTTTTATCTGTCTATCTATTGTCTTCTACCTATCCTTTTCCTATTTCTTTATTTCCATCTATCTTTATTATTAATTACTTTTTCTATTAATTTTTCTTCTATTATTAATCATCCTTATCTATCATCTATCTACCTTTTATTATCATCTATCTACCTTTATTACCTTTATTATCATTCATTTCTATTATTTATTATTATATTTGTGGATCTCTTTCTCTCGCTCTTCTTCCTTCTCTCTCCTCTCTCTCTCTCTCTCTCTCTCTTTCTCCTCTCTTCTCTATATATATTTATTTAAATTTTTATTAATATTATTATATAATAATATATATATAAATAAAAGTTTGTGTGTGTGTGTGTGTTGTGTGTGTGTGTGGTGTGTGTACACACCCCTTTATAGCAAAAGTGTTATTACATTTATGCCTTCATTCTTTTTATTGGCCCCAAGGCCGATGTCAGAAACAACCTGAATTTCCTCTTCCTCACCTCAACCACACCCCAACACACACCACACAACACCACAAAACACAAACAACAACCACACACAATTCTTTTTAGGGGATAAATATATTTTCCGTTTTTGGTATTGTATTATGGCCCCTTGCACACACACACACCAACACAACCACCAACACAACCAACCACACAACACCACACTACACACAACACTCACCAACACACAACCCACCACACCAACAACCACACCTTACAGACTCTTCTCTTACACTCCCCCCCCCACCCCCCACTACCCCCACCCACTCCCCCCCCCCGCCACCCACCCCGGTGTACATTTTTTGCTTAGCGGATTACGACAAAGTACTGAAGAAAAAGAGGGTTTTCTTTCTTTTCTTTTTTTTTTTTTTTTTTTTAACAATTTGTATTTTGGTTTTGGGGTTTGGGGTTTTTTTTTTTGGGTTTTGGTTTTTTTTTTAAACAACGAACAAAAAAATTTCTATTAAAACAGAAAGGGGGCGCAGTTTGGCAAATCGGAACGCAAAATTTATGAAAAAAACCTGCCATTGGGCGCCCGGTTGACTTTACGACTGTGAAACCTCAGTCCCTTTATTCGCGGCCCCCTTAACTACGCTACAGGTGAATTTCCCTGGACAAGAAAACGTCACGTTATGGCGACATGAAATGGGTGAGTGAGTTTTAGTAGTAGTAGTAGGGGTTTGGGGTTTGGTGGTGGTGGTGTAGGGTGGTAGTGGTGGTAGTGGTGGTAGTGGTGGTGGTGGTGGGGTGGGGTTTGGTGGTGGTTGTGGTAGTAGTGGTGGTGGTGGTGGTTGGTGGTGGTGGGGTGTGGTGGTAGTGTAGCAGTAGTGGTAGTAGTGGTAGTGGTAGTAGGCAGTAGTGGTAGTAGTGGTAGTGGTAGTAGTAGTGGAGTAGTTGTAGTGGTGGGGTAAGTAGTATTTGTAGTGGTGTGGTAGGGGTATAGTGGTAGTAGTAGTGTTAGTGGTGGTGGTGGTGGTGGTGGTAGTAGTGGTAGTTGGTATAGTGTGGTAGTGGTAGTAGAAGTGGTAGTATAGTAGATTAGTAGTATAGTGGGTGGTGGTGGTAGTAGTGTGGTGGTAGTAGTAGTGGTAGTGTGTGTGGTAGTGGTGGTGGTAGTGGTAGTGGTAGTGGTAGTGTAGTAGTGGTAGTGGTAGTGTAGTAGTAGTGGTAGTAATAGTTGTAGTGTGGTAGTAGTAGTTGTGTGGTGGTGTGTAGTAGTGGTGGTATGTGGTAGTAGTGTGTGGTAGTGTGGTGGTGGTAGTATGGTAGTGGTACTAGTAGTAGTGGTAGTGGTGGTGGTGGTAGTGGTTGGTACTGTAGTAGTGTAGTGGTGGTGTGGTAGTGGTAGTGGTAGGTAGTGGTATAATGGTAGTGGTGGTATGGTAGTGGTGGTAGTGTACTAGTATATGGTGGTGTGGTGGTGGTAGTGGTAGTGGTACTAGTAGTGGTAGTGGTGTGGTGGTAGGGTAGTAATTGTATGTGGTTGTGTGGTAGTGGTAGTGGTATGTGGTAGTGGTAGTTTAGTATTCGTTGTGGTAGTGGTAGTACAAAGTATTGTAGTGGTGTGGTGGTAGTATAGTAGTAGTAGTATAGTAGTGGTTGTAGAGTAGTAGTACGGTGGAAGTAGATTCTAGTAGTAGTGGTGTAGCGGTGTAGTAGATATAATATAATTATATAGGACTTATAGGCGCTATATCTGCTATTACAAACAGAGCTTTCCATCGATCGTCCCACACAAGAAAACACATGATTACAGCAGTAGTGGTGGATGGTGGTGGTAGTAGTAGTAGTAGTAGTTAGTGTTAGTAGTAGTAGTAGTAGTCGTGGTAGTAGTAGTAGAAGTAGTGGTAGTGGTAGTAGAAGTTAGTGGTGGTGGTGGTGGTAGTAGTAGAGTAGTAGTAGTGGTAGTGGTAGTAGTAGTGGTGGTAGTAGAAGTGGTGGTGTGTAGTAGTGGTGGTAGTAGTAGTGGGGTAGTAGTAGTGTAGTGGTGAGGTGTATGTGTAGTAGTTGTGTAGTAGTGTTATAGTAGTAGTAGTGTGTAGTATAGTAGTGGTAATAGTTAGTAGTGGTGGTAGTAGTAGTAGTAAGCAGTAGTAGTAGCAGTAGTAGTAGTAGAGTAGTAGGGGACGTAGTAGGGTGGTAGTAGTGGTGGTAGTAGTGGTAGTAGTGGTGGTAGTAGTGGTAGTAGTAGTAGTGGTAGTGTTGGTGGTAGTAGTTGTGGTTGTGTGGTGGTAGTAGTAGTGGTGTTAGTAGTGGTAGTAGTAGTGGTAGTAGTAGTATTATTGTAGTAGTGGTAGTAGCAGTAAGTAGTGGTAGTAGTAGTAGTAGTGTGTAGGTATGGTAGTAGTTGTGTTAGTGGTAGTAGTAGTGTAGAAGTAGTGGTGTAGTAGTAGTAGTAGTAGTGGTAGTGTGGTGGTAGTGGTAGTGGGGGTAGAGTAGTAGTGGTAGTAAGTCTTTGAAGTAGTAGTAGTTAGTAGTGGTGAAGAGGTGGAAGTTAGTATAGGTTGTGTTGTGGAGTAGTAGTAGTAGTTGTAGTGTAGTAGTTGTGGTTAGTAGTAGTAGTAGTAGTTGGTGGTAGTAGTAGTAGTAGAAGTAGTAGTATGTAGTAGTAGTAGTGTGTAGTAGTAGTAGCAGTAGTTGTTGTGTTGTTGTTGTGGTAGTAGCGTAGTGTTGTGGTAGTAGCAGTAGTCGTTTGGTAGTAGTGTAGTAGTAGTAGTGGTGATGGTAGTGGTGGTGGTGTTGTTGCGGGGTGAGGTGTGTGTATAGAGTAGTAGTAGTAGTTAGTCGTAGTAGGTGTAGTAGAAGTAATAGTTGTAGTAGCGTGTAAGGTAGTGGTAGTAGTGGTTGTGGTGTGTAGTAGTAGTAGTAGTGTAGTAGTAGTAGTATAGTAGTAGTGTGGTAGTGGTGGTGGTGGATGGTAGTAGTTGTAGTAGTAGTGGTGGTAGTGGTAGTGGTAGAGTAGTAGTAGTAATGGTGGTGTTGGTGGTGTAGTATAGTAGTTGTGATAGTAGTAGTATTGGTGGTGGTGGTGGTGGTGGTGGTGGTGGTGGTGGTAGTGTGTGGTAGAGTGTAGTATTAGTAGTGGTAGTAGTGGTGGTAGTTGTGGTGGTGGTCGTAGTAGTAGTAGTAGTAGTGTAGTAGTAGTGGTGGTAGTGGTTGTGGTGTTGTAGTAGTTAGTAGTTGTAGGAGTAGTAGTAGTAGAGTATAGTAGTGAGATTAGTATTAGTAGTGATAGTGGTAGTAGCTGAATAGTGTAGTGGTTTGTTTGGTGTAGTAGTGATAGAATAGTAGAGCAGTGTGGTAGTAGTATTAGTTGTGGTAGTGATGTAGCAGAAGTAGTGGTAGTGGTGATGGTAGTAGTAGTACGAGTAGTAGGAGTAGTGTGAGTAGTTGGTAGTTGGTAGTGGTAGTGGTGTAGTAGTAGTAGTATTGTAGTAGTAGTATAGTAGTAGTAGGAAGCGGTGAAGTAGTTCTAGTAGTAGCGTGGTGGCGGTAGTAGTAGTTGAAGCAGTAGTGTGGTTGTAGTAGGAGTAGTAGTGGTGGTGGTGGTGGTGGTGTGTGGTAGTGGTAGTAGTAGTGGTAGTGGTAGTAGTAGTAGTAGGTATTAGTTAGTATTTAGTAGTAGTAGTGGTAGTGTAGTAGTAGAGGTAGCATGTGTTTGTGGTGGTGTGGTGTATAGTTGTAGTATGTAGTAGTAGTAGTAGTGGTAGTATCCGTAGTAGTAGTTGTGGTAGATCTGTAGTTAGTGGTATAGTGGTAGTGGTGTAGTTGATAGTAGTATGGTAGTGGTGGTAGTAGTTAGTAGCGTGGGAGTGTAGTAGTAGTGGTTGAATTGGTGGTAGTAGAGTAGCAGTAGTTAGTAGCAGTAGTTTTTAGCGTAGTAGTAGCAGTAATAGTAGTGGTAGTGGTGGTGGTAGTGGTAGTGGTAGTGGTGGTGGTGGGTGTGGTGGTAGTAGTGGTAGTAGTGGTAGTGGTAGTTATAGTGGTAGTAGAGTGTAGTTGTGTAGTGGTTGTGGTGGGGTAGTGTTGTGGTAGTAGTAGTAATGTAGTATCGTAGTGTGGTATAGTGGTGTGGTGGAAGGTTGTAGTATAAAGTAGTGAGTAGTGGTAGTGGTGGTAGTAGTAGTGAGTGGAGTAGTAGTAGTAGTGGGTTGTATGGTGGTAGTAGTAGCAGTAGTAGTAGCTAGTAGTAGCGTAGTAGTACGTAATGGTGGTGGTGGTGGTGGTGGTGTGTGGTGGTGGTGGTGTGTGGTAGTAGTAGTAGTAGCATTAGTGGTAGTGGTGGTGGTAGTAAATAGTGGTAGAGTGTAGTGTAGTGGTAGTGAGTAGTATTATTAAGTAGTAGTGAGTAGTGCAGTAAGAGTGTTGTGTAGTAGTGTAGTAGTGGTAGTAGTAATTGGTAGTAGTAGTGTTAGTGGTAGTAGTAGAAGTAGTGGTGTAGTATGTTTAGTAGCAGTAGTAGTAGGTAGTGTAGTAGTGGGGGTAGAGTAGTAGTGGTAGTAGTTTTGAAGTAGTAGTAGTAGTAGTGGTGAAGATGAGTGGAGTATAGTGTAGTAGTAGTAGTTTGTTGTGGTTGTGGAGTAGTAGTAGTAAGTAGTAGTAGTAGTAGTTGTGGTGTTGTAGTATTAGTAGTAGTGTTGGTAGTAGTTAGGAGTAGTAGTAGTAGTAGTAGTAGTAGTAGTTAGTGTGTTGTTTGTTGTTGTTGTTGTGTTGTGGTGTTAGTCAGTTTGTTGTGGTAGTAGTAGTATTAGTAGTTGTGGTAGTAGTAGTAGTGGTGTGGTAGTGGTGGTGGTGGCGGTGGTGTGTGGTGGTAGTAGTAGTAGTAGTAGTAGTAGTAGTAGTAGTAGTAGGTGTAGTAGTAGTTATAGTTGTGTAGCGGTAGTGGTAGTGGTTGAGTGTAGTGGTAGTATAGTAGTAGTAGTGTGTAGTGGTGGTGGTGGTGGTGGTGTAGTGGTGGTTAGTAGTGTGTGGTAGTGGTAGTGGTAGACGTAGTAGTAGTTATGGTGGTGTTGGTGGTGGTAGTAGTAGTAGTTGTGTAGTAGTAGTAGTATTGTGGTGGTGTGGTGGTGGTGGTGTGGTAGTAGTAGTGGGAAGTGGTAGTAATAGTAGGGTAGTGGGTGGTAGTTGTGGTTGTGGTCGTAGTAGTAGTAGTAGTAGTAGTAGTAGAAGTAGTAGTGGTGTAGTGGTTGTGGTGGTGGTATAGTAGTAGTAATTAGTAGTAGGAGTAGTAGTAGGAGTAGTAGTAGGTAGTATAGTAGTAGTGATAGTGTAGTAGCAGAATAGTGGTAGTGGTAGTTGTGTAGTATTAGTGATAGTTTAGTAGTAGCAGTTGTGGTAGTTAGTATGTTGTGGTAGTGATAGTGAGATAGTGGTAGTGGTGATGGTAGTAGTAGTAGTCGGTAGTAGGAGTAGTAGTGAGTAGTAGTGGTAGTAGTGGTGTAGTGGTGTGGTGGTAGTAGTAGTGTAGTAGTAGAAGCGGTATGAAGTAGATTCTAGTAGTATCGGTGGTGCGTGTAGTAGTAGAACAGTAGTCGTGGTTGTAGTAGGAGTAGTAGTGTTGGTGGGGTGTGGTGTAGGTGTAGTAGTGTTATGGTAGTAGTTGTAGTAGTGGTGTGTAGTAGTAGTAGTGTTAGTAGTAGTAGTAGGTATAGTGGTTGTGGTGGTGGAGTAGTTGTAGTAGTAGTAGTGTAGTAGTAGTGGTAGTATCCGTAGTAGTAGTAGTGGTAGTATCAGTAGTAGTGGTAATAGTGGTACTGGTGGTAGTTGTAGTAGTAGTGGTAGTGGTGGTAGTAGTAGTAGCAGTGGGAGTAGTAGTAGTAGTGGTTGTATTGGTGGTAGTAGTAGCATTAGTAGTAGCATTAGTAGTAGCAGTAGTAGTAGCAGTAATAGTAGTGATAGTGGTGGTGGTAGTGGTAGTGGTAGTGGTGGTGGTGGTGGTGGTGGTAGTAGTGGTAGTAGTGGTAGTGGTAGTAGTAGTGGCAGTAGTGGTAGTGGTTGTGGTAGTAGTGGTTGTGGTGGAGGTGTATTTGTGGTAGTAGTAGTGGTGTAGTTGTAGTAGTGTAGTAGTAGTAGTAGTAGTAGTAGTGATAGTAGTAGTAGGTAGTAGTGGTGGTGGTGTGGTGGTGGTGGTAGTAGTTGTAGTGTTGTAGTAGTAAGAGTTAGTAGTAGTAGTATTGTAGTAGTAGTTAGTTTAGTAGTAGTGGTGGTTCAGTAGTAGTGGTAATAGTTTGTGTGGTGGAGTTGTAGTATTAGAAGTAGTTAGTAGTTGTAGTGGTGGTAGTAGTAGTAGCAGTGGGAGTAGTAGTGTGTGGTTTCTGTATTGGTGGTAGTATAGCGTAGTAGTAGCTAGTAGTAGTAGCAGTAGTAGTAGCGTAGTGGTGGTGGTGGTGCTAGGTGTGGTGAGTGGTGGTGGTGGTGGGGTGTGTTAGTGTAGTAGCAGTAGTGGTAGTGGAGTGTGGTGGTAGTAGAGTAGGGTAGTTGTTGGGGTAGTAGTATGGTGTAGTAGTGTAGTAGTAGTGTATTAGTGTATTAGTAGTAGTATGTGGTAGTAGCAGTAAAAGTGGTGGTAGTTGTAGTAGTAGTAGGTTAATGGTAGTAGTATGTTGTGGTAGTAGTAGAGTAGTGGTGTAGTAGTAGATTAGTTGTAGTTGTGGTAGACATGTAGTTGGTGGTAGTGGTAGTGGTAGGAGTGTAGTGTAGTAGTCTATGAAGTAGTAGTAGTAGTATAGTAGTAGTAGTAGTAGTAGTGGAGAGGTGGAGTACTAGTAGTAGTAGTGGGGTTGTTGTTATGTGGTAGTGGTAGTAGTGTAGTGAGTAGTTTTGTGGTAGTAGTAGTAGTAGGTAGTTAGTAGTAGTTGTTTGATGTGGGTAGTAGCAGTAGTAGTGTGGAGTAGTAGTAGTAGTAGTTTGTGGTAGTAGTAGTGTAGTAGTGGTATGGTAGTGGTGTGGTGTGTGTGGTGGTAGTAGTGTAGTAGAGTAGTAGTGTAGGGGTAGTAGTAGTAATAGTTGTAGTAGCGGTAGTGTAGTGGTATGTGGTAGTAGTAGTGTAGTAGTAGTAGTGTGGTAGTGGTGGTGGTGGTGGTGTGCTATGGTGTGTAGTAGTGGTGGTAGTGGTAGTGGTAGACGTAGTAGTAGTATTGGTTAGTTTGGTGGTGGATTAGTAGTAGTATGTTGTAGGTAGTAGTAGTTTGGTGGTGGTGGGTGGTGGTGGTGGTAGTAGTAGTGGTAGAAGTGGTAGTAATAGTAGTGGTAGTAGTGGTGGTAGTTGTGGTGGTGGTCGTAGTAGTAGTAGTAGTAGTAGTAGAAGTAGTAGTGGTGGTAGTGGTTGTGGTTGTGGTAGTAGTAGTAGTAGTAGTAGTATAGTAGTAAGTAGTAGTGTATGTGGTAGTAGCAGAAATAGTGGTAGTTGTGGTAGCAGTAGTGATAGTAGTAGTAGTAGCAGTTGTGGTAGTAGTATTAGTTGTGGTAGTGATAGTAGCAGAAGTAGTGGTAGTGGTGATGGTAGTAGTAGTAGTAGTAGGAGTAGTAGGAGTAGTAGTGGTAGTAGTGGTAGTGGTGGTAGTAAGTAGTTAGTAGTAGTCGGTGGGTAGTGGTGGTAGTGGTGTGGTAGACGTAGTAGTAGTGTAGTAGGGGTAGTAGTAGTAATAGTTGTAGTAGCGGTAGTGGTAGTGGTAGTAGTAGTAGTAGTAGTAGGGGTAGTAGTAGTAATAGTTGTAGTAGCGGTAGTGGTAGTGGTAGTAGTGGTAGTGGTAGTAGTAATAATAATAATAATAATAATGTATGGAATTTATATAGCGCTGAATCTTGTAAAGCAACAAATCAAAGCGCTCAGATTTTATTTCATACCACTTTAAGTCACGGCAGATTTCTCTCCGTGAAATTCGGGCTGCTCTCCCCGGGGAGAGCGGGAGAACGCGTCGCACTTAGCGCTGCGCCACCCTTTCACCCTTTTTTTTTTTTTTTTTTTTTTTCTTCTTCTGCAGCTGTATTTGTTTCCCTATAGAGAGGCTTTTTTCTAAGAATTTTGCCAGGGACAACTCTCTGTTGCCGTGGGTTTTTTACGTGCGCTAATAATTACGTGTAACACACGGGACCTCGGTTTATCGTCTCATCCGAAAGACTAGCGCCCAGACCACCACTCCATGGTCTAAGGATGGGGGAAAAATTTCCGGTCCAAACGGGGTACGAACCGCCGCAACACTTGCCATACACCCGGACTTTTTCGCTTTCTAGACAGCGCGTTACCTCTAACACCGATCCACCTGTAGTAGTATAGTAGTAGTGTGGATAAGTGGTGGTGGTGTGGTGGTGCTAGGGTGGTAGTAGTATGGTGGAGTGTAGTGGTAGACGTAGTAGTAGTAGTAGGAGTAGTAGAGTAGTAGTGGTAAGAAGTGGGTAGTGGTGGTCGTAGTAGTAGTAGTAGTCCGTGTAGTAGAAGTCGGTAGAAGTAGAATTCTAGTAGTTAGCGGTGGTGGCGGTATAGTATAAGTAAATCAGTAGTCGTTGTTGTAGTCGGTGAAGTATGGTGGTGGTGGTGGTGGTAAGTGTAGTAGTCGTGGTCGTGGAAGTAGTAGAGGAGATAGAAGTAGTAGTGGTAGTAGTAGTAGTATAGAAGCAGGTAGACGTGGTTGTGTTGGTGGTGGTGTAGTAGTAGTGGTAGAAGTAGTAGTAGTATAGTAGTATCTAGTAGTTAGAAGTAGTAGTAGTGTATAACCGTCGTCGTAGAAGTGGTAGATATCCGTAAGTAAGTATAGTGGTAGTATCCTATAGTAGTAGTGGTAGTATCCGTAGTAGTAGTAGTGGTAGTATCCGTAGTAGTAGTAGATGGTTAGTAGCAGGTAGAGTAGTAGTGGAAGTTATCAGTATAGTGGATAAAGTGGTATGGTGATGTTTGAGTAGATAGTGGTAGTGGAGGTAATAGTATAAGCAGTGGGAGTAGTAGTAGTAGTGGTTGTCATGGTGGTAGTAGTAGTCAGTAGTAGTAGCAAGTAGTATAGCAGTAGCAGTAGCAGTAATAATAGTGAAGTGTGTGGTAGTGGTAGTGGTAGTTTGTGGTGAGGTGGTGTGGTGGTAGTAGTGGAGTGGTATAGTAAGTGTAGTAGTAGTGGTAGTAGTAGAAGTGGTTGTGGTGGTGTATTAGTAGTGGTAGGTAGTCGGTGGGTAGTATGTATTATGTAGTAAGTAGTGGTAATAGTGGTAGAAGGTGGAAAGTTGTAGTATTAGAAGTGTAGTAGTGGAAGTGGTGGTAGTAGTAGTAGCAGTGGAGTAGTAGTATTAGTGATTGTATTGGTGGTAGTAGTAGCATAAGTAGAGCAGTATATTAGCAGTATAGAAGCAGTATAAGACGCAGTAGTAGTAGCAGTAATAGTAGTGTAGTGAGGGTGTGGTGGTGGTGGTGGTGGTGGATGGTGTAGTCGTAGGTAGTGCGGGGAGAGGTATTAGAAGTAGTAGTACTGGTGGAAGGCGTAGTAATAGTAGCAATAGTAGTAGTAGTCTTTGGGTGGGGTAGTAGTAGTAGTAGTAGTAGTAGTATAGCAAGTAGTAGTTGTATGGTGGTGATAGTAGTAGTAGTGGTGGAAGTATCCGTTTAGTTGGTGGTAGTGGTAGTATGTATAGAAGTAGAGTAGTTGTAACGGAAATAGTAGATAGTAGGTAGTAGTATTCGTAGTGGTGGTAGTAATTAGTATTACGTAGTAGTAGTTGTAGGAAGCAATTTTTTAGCTTGTAGTGGTAGTAGTAGTAGTAGTAGTAGTAAGTCTAGTAAGTTAAAAGTAGTAAGTTGTAGTGGAGTAGAAGCAGCAGTAGTAGTGATTGGAAGTGGTGGTAGTAGGAGTAGTAGTGGTCGTGGGTGGTGTAGTGGAAGGAGTAGTATAAGTAGTGGGGGTAAGGCATAGTGGTAGTGGTCAAAGTGGTAGTGGTAGTAATCGTAGTAGTCGACGTGGTGTGGTGGTGGGTAGTATAGATAGTAAGAAGTAATATGTAGTAGTAGTAGTAGTAGATAGTAGTAGTATAATAGTATAGAAGCAGCAGTAGTAGAGATATGGGTGGTATTGTGGTAGTAAGTAGTAGTCGTCGTCGTAGTACTATTTGTAGTATAGAAGCAGCAGTAGTAGTGGTGGAAGTGTGGAAGTAGTAGTAGTCTGGTAGTAGTACTATTAGTCATAGAGTGGTAAGAAGCAGTAGTACAGTGGTACGTATAGTAGTATAGTAGAGTAGTGATGTATGTTTTAGTCATTAGAAGTAGTAGTGGTAGTAGCAGTTGTAGTAGTAGTTGTGGTGTTAAAAAAAAGGTTTTTTAGAAACTAGGAAGTGGATAGTAGTAGTAGTTAGTAAAGTGGTGGTAATAGTCAGTGGGTTGATGTAGTAGAATAGTGTTAGGGTTGTGGTGGTAAAATAGAACTTGAGGACGCAGTAGTAGTAGTAGTAGATATAGTGGTGTGGTAGTAGTCGTAGTGTTAGTGTTGGTGGTAGTAGTAGTATAGTGGAGGTAGTAAAGTAGTGGTTGTAGTAGTAGTAATTAGTAGTGGTGTCGTAGCAATAGTAGAGGTAGTAGTAGAAGCAGCAGCAGCAGCAGCCAAAGGAGTAGGAGAGTAGGAGAGGAGGAGTAGTGTAGTAGTAGTGGTGTGGTGGTGGTGGTTGGTGTGGATGGTGGTTTGTAGTAAAAGTGGTGGTAGTATTAGTTAGTCGTGGTTGTATATAGTAAAAAGGTGAAGTAGTCGTAGTAGTAGTAGTAGTGAAGTGTGATGGAAGTGGTAGTCAATATAGTAAAAGTGGAGTAGTGGTGGTAGTAGTAGTAGTTAGTATAAGTAGTGGTAGTAGCAGTAGTAGTGGTAGTGGTAGTGGTGGTAGTACATGACATGGCAGTAGTAGTAGTAGTAGCAATGATGGAAGTAGTAGTAGTAGTTGTAGTAAGTAGTAGTAGTAGTTGTAGTAGTAGTGGTAGTAGTTGTAGTAGTAGTAGTAGAGGTGGAAGTAGTATCAGTAGTAGTAGTCGTTGTTGAAGTAGTAGTAGTAGAGTAGTAAGTAGTAGTAGTAGTGTAGTATAGTAGTAGTAGTAGTGTAGTAGTAGTTTAGTAGTGTAGTAGTGTGGTGGTAGTGGTAGTGGTGGTAGGTAGTGTAGTGAGTTAGTA
Organism: Rapana venosa; assembly: GCA_028751875.1. Taxonomy (NCBI): domain Eukaryota; kingdom Metazoa; phylum Mollusca; class Gastropoda; order Neogastropoda; family Muricidae; genus Rapana; species Rapana venosa. The sequence goes on along the minus strand of CM054154.1, from coordinate 23,297,844 downwards.
GTATTAGTGGTGGTAGTGGTAGTAGCAGTAGTGGTAGTAGTAGTGCTAGTAGTAGTGGTAGTAGTAGTGGTGGTGGTGGTAGTGGTAGTAGCATTAGTGGTGGTAGTGGTAGTAGCAGTAGTGGTAGTAGTAGTGCTAGTAGTAGTGGTAGTAGTAGTAGTGGTAGTGGTAGTAGTAGTGGTGGTGGTAGTGTAGTAGTAGTAGTAGTATTAGTAGTAGTGGTAGTAGCAATAGTAGTGGTAGTGTGTACTACATGAGAGTGGTAGTAGTAGTAGTAGTAGTAGTGGTGGAAGTAGTATAGTATAGTAGTAGTAGTTGTAGTAAGTAGTAGTTGTGAGTAGTAAGTAGAAGTAGAAGTGGTAGGTGGTGGTGTGGTGGTGGTGGTGGTGTGTGGTAGTAGTAGAAGTAGAAGTAGAAGTAGTAGTAGTAGTATGTAGTAGAAGTAGTAGTAGTAGAAGTAGTAGTAGTGGTATTAGTAGGAGTAGTAGTAGTATAGTAGAAGTAGAAGTAGTAGTGTTTAGTAGTCATAGTGTAGTAGTAGAAGTAAGAAGTAGTAGTAGTTGTAGTAGTGGTTTAGTAGAAGAGTAAGTAGAAGTAGTAAGTAGAAGTAGTAGTAGTAATGGTGGTAGTGTGGTGGTAGTAGTAGTAGTGGTAGTAGTACTAGTATTGGTGGTAGTGGTGGTAGTAGTACTAGTAGTGGTAGTGGTAGTAGCAGTAGGAGTGGTAGTAGTAGTATTAGTAGTGGTAGTGGTGGTTGTAATAATAGTATTGTAGTAGTAGTAGTAGTAGTAGTAGTAGTAGTAGTAGTAGTAGTAGTAGTAGTAGTAGTAGTAGTAGTGGTAGTAGAGGTGGTAGTAGTAGATTCTAGTAGTAGTAGTAGTGGTGGCGGTAGAAGTAGTAGTGGTGGTGTGTGGTGGTGGTGGTGGTGTGGTGGTGGTGTGGTGGTGGTGGTGGTGGTGGTAGTAGTAGTAGTAGTGGTAGTGGTAGTAGTAGATTCTAGTAGTTATGTGGTGGTAGTAGTAGTAGTCGTAGTGTTGTGATAGTGATAGTAGTAGTAGTCGTAGTGGTGGTAAGTGTAGTAGAAGTAGTAGGTAGTGTAGTAGTGGATAAGTAGTAGTAGTAGTAGTTGTGGTAGTGGTGGTGTAGTGGGTGTAGTAGTAAATAGTAGTATAGTAGTATGGTGGTGGTAGTGGTGTAGTAGTAATAGTAGTAGTAGTAGTAAGTGTGGTGGTGGTGGTGGGTGTGGTGTGGTGGTGGTGTGTGGTGGTAGTAATAGTAGTGGTGGTAGTGATGGTAGTAGGTGTGGTAGTGGTGGTAGTGGTATTGATAGTGGTGGAAGTAGTAGTAGTAGTAGTAGAAGTAGTAGTAGTTGTAGTAGTAGTGGTAGTGGTAGTGCCAGTAGTAGTGGTAGTAATAGTGGTAATGGTAGTGGTGGTGGTGGTGGTAGTATAGGTAGTAGTAGTAGTAGTAGTAGTAGTAGTTGTATTTGGAGTGTTAGTAGTTGTAGTGGTGGTGAAGTGGTGATTGTAAATGTAGCAGTAGCAGTGGTAGTAGTTGTAGATGTAGCAGCAGTAGTAGTTGTAGATGTAGCAGCAGTAGCGGTAGTAATTGTAGATGTAGCATCAGAAGTTGCTGTAGATGTAGCATCAGAAGTAGCTGTAGATGTAGCGGCACAAGTATTTGTAAATGTAGCAGTAGCAGCGGTAGTAGGTGTAGATGTAGCAGCAGTAGCACTTGTAGATGTAGCAGTAGTAGTAGTTGTAGATGTAGCAGCAGTAGCAGTAGTAGTTGTAGATGTAGCATCAGATGTAGCTGTAGATGTAGCATCAGAAGTAGTTGTAGATGTAGCAGCAGTAGTAGCTGTAGTCGAAGAGGCAGTAGCAGGAGAAGTAGAGGTACATGTAGTGTGTGTGTGTGTGTGTGTTGTGTGTGTGTGTGTGTGTGTGTGTGAGAAGAGAGAGAGAGAGAGATAGGGAGAGAGAGAGAGAGAGGGGGGGGTGGAGGGTGAATAATTATTGTTGATGGGAAGTTGTTCATTTCTGGAGGTTTATTATTTTTATTTTGTTTCATTGTAGGCATACTCCGTCTCCCTCCCCCCACCCCCTCTCCCTCCATGCCCTCCCTCCTTCTTGCCTCTTCTCTCTTTCTCAATCCCTCGCTTATCCCGCGCTATCCCTCCCCCTCTACTCTGTGTCTGTCTCTCTCTGACTTTCTGTCTTTGCATCTTATCTGTCTCATCTCATTCTCTCTCCTCCCCCCCCTCACTCTCCTGCCCCCACCCACCCCCACCCTTTCTCTCCTTCCCGCACCCGCCTCTCCTTCTCTCCCCCCTCCCACCCTTTCTCCTCTCTCTTTTCCGCCCCCCTCGCCTCTGATAGCAACTTACTGGTGGTGTTTTTTTTAATTGACTTTGCCAAAGCAATTGATGCACAGAACATATCCTTTTAATCCGTAAATAGGTACCGAATAAATTTTCTGACGATGCTTTGGTCACTCAGAAATCAGTTCTTAAAATCGAACCCACACTGTTTGGGTAGATAATGAGCATTCGGAATTTGTCACAAAAATGTGGTGTTCCGCAAGGATCAGTATTAGGGCCTCTTCTTTTTTCACTATATCTCAATGACCTTCCTTTATTCATTACTAAAGGCTCTTTGCTGATGATACTACTATCTACTCTTCTCATTCTGACTTGAAACAACTATCAAACTCTACGCAAGAAAATGCTGATCAATTGCTGGAATGGACCAGACTTAATCATATGGCCATAAATGACCAAAAAACTAAATTCATGATAATTACGTCTCGACAAAAACGACAAAACGTAACCTTTGCTCTGCCACAAGTTTATCTCGGTAACACTATTACAGAAGTAGATACTCACAGACTCTTAGGAGTTACTATTGATAATGATCTTTCCTGGTCACCCCATATTGACTTCTTATACAAACGAATCTCTCAAAGGATATTTCAACTCTCTAAAATCAAACACTTTCTAGACCTAGATTCTCGTAAACATTTCTACTATGCATATATCCAATCCTTTATTGATTATGCCTCAACATTATATGATGGGTGCAGTGCTAATAGTTTAAAACCTCTTTCAAGAATCCATAAACGAGCTCTTAAATGGTACTCTTTAAGTCTTCGACTTTATTACCCCAAGACTATATTAAATTGAACATTCTCCACCTAACTTTTTATTTGGAATATAATAAAGCAATAATAATTATCGCATAATGAACGGTCTGGCTCCATCTACACTGACTAATAAGTTTCCAATTAACCAGTCAAGGTACACAAATAACACAGTAATACCGAAACCAAGCCTAGATCTTTACAAGACAAGCCTTCGTTACTCTGGAGGAACTCATTACCAAAAAATCTTTAAAATAAAAATAGCATTACTTCTTTTAAGTATAATTATAAATCTGACTTGTTCCAGAAGATTAGTCAAATATGCTACTAAACTATTCAGTTTTACGCTTGTTAAATTGAGGTAACTGTTCACTCACTCACTCAGTCCCATGTCTCAAAGGACGTAGGGGGGACATGAGAGAAGACGCGACAGATCTTTTTCCATGCTTCACGATCTTGTGTGGCTAGTAAGTGTTGCAGGGGTTGGGCGGTCCATTCTTTGATGTCAACCCATGATTTCTTTTGGCGGCCTCTTCTCTTGCCTTCAACTGTTCCCTGCAGGATGGTTTTTGCTAGGGTGTTGTGTCTTGTGGTGTGACCAAACCACATCAGTTTTCTCCTCTTTATGATGGAGAGCAGAGGTTCTTGGGGGCCCACACGCTTTTTGATTTCTTCTTTCACATAGTTGTTGGTCTTGTGTTCTTTGAAATGATATTTTGAGGAGCCCTTCTGGGGCACTTGCCCTCGAATGCTTGATTCTCCTCTCTAGCCTGCTGACAGGGTCCATGATTCACAGCCATATAGAGGATAGAATCACGGGGATTTGTAAAGGTGATATTTGGTGCAGAAGCTGATGTTGTTGCTTCTGATGATCCCAGTCTGGCTAAGCAGATGTTGCTGTTGCAATGCGAGCTTTCACTTCTTTTTTTTGATGTGCCTCTTTGTTGGGATGGAGCCTAAGTATTGTTTGGGCTCACCTCTTCCAGAAATTTCTCCATTCATCCTTATTTCCGTGCCTCATTACTAGCGCTGTTGACCATGATTTTTGATTTCTCTGTACTGACCTCCATGCCGTATGCCTCGCTCGATCTGATAGACTATCTGTGAGGTTTTGTAGTTCTTGTTTCTGCCGCCCATGAGGTCTTTCATCTGCAAATCTGAGGTTTCAAGGGGTCTTCCACCAATGGAGATGGAAGTGTGGTGTTTTGCAGTGTCTCTGTCATGATGTTTTCGAGAAGGGGTTGAAAAGTGCAGTGAGAGAAGGCAGCCCTGACGGACCCCAACCGTGGTCTTGAAGAACTCGCCATGGGGTTGTTCATGAAAACTGCACTTCTTGCGTTCTCGTACAGTGCCTTGATGACTTCAATGAGGCAGTTGTCAATGTTGAAGTGCCTGAGTACTTGCCAAGCCGTCATGCAATAAACCCCGTCAAAGGGGCCCTTTTTTAAGTCAGAAATTTTGAAACAATCTTTTTTGGGGGTTGGAGATGTTTCTCTATCAGAATTCTCAGTTGAAAATTTGTTCCATTGTGCTGCGTTTTGGTCTAAAGCCGGCTTGTTCTTCTGCCAGAGTTTTTCTGCTTGTTTTTCAGTCTGTTGAGACTACCCGCAGCATGATCTTGCTAGGAAAGCTATGAGACTGATGGTTCTGTAGTTCTGGCTTGCTTGGTTTCCTTTCTTGGTAGGGGTATTACAAGGAAATGTGTCCATTCTTCTGGCCATTTTTTGGGGTCGTGAATCTTCTGACAAAGTCTGTGAATCGCCTTGCTGTTTCATTCCCTCCATTTTTTATGAGTTTTAGCTGGATGTTATCGATTTTCCCGGGACTTTCCCTTCTTCAATTGTTTATTAGCTTATCTACTTCACACCTTAGTATTGGTGGGCTTTATCTTGGGGGTCAGGGGGTTTTTCAAAACTATGTTTGGATCTGGGCGTAGTGGGGAGTTATACAATCCCTCACAGTATTCCGTCCAAACGTTGGAGGTTGGGATTGCTTTCCGTTAAAAATTTCCTTCTTTGCTTCAATAACAAGGCTTTAGGGTGTGTGGTTTTAGTCAGTGATTTCAGAGTGTCGTAAGCTAGTTTCTGTTTCCCTTGGCCATACCAACTTCGATGCTGTGGCATTGTTCTTCTATCCACGCTTCTTGGCTTCTCTCATCTTTTTCCTCACTTCTCTGTGGCGTTTCCTGTATTTGTTGTTGGGTTTGACTTGTGAACTTTGTTTCTTAAGCTCTCTTCTTTTGTCGCAGAGGTCAAGAACCTCATTTGTCACCCAGGTTGTTTCTTTGTTCTGCTTCTTCCTAATATTTTTTTTGCTGCTGTCAATAGCACTTCTTTGATGTTGTTGGCTATGTGTCCCCCATCATTGTCGATGGCTGTGAGTGCGCAAACTTTCCTCCAATGTTGGCTTGGAAATCTCAACCCTGTTGGGTCTCTGATTTTTCCAGATCAAATCTTAAACGTGGGTTTTTTTGGCTGTTGTTTTGCTTTCAGTTTCAGCTTGATGGTGGTAAGTACAAGGTCGTGGTCACTGCCAATGTCAGCTCCTGGGAATGTTCTTGTGTTTGCCTTGTTTATGCTGGATTTGAATCTTTGGGGTGACAGAATGTAGTCAATTTGATTGTGAATCAGACCATTTGGTGAGTGCCAAGTTGATGTTCTGGATGGCTTGTGAGGATGGAGTGTGTTTGCCAGAGTTGGTTTGTGCTTCTGTTGGCACCACATAAAAAAATTACTTTGAGAAGAGTACATGAAATTAACATAGACATACTGTATACCCAATCTTTCATACTGTGCGCATTTGGTAATTTTCCATGTCAGTTGATTTTTTCTTGGTGGGAGTGGGGGGGGGGAGGGTTTTTGGTTTGTTAGTTTATTTTTGTGGGGTTTTTTTTTTTTTTTGGGGGAGGGGGCGTTTTTGTGTGTTTTTTGTTGTGGTTTATTTTTGGTTGGGTTGTTTGGGGCTATTTATGTTGGTTTGGTTGGTTTTTGTTTTTTTAGGGATGGGGTTTGTTTGGGTTTTTTTGAGGGAGGAGATGTTGGGGTTTTCTTTTTTTTATTGTTGCTTTTTCGTTTTATTTTTGAGGGTTATGTTTGATTGCTTGATTCTTTGGGGAGTTGGGGGAGGGGGGGTTGCGTGATTTTCTTTTTTTGCCAGAAGGGGTTGTTTTGGTTTTGCCAGTGGGCTGGATGTAAAAAAGCAACTACTGCTTATTCTATTACCCTCTTTGAATAAAAAGTTTTCAAAGTTTTCAAGTTTTCAAAAATGTTTTCTCTCCCCCGCCCCCTCTCTCTCTATCTCCCCTCTCTCCCCGCTCCCCCCCCCCCATCCCCACCTCTCTTCCCGCCCCTCTCTCACCCTACTACACCACCGCCCACTCTCTATCTCTCTCTCTCTCCCCCGCCCCCGCTCTATCTCGTCATCTCTCTCCCCCGCCCCTCGCGATCTCTCTCTCTCCCGCCCCCACCCCCTCCTCCCCTGCTCCCCTCTCTCTCTCTATATAATAACAATCATCCTCTCTCTCCCATCTCTCTCACACCGCCCCCTCGCGCCTACTCACTACTCTCCCCGCCTCCCTCTCTTCTCTATCAATCTCTCTCCCTCCCCGCACCCCATCTCAATCTCTTCTCTCCCCCGCCCCGTCTCTATCTCTCTCTCTCTCCCCCGCCCCCTCTCTATCTCTCACTCTCTCCCACTCCCGCCCCCTCATCTATCTCTCTCTCTCTCATCCCCGCCCCCTCTCTATCTCCATCTCCCTCCCCCCCCCCCCTCTCTTTATTCTCCTCCTCCCCCCCCTCTCTTCTCCCCTCCCCCCCCCCCCCCCCCCCCCCCCCTCTCTATCTCCTCTCCCCCCCCCCTCTTTTCTCTCCCCCCCCCCCTCTTCTCTCTCCTCCCCCCCCTCTCTTCCCTCCCTCTCCCCCCCCCTCTTTTCTCCTCCCTCTCCCCCCCCTCCCCTTTCCTCTCCTCCCCCCCCCCCCCTTTCTCTTTCTCCTTCCTCTTTTTCTCTTTTTTTTTCCCCCCCTTCTCTATCCTTTTTCTCCCCCTTCTCCCCCCCCCTCTCTTCCACTCTCCTCCCCCCCCCCTCCCTCCTCTCCAACCCCCCCCCCCTCCCTCTAACTCTACCCCCCCCCTCCTATCTCCTCTCTCCCCCCCCTCTCTCTCCTCTCTCTCGGCCCCTCTCTAAATCTCCTCCCCTCCCTCCCCTCTACCCTTTTCTTCTCCTTTCCCTTTCTCCCCCCCTCTACTTCTCCCTCTCCCCCCTCCCCCACCCCCTTTTAAAACTTCTCCCCCCCCCCTTACCCCCAAATCTATCTCCATCCTCCCCCCCCCCCCAAACCCCCTTCACCTTCTCTCTCTCCCCCCGTTTCCCCTCTCCCCTCTTTTTTTTTCCTTCCCTCTACTCTCCTCTTTGCCCCTTTTTCTCCTTTCCTTCTCCCCCCCCCCCCCTTCCCTCCCCCCCCTTCTTTCTTTTTCCCCTCTCTCCTCTGCTTTTTCTTCCTCCTTCTCTCCCCCCTTCTTGCCTCTTCTCTCCCCCCTTTTTAAAAAAAACTTCCTATTCTCCTTTTCCCTCCTCTCCCCTTCCTTTTTCTCTTTTTCTCCCCCCTTACCCCTCCCCCTCCCCTTTTTTCCCCTCTCCCTTCCTTCTCTCTCTTCTCCTTTTCCTTTTTAAAAACCTTCTCTTTTCAACCCTTTTTCTCCCTTTCCCTCCTTTTTCTTCCTCTCTCTCTCCTTCCTCTCTCCCCTTCTCTCTCTTCTTCTTCTTCCCGCTCCTTCTCCTCCTCTCCTCTCCTCCCCCTTTCTCCTAAAGTTCTTCCTCTCCTCTTTTTCCTCTCTTTCCTTTTTCCTTTTCCCCCCCACCCCTTTTCCCCCCCAGTTCTTTCTCCTCTTTCCCCACCCCCTCCCCAAATTTCCTCTCTCCCTTCCCCCCCCTCTATCTTCCCCCCCCCCCCGCCCCCCTCGTTTTCCTCCCCGCCCCCCCCTCCCCTTTTCTCCCCCGCCCCCTCTTTTATCTCCTCTCCCCCCCCCCCCCCCCTCTCTCTCTCCCCCCCTTTAACTCTTCCCCCCCCCCCCCCCTTTCCCCCTATCTCACTCCCCCACCCCGCCCCCCTTCTCTGTCTCCCCCCCCCCCCCTCTCCTCTCCCCCGCCCCCTCTCTTCCCCCCATTTAACTTCCTCCCCCGCCCCCCCCCCCCTCTTTCTCCCCTCTCGCCCCCCCCTCTCCTCTCCCCCCCCTCTTTTCTCTCTTTCTCTCCCGGGGCCCCCCCCCTATCTCTCCCCCCCGCCCCCTTTTTTATCTCTCCCTCTCCCCCCTCCCCCCTCCCTCTCCCCCCCCCCCCCCTCTCTTTCCCCCCCTTTCCTCTTCCTCTTTCCCCCCCCCTCCTTTCTCTCTCTCCCCCCTCTCACCCCCCCTCTCCCCCCCCTCTTTTCTCTCTCCTCTCCCCTCTCTCATCTCTCCCCTCCCCCCTTCTCCACCCTTCCTCCCCCTAAAATTCCAAAACCCCCCGTTTCCCCCCCTCCCCCCCCCAAAAAAAAAACCCCCTCCCTCCCCTCTCTCTCCCCAAATTGGGTTTTTTTTATATTTTCGAGAAATAGAAATAAAAACCTTTGGAAAGCAAACAGCATTTTTAGAATCATAGCAACAACAATTTTGTATGAAACTTAGGGCGGTCAATTAAACAATGAACATGAACATAACATGACGGCTGCTGAGCGCAAATTAAACCAGCAACAAAAAAAAAATTTTTTTCCCAATCCATTGCAACTTTGCTAATGAAAGGGAGAATAACGAAAGGGAAACCCCAGTTTTTTAGAATAAACACACAAAACCCACACACCCACAAAAAACCCCCCAAAAAAATAAGGAAAGAAAGAGAGAAGAGAGAGGAAAAGAGAGAGAGGAGAAAGAGCAACTTAGGAAAATAACATCTACAAGGCCAAAAATACTGTTAGTTCATAGAATACTAAGCAGTGGCAATTATTGAATAAATCGTGTACTATATCAGATAATCATTGCAAAACATTGCTATTCATTATTACAGTTTCTTGCTTTCTTTTCAACAATCACACAGACATCAGTGGAGAGCAAAAAGAGTTAATTAAGTACCTCCAGCCTGAATGAAGACAACCCCAAAAAAAGCTAAACCCTCCGACAAGAAATATTTCCCAAAAAAACTGTTTGGGAAACAATAAAAAAACTGGTGGACAATTTTAACGTAGAAAAGGGTTTTTTTTCAAAACTGAATTCGGGCTGCCTGATAAAAAATTTTTAAATGAACGTAAAATTTGGGGGGGGGGGGGGGGGGGGGGGGGGGGGGGGGAAAGGGGGGCCCCAATTTGTAGGCACGTAAAAATCAAAGTTAGGACCAAAAAAGCAAATAGGTTCCCTTGTCTCGTGCGCGTTACCACAGGCACATGAAGGATTTGTCCCGCTATATGGCGATGGGAAAAATCAAATTTTAAAAACACTTATTCCGATCAAAATCGCCCAAAGCAATATCTGCTCTTTTTTTTTCAACCCTGATAAAAATACAAAGGGACAGCGGGGTCCCTCCCGAGATAAATATCTTTTTAGCTGATTTAAAAAATGACTATTTTTTAATACTTCTGATAAAGAGTTCCACAATACAGTAGTAGTAGAGGGGAAAAAAGAGTCATATATATATTCCCTTGGGGCACTGTGGTTTAAACTGCGTTCAAAAAGGGCCCCCCTTTTATGGAGGGATTGATCTTTTTACTAGTGCAGGGAACAAAATCAAATTAAAATATGGGGGAGATCAACCCTTTACCATTTTTTGTTTCTGGCAGAGTTTGTGTCATTCTCCTCTCTTTTGAGTCGGAAAACCCCGGGCCCTTTGGAAAACTTCCCTTTTTTGGGTTTTATCTGAATTATTTTAAATTTTTTTTTTGGTTTGGTTTTTGCTCCTTAGAATTGGGTTTCTTCTTTTAAAAAGGGGTCCCACCCTTAACCCAAAGTGGTCGTTTGGGAAACGAGGCTCAGAGGGCCTCACTCTCTAAGGGGACAGGTTGGGCCCCATAACCTATTGGGCGTAGGGGGGGCGAGGCTTTAGGAAACCCCACTTCTCTAGTGGGCCCCTTTTGAGGGCGGGGGTGGCCATCCCTCTCCTTGGGATTGGCTCTTTACCCGGGTTTTAAAAAAAAACCCCAACCAAACCCCCCAAAAACCCCAAAAACTAAAATCCCCTTTATTAGGACAATGTCAGGTTTAAAATTTAAAGGTAAATAGGGTGAGATGGGGAAGATTATGAGGGGGGGTGGGGTGTGTGGTGTGTGTGTGTGTGGGTTGTGGGGCGTGTGTGCGTTGGGGTTTTGGGTGAGAGATTGTTGTGTATGTTTGTGGGGATTGTAAGTTTTGTGTGTTTGTGTTTTGTGTGTGTGGTTTTTTTGGTTTGTAAGTTTTGTGTTTGGATTTTTTGTGTTGGGATTGTATGTGTGTGTGTTTTTGTGTGTGTGTGTTGGGGGTGGGGTGTGTGTGTGTGGGTGTTTGTGTGTGTGTGTGTGTGTGTGTGGGTTTGTTTAACTGTTTTATTTTGCGTGACTGTGAAGAATAGGGGAAGGGAAGTACTTTGAAATTTTTGTAAAGCGGGTTTTTTGCTAATTGTTTTGTTGCATCATCAAACATCATCCCCATCAACATGCTTTTTCATCATCATCGTCTCGGCATTTCTACCACTTCTACCCACTACTAAAAACATTTTTCAAACCCCAGCAGGCCCTCATTTTATGTTCATGTTTTTATTGTTTAATTGACACGCCCCCTAAACTACATATAAGCTTGTTTTTTGCTATGATTCTAAAAAACGCTACTACTACTAAATACCCACTACTAAAATTTCTATACTAACTATACTATACAAACTATACTAATACTAACTAAACCAAAAAATTTCTATACTTTCTTTCTATACTATACTATACTACCCACTATAAACTAATACAAAAAACAAATACATACTACTTAAATACTACTACTACTAACTAACAACATAGGAAGGTTGTGTGCGAACGCCTGCAAACACTTGCGCACACGTTAAAACCTGTTCCGCTTTTCAAAAAGTAGGGGCCCTTGTGGGCCGGGGGGAAAAAATGACAAAATTTTCAAAATCGCATCACAAGGGGTGCTTTTCCATTATCCTCCCATAAATATCCCCCCAAAAAAACTTTTTAAAAGTCATCTGAGCCCCTTTGATTTTGC
>CM054154.1:23253199-23285995 GCA_028751875.1 Rapana venosa | reverse complement strand
CCCCCCCCCCCCCCCCCCCCCCCTAGAACATCTCGAGCGTGCGGGTTAAAATCCTGTTCCGCTTTTCGTAAGAGTAGGCCATTGTGTGGCCGGTGGTGGGAACAGATGACAAACAATTTACAAAACTGCATACACACGGAGACTGGATGTAAAAAAGCACATAAGCGCTTATTCTATTATCCTCGATATAATAGAATAAAAAAAAAACCCAACCTCAAACCCATGCCAAAGGCTACAACTGTCCATCTAGCCACAGGCCTGCAAAGGCTGCACACCAGTATTAAAAAAATCACTCTTTTCCTTCTGTTTTTCTATGTAACTCTTATATTCATACCGCATGTACTAAGGCATCCACAGAAATAAAAACCACTTTTTGTGTGAAAGACTAGCCTCTGACTCAAAACTCATGTGATTTTGAACAACATTTTTTGGTAGGTTTGAAATTTTTTAATTTTTCAGCAAACACTTGTACCCCCCTCAGTCCTTTGTCGTCTGCTGAGCTTCCTTACGGCAATATGCATGCGCAGGGGTCAACGCTGTAGGAATACAGGTAAACCTCATTTGATGGTTATTTCCAACTTTCTCGTGACTGCCTGGTATTGCTCTATGTCCTCAATCCAAAAAAAAACCAAGTGCACAGTCCATTTTTTCATGATTTAAAAAAACCCTGTGAAAATCACCAACATTTTTGTTCCACTCCCACTCTATACAAGATACTACCTGACCCCCAAATTAATACCGATGTGTAGCCTGTATATGCTCTATAAAATCACCAACATTTGTGTTCCACTTGAACTCTATACAAGATACTACCTGACCCCCAAATTAATACCGATGTGTAGCCTGTATATGCTCTATAAAATCACCAACAATTTTGTTCCACTCGCACTCTATACAAGATACTACCTGACCCCCAAATTAATACAAGATACTACCTGACCCCCAAATTAATACCGATGTGTAGCCTGTATATGCTCTATAAAATCACCAACATTTTGTTCCACTCGAACTCTATACAAGATACTACCTCACCCCCAAATTAATACCGATGTGTAGCCTGTATATGCTCTATAAAATCACCAACATTTTTGTTCCACTCCACTCTATACAAGATACTACCTGACCCCCAAATTAATACCGATGTGTAGCCTGTATATGCTCTATAAAATCACCAACATTTGTGTTCCACTCGCACTCTATACAAGATACTACCTGACCCCCAAATTAATACCGATGTGTAGCCTGTATATGCTCTATAAAATCACCAACATTTTTGTTCCACTCGCACTCTATACAAGATACTACCTGACCCCCAAATTAATACCGATGTGTAGCCTGTATATGCTCTATAAAATCACCAACATTTTTGTTCCACTCGCACTCTATACAAGATACTACCTGACCCCCAAATTAATACCGATGTGTAGTCTGTATATGCTCTATAAAATCACCAACAATTTTGTTCCACTCACACTCTATACAAGATACTACCTGACCCCCAAATTAATACCGGTGTGTAGCCCGCGAGGCAGGGCAAGTCTGGTGCCACATTTTTGGAGCAAGGAGTTTTCTCCCTTTTGGGGCACAGACGTAGGCCATCATGCGCTGCTCTCCCCTTACCGACCTGATAAACATGTTGAGATCAAAATAATGTTCAACCTTGGCAACAAACGCACCCCCTAAACTTTCCATGCTCGGGGCCCCCCCCCAAAAATAAAAAATTTCAGATTGATGGCGGGGCAGATATTCACATTTAAATTAAGGGAGGCAGAAATTCGGATTTATGAGCCCCAAAAATTCAGATCCATATTCGAGGGGAAGGGGGTGGGGGGAGGAAGAGGGGGAGGGGGGAGGGAGAGGGGGGGAGAGATTCAGATTTATGTACAAAACATTCACATCACAAACATTCAATTCATATAAGGGGCAGAAATTCGGATTTATGAGCCCAAAAATCGGATCCATATTCGAGGGGAAGGGGGGGGGGGGGGGGGGGGGGAGAGAGGGGGAGGGGGGGGGGAGAAATTCAGATTTATGCACAAACAGTCACATCATATAAAAAGGCAGAAATTCTGATTTATGAGCCCAAAAATTCAGATCCATATGGGGGAGGGGAGGGGATGGGGGGAGGGGGGAGGGAGAAATTCAGATTTTTTTTCTCTCTTTTTTTTTTTTAATGCACGATCACCTGAATCATACACGATTGTTTTCATCACCGTTAGGTAAATCTACAGTTTTTTTTATTTTTTATTATTATTTTTTTTTATAATCTTTTTTATAGCAAACATTTTACATATATAATACAACATACGCACACAAAGGAACATTAAAGCCATGAGACATTCAACAATCAGCAACTATGGATAGATGTACACAAACTCTTCAATGTAAACATAGCAATGAAAATACTCTAATGAGTTTGCAATATTTCTCACAAGTTTGTCAGATTTCTTATCATTACGTCTGATCCGTTTCGAGTACAATTGGTTCAAATGCACTCCAAGCATTGAGAAAGTCTGTCAATTTGCCCTTATTCTTGCATTAAATTTTTCTATGCATATCTAGCTTTTAGTTGGTTTTGAAATACAAACAAATTTGGGATTTTGCTAGTCATTTTACACTTAAATATATATAGTTTACCAAACATTAAAATAAAATCCAATATATCATTTGTTTCTAGATACTGATCAACTCCAAAAATGACAAGTTCTCGTGACATCTTAAGAGAGTGAATATTATGACATTTTTCATTCAACAAGTGTTCAACAGCATTCCAAAAAGAACGTACAAAGTCACAGTTCCATAAAAAATGTTCAATAGAGTCTCGTTCCTTCTGACAAAGTGAACATTGTGCAGTATCTGTTACACCCATAGCACGAAGAATCACATTAGTAGCAATTATTCTATGTACAATTCTAATTTGTAGCCATTTAAATTGTACATCTCTGGTTCTGTGTATTTTGCTGAAAATTTTGTCCCATGGTATACATGCATTTATTTTTTCTGACCATTTGGAGCAACATTTTGGTTTATTGTTATCGGATGTTAGGATTTCATAGTACTTTTTTGCTCCTTTATGTACGCTCAATATACACTTTATTGCACAAAACATACCTCCATGTTGAGTAGTTTTATCATCTATATGAATTCCCGTTTTTTTAACATATTGTTTTATGGCAGATATCCATCCATTGTAGGTGATAAGTCAATACAAAAGCTTGTATCATTTAAAAATTCTTGGTATTTAACAAATTCTCCATTTTCTTTAATAAAGTGTTTTATAGAATATACCCTTTCTTTATCATTTTATCTTGTTTAACTGTAGCGTTTCCTACTTTAATATTTTCATTATAGAAGATTGGCTCCTCAAGAAGCTCGTACTGGTTACGTGGTATGACTTGAGTACAAAAAATTCTATATGCTCTAAATACATGAGCCCAAAACGAGTTAATACTTGTATATCTTAAGGTATATGTTGGCCCATAGCATTCTAGGTTTTCAAGAAATGGGTAGGTTTCTATAGCAATATTTTTCCACTTGTGATCTGTTATTTTACTTTTTCTTATCCATAAAATTTTTAAAGCAAAAATGTATTTTCTAATATCTGGAATGTTAAGTCCACCTTGTTTAATCGTTTTAACTGCAGTTTTCCTGTTAATTCTATCGTTTTTTCCGTTCCAAACAAACTGAAAGCATAACTTTTGGAGCTTTGTATAAACTGGTCAGGTGGATCTGGTAGCAGAATCCAGAGATGGATTAACTTTGACAGAATAAGAGATTTTAGTACAGCAACTCTTCCAATTGGAGTGATGGTTCGTTTTGCCCAGATTCTAAACATCACTTTTACTTCCGCTAACTTATCTTTATAGTTGATATTTTCACAGTCTACTAAATTATCAGTAAACCATATCCCTAGTATTTTAAATTTAGATGGGTTCCATATCATTTTAAATGATGACAGAATATCTTCCTAGATTTTCTTTTATTTCCCAGCCATACAACTCGTGTTTTATCACAATTCATGAATAAGCCTGACACTCTACTAAATCTGTCAAGAACGAATATTGATTGTTCAAAAGAAACCCTATCACCAATATTAAACAGTTGGGTGTCATCAGCAAACTGTAGAATCCTATGTTCTCTACCATTTATCTTAATTCCCTTAATTATTTTATCTTCTCTTATCATTGTACCTAAAATTTCTGCACAGAGGATAAATAAATAGGGTGAAACTGGATCTCCCTGTCTGCAGCCTCTTTCAATTTAAACCATTGCCCACTCTGTCCATTTCACAAACCACTGTTGATTTTATATCCTTATAGAATGTTTCAATCCAACGACAAATACTATTGCCAAAGCCATATGCTTTCAAAACTTTCATCATAAAACACCTATTTAAGGAATCAAAGGCTTTTTCAAAATCAATACAGAGTAGCAAGCCTGTGCAACTTTTAACATTTAGATAGTTAATCATATCATATAAAAATCTTACATTATCGCCCATATATCTGTTACTGATAAACCCAGTTTGGTCTTCATTGATAAGGATTGGGCAGTATCTGTTTTATTCTGTTGGCAATAGAAGAAGATCCTATTTTGTATACAACATTAAGTAGAGAGATAGGTCGCCAGTTCTTATATATTCTTTTGATTTATCACCTTTGGGATACAAGTGATAACACCTTCTTTTTGTGTTGCAGACAGTTCACCATGCTTGTATGCTTCATTTAAAGATCTGACAACAAAGGGTCCTAAGCGTGTCCCAAAAAATTTAAAGAATTCGACAGTAAACCCATCAGTGCCTGGACTTTTACCATTTTTCATGTTTTTCAATGCTGAGTTGCTTCATCAAGAGTGATATTTCCTTCCATTAAATTATTTTGCTCATGGGATATCTAGGAAGTTTTTTGACAAGATCGCTTATTTCACAGTCTTCTACATTTCTTTTCTTATACAATGTTTCATAGAATGCTTTCACTTCCTTGCTATGTCTGTGGGGTCTTCTATTACCTCCCCGTCACTAATTATCAACTTTGTCATTGCTTGCTAACATAGTTCCGTTTTTCTAAATTGCAAAAGTACTTTGAAATTTTTTCCCCTTCAGCAATCCATCTTGCCTTGGATCTTAATAAACTCCTTCCATTCTTTTGTCTCTGATTGCTCTAATTCCTGGCTCTTTTCCTGAATCTGCTGAATGTTTTCGTCTGTTTTTTTTTCAATTTTTTTTAATGTCTCTATATCTCTGATAAGTTTATGTTCGCTGCTAAAGTCTTTTTCTTCTTCATTGAGGCATATGCAATAGTTTTACCCCGTATTTTCATTAGCAAGAAATCCAAAACACCCAGTCTGAAATCTTTAATTCAATATCAGCCTTTTCAATTTCATCTATATTTTCCTTATCATAAGAATTCGCTGCATATTCTAATAACACATTGGTGATCTCTTTTATTAATCTCCTCACGTACTGTATATCTTTAAGTAAGGACGAATTAAACTTCCAAAAGTATGATGCTTTTCATTTTTACCAAACTTTAATGTTAAGGTAACCATTGAGTGATCTGAGCGATAGCCGGAACAATATCAGCGTCTTTAAAATACCAGTATAGGTGATCTGACACCAAAAAGAAATCAAGCGGCCTTGCTTCAGGGGCGTTGGTTTACGCCATGTGTAACGCCTACTTTCCAGATTGTTCTCTCTCCAAACGTCTGC
Source organism: Rapana venosa (assembly GCA_028751875.1). Classification (NCBI taxonomy): domain Eukaryota; kingdom Metazoa; phylum Mollusca; class Gastropoda; order Neogastropoda; family Muricidae; genus Rapana; species Rapana venosa. Next base: position 23,280,288 of record CM054154.1, on the reverse strand, counting down.
TAAACCAAATTCTTCTACTAGGCCCTCAATTTCCTTTCTCGCTCGTGGATTATTGTCATGAATATAGTTATGACAATCAATATCAGGATCTAATGCCACATTCCAATCACCCACTGCAATGATTTTATTGTTATTGTACTGTTTTATCTTTTCCTTTAAAGTTACATAAAATGCAGGGTCATCTCTGTTTGGACCATACACATTCACCAAAAGAAAGTCTTTCTCAAAAGCAGTAAAAGAAATCAATATGAAATTACCATTTGCATCTTTGTCTACATTTGTTACCTTAAATTCAAAATCATTTGCAAACAAAACAGCAACCCCTCTACAATTCGACCGAAACGAGGTAAAAAAACATTTGTAACCCCATTCTGAATGTACATACCTTTCCAGCTTATGATCAAAATGTGTATCTTGCAGGCAATATAGAGAGTACTTCTTTTGTCTTAGATAATGAAAAACATCTCTACGTTTACGGTATCCCCTAGTCCTTGACAGTTAAGTGATGCAATTCGTAAGGTGTCCATTACTGACATAATTATATTATCTATGCTTTACAAAGTACATGGTTGAAAAACATTTGCACAACAATTCAATCATGGGCAAAAAACTCACAAATGTATATATTCTATCCAAAAGTTGTTCGTGAAAAAAACGTCCCACAGCATGCTTTTTCACAGAAATACGTAAGACAAACAAGGACAATGAAACCAACATTGTCCACACTTTCACACCAAACACACATACAACAAACACAAAAAAAAGGAAATGCAGAATTCATCTGACAGTCGTTCGCAACACGGGATGCAGAGGAGCAACTCTTTTTTTTTTTTTCTTATAGCAGACACAAAAGAAAAGCGGGAAAAGAGCGTTGCGGGCGCGGGGGGGGGGGGGGGGGGGGGGGGGGGAGGCGGGCACAGGAGGGGGGGGGAGGCGGGCACAGGGGGGGGGGGAGGCGGGCACAGAGAATGGGAGACCCCATCCTAAATTCTACCACAATGGATGCAGAACATACACACACACCCACTCCCACACAAAACCGGGAGCAATCCAGAACACTCACTCCACCTCTCTCATGCCACCTGGGAATCACCCTGAGGCAGAAAGCACCCACGAGATGAGAGACCCCCGTGCAAGCCCCACAGACATCCACACTCCCTCCCCAGGGGTGTCTCCCAGACAGCAGGAGACCTCAGGCATTCCCACCCCAGATTCCCATGGCCGACACACACACGCCATACACACACAAAACCTGTGCAAGTGTAATGCCAACAAGAAAGGCAGCACCACCACACTCATCACGCAATTCACCAAGTCTATGCCATGCACCACAGTTCTGCAGTGTGCCATCAACATCACAGTAAAAAACTCATCAGCCAATTGTCCAGCAAAAAACAGTGGTAGAGGCGGGGACCAAAGAGCACAAGGCACAGCAAGCCTGCATCTATAAAAACCAAAAAGAAACCAGCACTAAACCTTCAATCAAACTAACCATTTAAAAAATATAATTTCCTTGTTGAACTGATACACACACACCTGAACAGTGCAGCTAGCATGGGGTGTGGTGTGGGTGGAGGGGGGGATGACAAATCCACCAGTGCAGATGCATGCAGACACTTGAGCCCACACGCAAAAACAGTATTTTGTTTTCCTTTTTCTTTCCCTTTCCTTCTATGATGCCTTTAGCCCCCGACCACAAAGGCCACATCAAGCTGTCAGTCCATTCATTGAAAACATTCCATCAACACCCATTTCAATTCAAACTTAAATCGACCATGGTCGTCACAAACATCATGTATCATCAATATGCCAAAGATTCACTAAATAATAACACATTTTCATTTAAGTTAACAACCCAACTAAGGCGCTGCTTGAAGTCTGTCTGTCATTCTTAAAAACGACAGCAAAAAAGCAGGCACATTTCAAAACGCCAAAGACCATACCACACACACACACACAAAAACAACCAACGCAGACCTGTGTCCATCCCAGTGTCCAAGGCCCCAAAAGACAATAACAAATCAATAAAGAAATGTTACTGTAATGTCCTTCGGATGACATTATTCCCTCTGAACTGTCCACCCCTCCCCCCTCCAACAAAAACAAAGACAAAAAAACAAAACAAAACACAAAAAACCCACACACACACACAAAAAGGTGAGGGTGGGGAGGGGGCGGAGGAGACTGTAGGTACAATTGTCACCAAAAGGAAAGACAGTTCCCAAAAGGAGCTGGAAGACAGTACACCACCACACGCACACCAAGCCCAGGGGGAACGTGAGCAGATGTCACCAAATGAATGTGCCCCCATGCACGCATTTCACACACACACTTACACACGCGGGAGGGGGGAGGGAGCACGAAGTAAACAAACGTGCGATGGAAAAACAAACAAAAACACACTAATAATAATTTTTTTAAAACCTCCACCATCGCTCTTTAGAAAGTATGATTCAGTCTTCAAATATACTGTGCACGCTCCACACACGCATACATATACACCTACATGCACGCGTCACACAGGCACACCAGCACAACACACACACACACACACACACACATCAGTAAGGGGGAGGCACACATCTCGCCTTCAATTTGAAACAAGCATAGCACCAAAAGCAGGCACGTTGAATGAAGTGCTCAGAAGGCAGGAGATCAGCTGACTCCACACTGACCAGAACCATGGACTTCACCACTGCCCCCGCCCCTGAGGCTGTCAAGGCCTTGCACTGGCCTACACTGCCCCCTCCTGCCACCGCCGGCAGCAGACTGGGCAAGCCACTCTGGCCGAGTCCATTTCTTTCAAAGTCACAGACTGCCCCAGACTAGAAAACAATTGGCCCGCCTCTCACCAGACAAACAAACAAATCAGTCAACGCACATGATTTGCAGACAACAAAACGTGGCAAAAAAGAGGGAGTGGGCAGGACAGAACGCCCTGGTCACCTCCCAGCTTCATCCAACAGACATCAAACCCATTCAAAGACCCATGCCACCATACAGCCAGACAGACCAATAAACATGCATCCCAGACAATTCTCCACACTGCAAAAACACTGATTCGAACCCACACACTCCACAAGAGCCAGCAGCTCTACTCATTCTTTCCTAACCAAATGAACTACAATGTGAAGGAGGGGGAGGGCGCTGACCCACTCAGAATATATGCAGGCAGGCAAGGAAGAAAACCCCCAAAGAGGAAAAAAGAGAAACAAAGAAAACAAAACAGGACCACTAATGAACAATAATATGGATATCCTAACAGTTAAATCAAAGGACCAAATAGACGTATAATTATACGACCTGTACAAGCATACATGTATTGCTAAAGCCACCAACCTCAAGAGACCTCGGAGACCGACCAAGCCGGCCAACTCCCTCCACCAGCCTGATAACAAATCCTCCTCAGAACGATATTTTTAAACTTTTTTTTTTTTTTCCCCGGAGGAGGGGGGGGGGGGATGTCCCTGCCCCCACCCCTCCCCGTAACCAGAAAGCGAATTCACCACACCACCACACCACTCCCGGGATCTCAACAAAAGGAACAAATGCATCGAAAAAGAATGAATGACTCCGAAGCACAGTCAGTTCTTTCACATTGCTTTGGTTATTTCCGCGTCGATGTCCATTTGAATATCGAGTTTCAGTGTCCTGCCGTTCTTAAGTTTCGCCAAAACCTTGCCGTTAGAGGACCAGGCAGCGAGGACGGCTGAATGCTGACTTGCTCGTCTCAACAGTTTGTAATTGAGTTGGGTCAAGTCCTCTCCCACCGACACCCCAGTTTGCTTCAGCTTGCGGCGGTCAGCCAGTACTCGATTCCGGACCCTCCGAGAGTGGAACCGAACAATTATCGGCCGCGGTCTTGGCCCTCCTGGTTTCCCCGTGCGGTGCGCGATTTCTATGTCGGCCTTTGTCACTGGTATCCCGATCTTTTGCGTGAACATTTCCGTGCAGCGTCCAATGCAGTCATCCACCGTCTCCTCTCTCCCCTTAACCTCGGAATGCGTACACTCGAGCATTAAATTGTCGACCATTGCTGTTCTTGGTCATTCAAACTCCTCTTGATGTTTTCTTCTTCTCTCACACCACTGGTCTAGTTTTCTTTCTCAGATCTCTGTTTCTCCTCCTCAGCGTCTTCACCTCGGCTGCCAGAACGTCTTTCTCACTCCGGAGCTCAAAGACAACACCCTCCAACTGCTCGATCCGCAGATCCAAACGAGAAGTTATTTTATTTATGTCCTCTCTGGTGGCAACGTTGGCGATTTGTTTTTGTATGTCCGCCAGCATTTCTTGAATGTCCGCATTGTCCATACTGTCTTGTCTTTCGTCACTGTTGTCCATGTTGTCTTGTCTCAGCTTCTTCTTGTCCTGTCGATGCTTATCTTTTCTCGATTCTGGGCTAGCGCATGCATCACTGACGGAAGAAGAAGAAGACGATGGCTGTTTACGTTTCTGGGGAGTGTTGCTCGATGGCGCATCCATGACACAGCCCCTACACAGTCTTTGCTATTTTTTAAATGTCACCTCACTCAGTAGCAGTCAACACCAAACTTTGGTCGCACTTCTCTCTCCACCATTCCCCCCCGTCCCCCCCAGAGCTCGATGATTATTGATAGATGATTATTGATAGAATTATCCCAGTTCCCCGCCGCCCACAGGTTATTACTCCCATAACATTCTTAGTAAATTTCTGCAAACCGTTCTGCCATCCGTGGAGCCTTCATGTTCGGTTACATCCCAGCATTGCTTTTGCTTTTGCACAATACGTCCCAAACACCAGACTATTAGTGTTACCAGGTATCTCCCCCAAAATCAACAGCAAAGAAAAAAATGTATGCACTAGCTATCTGCTGTGCTCAGGCTTGCTATTTTGGTAAGCTGTCTTTCGCTTATCCCTTTACTGTACAAAGCAGATGCTGTCAACACTGCGCTAACACATCAAAGTTCAGAAAATCGCTTTCATCTCACAGCTCCCGAAAACACGTCCGCTCCCGACGTGAGCGAAAGTCAGAATCAGAATTCAGATTATGTACAAACATTCACATTCATATAAGGGCATAAATTCAGATTTTCTGTGCAAACATTCCATTCGTAATTTATAGTGGTGGGGGGGGGGGGGGGGGGGGGGGCAGAAATGTAAATTCGCGGGCCAGGCAATTCAGATTATAAGTTCAAAATCAGAGTCACAGTGAAAATCACATTGAAATTACGTGGGATAAATTCACAAATATGAAATCGGAAAGCATAAGGCAAAAATAAAAATCATACTTTTATGGGAAAAATTCGGAATTCACAGTGCATAAAATCATTAGACATTTTTTTGTGGAAAAATCGGAAGCATAAGGCAAAAGCATCACACGGTTTGTTTGGGGGATAATCGGAATTACAGAGAATAACGTCATACGTTTTGGCGAAAAAGCGAAAGCATGAGGCATAACATCATACATTTTGGGGGAAAATCGAAAGCATGAGGCATATCATCATACATTTTGGGGGAAAATCGAAAATATAGAGAATATATAGAAAATATAGAGAATAACGTCATACGTTTTGGGGGGAAATCGAAAATATAGGGCATAACATCATACATTTTGGGGAAAATCGGAATTATAGAGAATAACGTCATACGTTATGGGGAAAAATCGAAAATATAGGGCATAACATCATACATTTTGGGGGATAATCGGAAGCATAGGGCATACCATCAAACATTTTTGGGATAATCGGAATTATAGAGAATAACATCACACATTTTGGGGGATAATCGGAATTATAGGACATAACATCACACATTTTGGGGGGGAAATCGAAAATATAGGGCATAACGTCATACATTTTGGGGAAAATTCAAGCATAGGGGATAACATCATGCATTTGGGGGATAATCGGAATGATAGGGGATAACATCATACATTTTGGGGGATAATCGGAAGCACAGGGGATAACATCAAACATTTTTGGGATAATCGGAATTATAGGACATAAACATCACACATTTTGGGGGGGAAATCGAAAATATAGGGCATAACGTCATACATTTTGGGGAAAATTCAAAAGGATGAGGCATAACATCATACATTTTGGGGGAAAATCGAAAATATAGGACATAACATCATGCATTTGGGGGGGAAATCGGAAGCATAGGGCATAACATCATTAAAAGGCTTATGTATTTCTGCCATAAAAATAAAATAATACCCATCAATCAAGCAGGTTTAAAAAAAAAAAAGATCTGCCATAGATAACTTGGTAAAACTATCAACACATAAAAATGTAGTTTGCAAGAAGAAAAAAATGTTCTTGCAACATTTTTTTTTAAAATAAAAAGGCGTATGATCAAGTTTGGCATGCTAAGCTATTATGCAAACTAAAGAATGTGGGTGTTTCTGGGCATTTATATAATCATATTAAAAGTTTTGGGGGGGCAAACAGAAGAATACAAGTTAGAGTAGGTAAATCGTATTCAAATTTCAAGTCTCTTCATATGGGACTACCCCAAGGCTCTGTAATAGCTCCTATCTTGTTGAATATACTGCTGCATGATCTCCCAATGAATTTATCAAAGGATATTGTCTTAGTACAATATGCAGATGATATATGCATGTGGATGAACGTTACTCTGAAACGAAATACACCCCAAAAAGAATGTTAAATTATATTAAAAGGACATATCAAAATCAGCTTGACAACATTGATAAATATATGCTTCCTTGCTTGGGAGTCTAAGATCAGCACAAACAACAGGTTGTTCCTGGTAGTAAAAACACTGAAACATCACTCAAAACCACCAAACAGCCAAAACAGCCCCCCCTCCCCCCTCCACCGCCCCACTCCTTAAAAACAACCAACCACATACCCCCCACCCCTGTCCCCACCCCCCCCCACCCTGTCCCCACCTCGTCCCACCTACGATCCTACCCCCTCTCCCCCCCCCCCCAACCTCCCCCCCATCCTCCCCCCCAAAAAAAAAATCAATCCTGAAACAAAAAAAAAAAAACACCAAAACGAACACAACATATAACAAAACAACCCATCCCCCCCCCCCCCCAAAAAAAAGGCACTGCTTAAATCAACACGCCCATCTAATTCCTACAAACCCTCCCCCCCCCCCCCCCCCCCCCCCCCCCCCCCCCCCACCCCCCGGGCAAAAAAAAAAAAAATCGGTACCTAAGAGAAAAGCAGCCCCTATGAAATTTTCGGGACCTAAGAAAACAAGTCCTTATCGTGGCTGTATAAGGAAAAGAAGCCCTTATGCAGTGGCTGGTCCCTAAGAAAAAACGCAGCCCTTATGAGGGCGGGTATAAGAGAAACGCAAGTCCTTAGCAGGGGTGGCCCTTTAAAGGAAAAAGCAAGCCCTTTATGCAAGTGGTTTTTTTCTTTTAAAAATCTGTGAGCTTTAAAGTTAGTTTTTCTTTTTAAATTTTTATTTATTTATTTAGTTTTTATCTCGAAGGATAAGGAAAAAGCCATTGCTTTTTTTTTTACCCCCTTCCCGTGTGTTGCGGTTTTGTTTTGGAATCAGTTGGACGTTGTAGGGGCATTTCATTAATTTAGAAGAATTTCATAACGACAATGAAAGATTAGAAAAAAACCCTTCATTTTGATTCGAGGCCCCTTGTTTTGCCAAAAAATAAAACCGTCATTCGAATAAATTCCACAAGAGGGGGGGCCCAGCAAAAAGTTTCTTGCCTCGTTCAATAAATGTATCGGAATTTTATTAAAATAAAATATCTTTCCCCTTATTTTCCCACATGATTTTAAATGCCTTTAAAAACTCCCTTTGAGAAAACGAAAAACAGTTTTGGGAAAAACATCAATGCAGTATCAGACAAAAAATTAAAAGCCATAAGAATTGAAAATAATTCAGAAGTAAAAATAAAAAAAATTGGGTTCCTAAATGAAAAGATTTTTGAATTTTAAAAGTCGGATTCACATATTCAAAGATTATAAAAAAATTTTACATTTTCCCTTCCCCACGGAAATTAGAAATTCTAATACATAACTGGTTAATGCGGGAATCAAAAATATTCAAAAAATGAAAACAGTTTTGTTCTACCCCACTTTCGCCCCCATTTTTTGTTTGATTCCCCAATTCTTGACTATATAAAGGAGGGGTTTTTAATATTCATAAGAAATATAAAAAGTCAGAAGTTTTTATATGACTCTCAGCAATTCAAGTGTCAGTTGCAAATCATATATTCTTCACCTTTAAAAACCTTTTCTGTAATTACATATATATAAAATATATAATATATAATATAATATATTTAAAAATATTTTAATATTTTTTAAAAATATTTTTAAAAATAATATAATTATATACCTATGTGGTGTGGATTGGGGGGCGTGTAGGGAAGGAAAAGAGAGAGAGAGAAAGAGAGAGAGAGAGAGAGAGGGAGAGAGAGAGAGAGAGGAAAAAGGGGAGAGAGGGGAGAGAGAGAGAAAGAGAGAGGTATGCCCTGTGAATAATAGGTACTTTGGGTTTAATGCGGGTGTGTCTAAAACCCTGTAGTAATAGCATTAAACAAAACAAAACAAAAAAAACAAACAAAACGTTGTACGCCGAAGTCCCCAGCGCTGTAGAGTTCCGTTCGGGGGGCGGGGTAGGTGGGGGGCGAGGGGGGGCATTTTCAAAATATAAACATACGGAGGCCTTTTGGGGTTTTACTCGTGGCCGCTTCAAACCCCCTCTGCCCCCAAGGGGGCACTTCTGCCCAAAAAAAAAAGAGAGAGAGGGGAGAGAGAAGGAGAGGGGAGAGAAGGGGGAGAGAGGAAAAAAAGAACAATTTTATTTTAAGGGTTATAGAATAAGCTAACAATAGCTTTTTTTTTACATCCCGAGAGAGGAGAGGGAGAGAGAAGAGAGGGAAAAGAGAGGGAGAGAGAGAGAGAGAGAACATGAAAACATTTTTTTTATAAGGGATAGAATAAAAATAAAAAATCTTTTTTTTTCATTGAGAGAGAGAGAACAATGAAAACATTTTATTTATAGAGGGTTATGAAAAGCACAACAATGTTTTTTTAATCCCGAAAGAGAGAAAGAAGAGAATAGGAGAGAACAATAAAAACATTTTATTTTAGAGGGTTATAGAAAAAGATAATGAAAACTTTTTTTTTTACTCCTAAAGAGAGAGAGAGATAGAGAGAGAACAAAGAACACATTTTTTTTTAGAGGGTATAGAATAAAAATAAAATTGCTTTTTTTTTGACATCCTGAGAGAAGAGAGAAAAAAAATGAACAATTTTATTTTTAGAGGGGTTTTAGAAAAAGCTAACAATAGCTTTTTTTTGACATCCCAGAAGGAAAAAGAGAAACAAAAGAAAAACATTTTATTTAAGAGGTTTTTAGAATAAGCAAAAATAGCTTTTCTTTGACATCCCGAGAGAGAGAGGAGAGAGAGGAGGAAGAGAAAAGAGGAGGGGGAGAGAGAGAGAAACAATGAACACATTTCATTTATAGATGGTTATAGAATAAGCACAACAATAGCTTTTTTGGACATCCTGAGAGAGAGAGAGAAAACAATGAACAAGTTTTATTTATAGAGGGTTATAGAATAAGCATAACAATAGCTTTTTTTGACATCCTGAGCGAGAGAGAACAATGAACAAATTTTATTTATAGAGGGTTATAGAATAAGCATAACAATAGCTTTTTTGACATCCTGAGAGAGAGAGAGAGAGAGAGAGAGAGAGAGAGAGAGAGAGAGAGAGAGAGAGAGAGAGAGAGAGAGAGAGAGAGAGAGCAAAAAAAAGGAAAAAAGAGAAAAAGAAAAACCAAACCCCCAAAAGAAACCCCAAGCGTCAGTGAAAGAGGTTTCAAACCTAACATTTCCCTTCCCCCCCACTTCCTGTTTCAAATCAAGAACTATCCCACCTTCACTAACCCATGTCCTATCACCCTGCTAAAGTATAGACCTGTGAGAATTGCATGCGCTTTGATTTGTCTCTGCAAGGTAGAGCGCTATATAAAAGGTAAAGGTAAAGGAGTCCCATAACCTATAAGGTCGTAGGGGAGCGAGGCGTCAGAGACCTCACTTCTCTAGGGCCAGCATATTGAGGGCGGCGCCCATCTCCTCTCCCTCGCTGCTTTAACTTCCCTGACCCTAAAGAGGGCAGGTACCCATTTACAGCTGGGTGAACTGTCCTGAAGCCAAGGCGCGCAAACGGTCACCCATCCAACTAGTAACCACGCTCGACGCTGCATATTTTGACTGGGGAAATGCGCTCTTGTTTGTCTCCGACTACGAGCTATCCCTCCCTTTATTGTGAGATTTAAGGTAAAGTAAGGTCCCCCCTATAATCTAGGCGAGCGTCAGGCCTCTTCCTAGGCCAGCTATTGGCCCCCATCTCCTTCCCCGTGCTTTATTTGTATCTAAAGGGCATACCATTTAGTGGGGTAATGTTGAACCAAGGCCGCAAACGTCACCCATCCAACTATAACCACGCTCGACGCTGACATATTTTGACTGGGGGAAACGATGCTCACGACTACCGAGATCTTGTTTGTATTTATGCATTAGTAATTTCCCTTATTATAGTCCGCCATTCTCGTCATGCTTTTTGTATTAATTTCACTTTATGAAGAGGTATATTTGTTTGTACAATAAATAACACAAAATAAAAATTTTATTGATTTTTTGGCAGTGTATTGTATTGTTTATTGTTGCCTCGTGTCGTTTTTTTTTATTTCCTTTTCATAGATGGTATTTTGTTTGTAAATATATAAAAAAAGTATTTGGGGGGAGGGTTGTTGTGTGTTGTTCTTTTGGTGATGTGTTTGTTTCTTTTTAGATGGTTGACGAAACACACAAGTATTTCTATTCAATGTACCATCTGGAAATAAATTGACTTTGATTTGACTTGACACACACACACCAACACTACACCAAAACACAACCCTACATTACACTACACACACACACACTACACACAACACACACACAAAACGCACACCACACACACACACACAACACTAACACAAAACACCACAGAACACTACCCACACCTCACACTACCCCCCCCCCTACACACACCACACACTACCCTCCCCTCCCCCACACAATAACCCATCCCCCCCACCAACTAGCCCCCCCACACACACTACCCTCCCCCACCCACCCCACCTCCCCCCCCCACACTAAACCCCTCCCCCACCTCCCCTCCCCCCCCACACACACTTTCACACCTAACAATTTACTGTCCAAAATACAAACCCTGTCAGGTTGAACATATGGCTAAATTGAAAGAACAATAACCCTGCCTCTTTCAAACACGTCCTCTGACACACACGCGCGCACACACACACACACACACACACACTTTTCACTGAGCAGCATGCTTACCCCATATCCTTCTGGGGATCCGAAGGAAGCGTTGATATTCCCGTACACGTGATCTGTCGCAACCAATCAAAGTTTTAATTTTTATTTATTCATTTTTCTATTTTATTTTTTATCATACAGGGATCCCATTTTGAATAATTAGAGTCACGCAAATATTTTTAACAAGTCAACTCGAGTCAATCTGACCTTTTTTGAGGGAAAAAAAAAGGAGTGAGTAGGATGACAAGCTTTTTTTATTCATTAATTTTTTTAAATTTCATCTTGGCAATCTCTCTCTCTCTCTCTCTCTCTTCTTCTCTCTCTTCTCTCTCTCTTCTCTCTCTCTCTCTCATCTCTCTCTCTCTCTCCACACACACACACACACACACACACACACACGCACACGCACGCACGCACGCACGCACACATTCACATAAAAGGCAAAAAAAAAACCCGACCAAAAAAACCACAAAGCTACGTGAGGCAATATTAACAAGCTAAATGATGTAATGTTAACAAGCTAAATGAGGCAATATTAGCAAACTAAATGATGCAATATTAGCAAACTAAATGATGCAATATTAACAACCTATGTGATCCAATATTAGCAAACTAAATGATGCAATATTAGCAAACTAAATGATGCAATATTAACAAGCTAAATGAGGAAATGTTAGCAAGCTAAATGATGCAATATTAGCAAGCTAAATGATGCAATATTAGCACGCTAAATGATGCAATATTAGCAAACTAAATGAGGCTATATTACCAAGCTAAATGATGCAATATTAACAAGATAAATCATTCTTAACTAGCAAGCTAAATGATGCAATAATAACAAACTAAATGAGGCAATATTAACAAGCTAAATGAGGCAATATTAGCAAACTAAATGATGCAATATTAACGACCTACGTGATGCAATATTAGCACGCTAAATGATGCAATATTAACAAGCTAAATGATGCAACATTAACAAGGTAAATGATGCAATATTAACAAATTAAATGATGCAATATTAACAAGCTAAATAACGCAATATCAACAAGCTGACTGACGCAACATTAACAGCTAAATAATGCAATATCAACAAGCTACGTGATTGCAATATTGTGACGTTAAATGATGCAATATTAACAAGCTAAATTATGCAATATTAGCAAGCTACGTAATACAGTATTAAACAAACTACGTGATACAATTGATCGCATGGAATCATAAAATATGAGCTCTGGTTCGTTTGGTGCTTACTTACTTGTTTGTTTGTTTGTTTATTCTAAGGGGGGGGGGGGGGCTAGGCGTGAGAGTCCCCCCTCCCTCACTTCCCACCCGTAGGGATGTGATGGGTGGGGGTGGGGGTGGGGGGCTCTTTCAGGTTTAAATAGCATCCCCACCTTCTGGATATTCTATGCTAGAAATTTCCGCTTCTCTGTCTGTCTGTCTGTCTGTCTGTCTGTCTGTCTGTCTGTCTCTCTGTCTGTCTCTCTCTCTCTGTGCTGTTGTTGGCGGGGCTGTTAAAAACTGGTTTATATCAGGCTCCTCGACATTTTGTAACTGAACTTGATATCTTTATTGATAGTATATATATATATTTTTAAAGGGTTTTGGTGAGAATGCTTTAACAGAATTTGATATCTGGTTTATTTTGATGTTGATGTAACCTGGAAATGCCTCTCTCTCTTCTCTCTCTCTCTCTCTCTCTCTCTCTCTCTCTCTCTCTCTCTCTCTCTCTCTCTCTCTCTCTCTCTTCTCTCTCTCTCTCTTCTCTCTCTCTCTCTCTCTCTTGAAGAAAGTTGAAGAAATTGTCGAGGAATAAAATCTTGTCGTAAATGTTTGAAGCGGGGACATTCCTTAACAAAATGAAATTTCACACACACACACACACACACACACACGCACGCACGCACGCAAGCACGCACGCACGCACACACACACACACCCCCTCACACCCACGCACCCACACACACACACACACACACAGAAGGAAGGTGGCAGGATGGTTAAGACGTTCGCCTGCCAACAAGTTCACCGTGAGGTTCTGGGTTCGATTCCCTCCTCGCCCTATCTTCCCAGTTTGACGAACTGAATGTCAGAGTCCTTCGAATGAGACTATACACCGAGGCCCCCGTGTTCGAACGCGCGCAGAACATCTTGCGCCCACGTTAAACCCTGTTCCGCTTTTCGGAAGAGTAGGCCATTGTGCGCCAGTGGAAACAGATGACAAAATTGACAAAACCGCATACACACGGGGACTGGATGTAAAAAAAATGCACACGAGTGCTTATTCCATTATCCTCGATATAAAAGAATAAATAAATTTTTTTTTTTTTAAAAACAGAGCTCACAGAGATGACGACACTCGTCTAAGCTAAAAGAAAGACAAAATGTCCCGAAAGAGAAACTCAAAGGAGCCAAAAGATCAGTAAAAAGTTCAGTTTCAGTTCAGTTGTTGTTGTTGTTGACTTCAATTTTACGTCTGTTCACTTTTAGTGATATCAGACGGGGGGAAAAACAACAACAACAACAAAACCAAACCGGGAGAGGTGGATGTGTTGTTTAAAAAAAAAATCTCGAAAAGAAACTTGGCAATGCAACAGGAATTAAAAACAAACAAACAAACAGAAACAAGTCATTAACGTTAATGTAACTATAACACATGTCCTATGGGACTGTGACAAAGACCTTTCACAATTTCAAATGCTAGTTTTAGATTACTGAATATGCTGGTGAGGGAGTTTTCTAGAAAAATGGGGGCATGCAAGGTTTTACACTCTGGCAGTCAAAAAGTATATGAGTATTAGTGATATTCTCACCACACAGGCATTTACCCTTTTTGCTGAATTTGGTTATCAATGCATTTAGTTTCATTCTATAGAATAAAGTATTAATTCTCCTTGACGTAAAAAAAACGCTTGTACTAACTTCTGAATGGTTCACCACTGTTAAATTATCGGTATTGATTGCAGTTCTAGTCAAAAGTCTCTCATTTTGCTGATTACTTTCAGTGACCTTTCTCCGTGATTTTTGTTCTAGTAAGCTATACCCTTCTTATAAGGATAAAGGCAGTGTTTTCCCAAACACTTCAGAAGCGCGAGAAATTCCAGTTCAGAAGTACAATACCAAGCACGTCAATTTCAGTTTTCTGTGGACAGAACTTCTTCTTCTTCTTCTTCTTCTTCCTCTTTTTTTGTCATGTTTCTCCCACGGGAGGTTTGACATTGATGAGCCTTCTCCCATCTATCTCTGTTCTGAGCTTCCTCCTTATTTATACTGCCCCTTTCTCTTAAGATCATCTGCAATACAGGCAGCCCAGGTTTGGCTAGGTCTTCCCTTTGGTGGTCTCTTTCCATCCACTACGAAGTTCTTCTTCTTCCTTTTTTGTCATGTTTCTCCCAGGGGAGGTTTGACATTGATGAGCCTTCTCCCATCTCTCTCTGTTTTGAGCTTCCTCCTTATTGATGCTGCCCCCTTTCTCTAAAGATCATCTGCAACACAGGCAGCCCAGGTCTTTGCTAGGTCTTTCCTTTTGGTCTCTTTCCATCCACTAACGAAGTTCGTTGCTCTTTTTATGATGTGGTGGTCTGTTTCCGTTGAACGTGCCCCAAACCAGCGCAGTCTATTGCTACTACTAGCTATAGACTTCAGATCGTCAACTTTGCACCTTCTCTACCGTAGTTCTTCATTCGTGATCCTGTCTTCCCATTTGCTCTTTGTCGTGTAGTGTAGCATGCGGTTTTCTGTAGCCCTGTATTTGATACTTTGAAATTCAGACTCGGGGGGGGGGGGGGGGGGAGGGGGGGGGGGGGTCGGGTCACGCTTGTTTTGCTGAGTCTTCTGACCTCCTCAAGACTCAAGAATACCTGAATGTCTCAACCAGAGAAATTAGGAGTGGCATTTTAAAATTACGATTACACAGCATGCATCATTAACCAATACAGATTAAGAAATAACACGGTGTTTTAAAAGCTGACAACAATCTACGCCACACACACACACACACATCCGCATCTACACACACATACACACCCACACCCACACACACACACACACACACACACATACACACACACACACACATACCACACACCCACACACACACACATACACATACACACACACACACACACACACACACACACACACACCACACAACACACACACACACACACACACAAGTCCTTTGGATGAGACTATAAACCGAGGCCCCGTGTTCGAACGCATGCAGAACATCTTGCACACACGTTAAATCATGTTCCGCTTTTCGTAAGAGTAGGCCATTGTGTGCCGGTGGGAACAGATGACAAAATTGACAAAGCTGCATACACACGGGGACTGGATTATAAAAAAAAGTGCTTATTCTATTATCCTTGATATAAAAGAATAAAATAAACATAAAAGAATAAAATTAATAAACACACCCCCATCCACACACACACACACACACCCATCCACCCATCCACACATACACACGCACGCGCGTGCGCACACACACACACCAGTAGAGGTTAAGAGTAGCAAAGCAAAAGCTCCCTCTGTAGGTGTGTCTGCTTTCAATACACCTGTACAGATTCAGATTCAGAATATTTTATTGCCATTTAAGTCATCGCAAACGAGGACGACCCAAGAACACTTGGCGTCGGACTGTCGACACAGAGCTGAAGACCTTCCAACATACCTGGGGAACCATTCGGAAGCTGGCCCAGGACAGACAGGAGTGGAGAACATTTGTTGCTGCCCTACGTGCCAATAAGGCACAAAGGCATTGATGATGATGATGATGATGATGATGATGATGATGATGATGATGATGATGATGATTTAAGTCATGTAGACTTATTTGACACAACAGAAACATGACAAAAAAGGAAGAAGAAGAAGTGTTCACTGTGTGTGTTCGCGTGCGTTTTATTTCTTTATTTTATTCTCTTCTATTGAAGACGGAGTGTGTGTGTGTGAGTGAGTATATGTTTTTTTTCATTTTTCATTTTATTCTTTTATATCGAGGATAATGGAATAAGCACTCGTGTGCTTTTTTACATCCAGTCCCCGTGTGTATGCGGTTTTGTAAATTATGTCATCTTTTCCCACCGGCACACAATGGCCTACTCTTACGAAAAGCGGATCAGGATTTAACGTGTGCACAAGATGTGGGTGTGTGTGTAGGGGTGTTTTGCTGGGTATTTGAGGGTTCCTTGGTGTTGGTTTGGGGATGTTTTGGGGGGCGGGATAGCCTAGTGGTTAGAACACTGCGCTCGCAATCTGACGACCTGGGTTCCATTCCCGTTCAAGGGGAATATTTTCCCCTGGAGTTAACATCAGTGCCGGCTCCACTCTCCCCAAAAGTCCTTCAGATGAGACTATAAACCGAGGCCCCGTGTGCGAACGCACGCAGAACATGTTAAATGTTAAATGGAGAAGGCTCATCAATCTGCAGAACATGTTAAATCCTGTTCCGCTTTTCGTAAGAGTAGGCCATTGTGTGCCAGGGGTGGGACAAGATGACAGAATTGACAAAACCACATACACACGGGGGGACTGGATGTTAAAAAAATACAAATATAAAAAAAGCACATAAGTGCTTATTCCATTATTCTCGATATAAAAAGAAAAAAAAAAAACCGAAAAAATATTGTCTCTGATCTGAGATGGACTCTGTGTGAAGGTATTTGGTCAGCGTTGGTGACAGGTAATTTTTGGTTGTTCCGTTGTTGTTGTTGTTTATGGTTGTTGTTGTTGTTTTAAAAGGATCCATTTGTTTCTCTTTTGTGTGTGTTGTATGCGAATGTGTATGTTTTATACTCTGTGTGTATGTGTAGTGTGTGGTGTTTGTGTGTGTAATGTGAGTGTGTGTGTATGCGTGCATATGTGTATCGTGTGTGTGTGGTGAGTGTGTGTGTGTTGTGTGTGTGTCCATGCATGTGTGTGTGTGCGTGTGTATGTATCTTGTATACTGTGTGTGTAGTGTGGGTGTGTGTGTGTGTGTATGCGCGCATATGTGTATTGTGTGTGTTTAGTGTGTGGTGTGTGTGTTTAGTGTGTGTGTGTGTGTCCATGCATGTGTGTGTGTGCGTATATATGTATCTTGTATACTCTGTGTGTGTAGTGTGTGTGTGTGTATGCGCGCATATGTGTATCATGTGTGTGTAGTGTGTGTTTAGTGTGTGGTGTGTGTGTTTAGTGTGTGTGTGTGTGTGTGTGTGTTTGTCCATGCATGTGTGTGCGCGTATATATGTATCTTGTATCCTCTGTGTGTGTGTAATGAGTGTAGTGTATGTGTGTGTGTATACGCGCATATGTGTATCGTGTTTGTGTTTAGTGTGTAGTATGTGTGTGTGTGTGTGTGTGTGTGTGTGTGTGTGTGTCCATGCATGTGTGTGCGTGTGTATGTATCTTGTTAACTCTGTGTGTAGTATGTGTGTGTGTGTATGCGCGCATATGTGTATCATGTGTGTGTAGTGTTTAGTGTGTGGTGTGTATGTTTAGTGTGTGTGTGTCCATGCATGTGTGTGTGTGCGTATATATGTATCTTGTATACTCTGTGTGTGTGTGTAGTGTGTGTGTGTGTATGCGCGCATATGTGTATCGTGTGTGTTTAGTGTGTGGTGTGTGTGTTTAGTGTGTGTGTGTGTGTTTGTCCATGCATGTGTGTGTGTGCGTATATATGTATCTTGTATCCTCTGTGTGTGTTGTGTGTGTGTTGTGTGTGTGTGTGTGTGTGTGATGTGAGTGTAGTGTATGTTTGTGTGTATACGCACATATGTGTATCGTGTTTGTGTTTAGTGTGTAGTATGTGTTGTGTGTGTCCATGCATGTGTGCGTGTGTATGTATCTTGTATACTCTGTGTAGTGTGTGTGTGTATGTGCGCATATGTGTATCATGTGTGTGTAGTGTGTGTTTAGTGTGTGGTGTGTGTGTTTAGTGTGTGTGTGTGTGTGTTTGTCCATGCATGTGTGTGCGCGTATATATGTATCTTGTATCCTATGTGTGTGTAATGTGAGTGTAGTGTATGTGTGTGTGTATACGCGCATATGTGTATCGTGTTTGTGTTTAGTGTGTAGTATGTGTGTGTGTGTGTGTGTCCATGCATGTGTGTGTGTGCGTGTGTATGTATCTTGTATACTCTGTGTGTGTGTGTGTGTAGTGTGTGTGTGTGTATGCGCGCATATGTGTATCATGTGTGTGTAGTTGTGTTTAGTGTGTGTGTATGTGTGTTTGTCCATGCATGTGTGTGCGCGTATATATGTATCTTGTATCCTCTGTGTGTGTGTGTATGTGAGTGTAGTGTATGTGTGTGTGTATTTTTCCATGCATGTGTGTGTGCGTTGTTGTATGTATCTTGTATACTCTGTGTGTGTGTGTGTGTGTAGTTGTGTGTTTGTTATGTGAGTGTAGTGTGTGTGTATGCGCGCATATGTGTATTGTGTGTGTATGTGTGTGTGTCCATGCATGTGTGTGTGTGCGTATATATGTACCTTGTATACTCTGTGTGTGTATGTGTGTGCGCATGTGTACATGTGTGTGTTTGTGCACATGAATGAGTTTTCGTCGTGGCTTTTTTTTTGGTGGGGGGGGGGGGGGGGGGGTGCAGGAGGTTTTTCGCTCTTTTTTTTTTCCCTCTCTTTTTATTTGTTTTTTTACTTTTGTTCTCGTGTACACACCATTACACTGCAGTTTGTTCAGTTGCTACTAACGATTTAAATCACTCTGGTTTGGGTTTTTTTGGTTTTTTTTTTTTAAACAATTGTAATATACACTTTTCGTGTGCCTGTCTGCTTTTTGCACCATATATGCACACACACATACACACACACAAAATTGTAACTTTAATCACTTTTTGGGGTTTGGGGGTTTTTTGTTGTTAATTTGTAAATGTACTTTTCAAAGGTTTTAACTTGCTCTTTTTCTTTTTTTCTTTTTCTTGTAACAATTGTAATATACACTTTTTGTGTGCCTGTCTGCTTTTTGTTCGCTATACACACACACATACACACACAACAAAATTGTAACTTAAATCACTTTTTGGGGTTTGGGATTTTTTTTGTATTTTTTTTGTAAATGTACTTTCAAAGGTTTGAACTTGCTCAAATCCGAATAAGCACTCGTGCTTTTTTACATCCAGTCCCCGTGTGTATGTGGTTTTGTAAATTTTGTCATCTTTTCCCACCGGCACACATATGTGTGTGTGTACGTGTGTGTGTACATGTGTGTGTGTGTGCGCGCATGTGTGTACATGTGTGTGCGTGTGCGCGCATGTGTGTGTGTGTGTGTGGAATCAGCATTGATGTTAACCCTCTGTGTGTGTATGTGCGTGCATGCGTGTGTGTGTGTTTATTTTATTCTTTTATACCGAGGATAATGGAATAAGCACTTATGTGCTTTCTTACATCCAGTCCCCGTGTGTATGCGGTTTTGTAAATTTTGTCATCTGTTCCCACCGGCACACAACGGCCTACTCTTCCAAAATGCAGAATGGGCTTTAACGAGTGTGCAAGATGTTCTGCGTGCATTCGCACACGGGGCCTCGGTTTATAGTCTCAGCCAAAGGACTTTTGGGGAGAGAGGAGTCTGCACTGATGTTAGTTAACTCCAGTTAACATGCTATGTCATGTTAACATTTCTTTTGTTCCAGTAGTCATTCGAATTCTAAATTCAAAACAGCACTGACCAAACAGTTTTATATTCTCTGATATACCTCCCTGATTGTCAAGTGTGTGTGAGTGGTCATGAAAATATGTACTCCTCTATCTTACTTTTGAGTTGAAGGATTTTAAAAATGTGTGTGTGTAAGTTTATGTCTTTACTAGTCATTGGTCATTATGGTGCGCACGCGCGTGTGTGTATGTACGTGTTCACTAGTCAATAGTCTTTATAAAATGGTGTTCATAATATTGGTGTGTGTGTATGGGTGTGCACATGTGCGTGTGTGAGTGCGTGCGTGCACGCGTAACTGATAAGTTTATATGTCTTTTCCAATCAATGGGTTTTTTTACAACATTGTATTCCTACATTGGTGTGTGTGGGTATGTGTGTGTGTGCGCGCGCGCGTGCGTATGCTGTGCAGTGTGAGTGCGCGTGCCTGGATTTGTGTGCGTGTGATTTTTTGTTTTTAAAGCTATCTTGGAATGTTCATAACAATTTTAAATGTATTTGTGTCTTTCGAGATAATCATACGTATCAATGTGCCCTGCCGGTTTTGTAATTAATTGCCTCTTCCATGGGATCATTAAAAGCGTTGAGGAAAAATCCTCGCCAACGAGATTGGAACCCGGGTCAGCAGATCATGAATACATCACTCTAACCACCAATACGTCGCTCTAACCACCAACAATACATCACTCTAACCACCAACAATACATCGCTCTAACCACCAACAATACATCTCTAACACCAACAATACATCACTCTAACCACCAATAACATCACTCTAACCACCACACAATACAACATCACTCTTAACCCAAACAATACATCGCTCTAACACCAACAATACATCGCTCTAACCACCAACAATATCATCCTCTAACACCAACAATAACATCACTCTAACTACCAAAATACATCACTCTAACCACCAATACGTCGCTCTAACCACCAACAATACATCACTCTAACCACCAACAATACATCGCTCTAACCACAAGTAATACATTGCTCTAACCACCAATACGTTGCTCTAACTACTACCAATAACACATCACTCTAACTTCCAACAATACATCACTCTAACCACCAATAACACATCACTCTAACCACCAACAATACATCACTCTAACCACCAATAAACATCACTCTAACCATCACCAATAATACATCACTCAACCGCCCAACCAACTAAATACATCACCTAAACCATCGCCAACAATACATCACTAACCAACAATACATACTAAACATCACCAACCAATACATCACTTCAATCCCAACACACCTACCACAAATACATCATCTAACCACACCAATAATACATCACTCTACCATCACCAATAATACATCACTCTAACCATCACCAATAATACATCACTCTAACCATCACCAATAATACATCACTCTAACCATCACCAATAATACATCACTCTAACCATCACCAATAATACATCACTCTAACCATCACCAATAATACATCACTCTAACCACCACCAATAATACATCACTCTAACCATCACCAATAATACATCGCTCTAACCATCACCAATAATACATCACTCTAACCATCACCAATATACATTACCTAACACACACCATCCTCTAACCATTGCCAACAATACACACTCTAACCATCACCAATAATACATCGCTCTAACCATCACCACCAATAATACATAATCACTCTAACCACCACCATCACATCCTAACCATGCACCAATACATCACTCTAACCACCCAACAATACATCACTCTAACCACACCAATAATCATCACTCTAACCACCACCAATAATACATCACCTAACCATCACCAATATAACCTCACTCAACCACTCACCAACTAATCCATCACCAACCTACACACCACCCAATAATACATACTCTAACCATCACCATAATACACTCACTAACCATCACCAATAATACATCACTCTAACCACCAATACATCTAACATCACCAACAATACATCACTCTAACCACCCAAAAATACATGCACTCTAACCATCACCATTATTAACAACATCCTAACCACCAAATACATCACTCTAACCACGCCAAACATCTAAACACAATACATCACTCTAACCATCACCAATAATACATCACTCTAACCACCACCAAACATCATCACTCTAACCACCCCAATAATACATCACTCTAACCATCCCAATAATACATCACTCTAACCACCACCAAATACATCACTCTAACCATCCCAATAATACATCACTCTAACCACAACAATAATTCTCACTAACCACCACCAATAATACATCCTCTAACCATCACAATAATACATCACTCTAACCATCACGATATACATCACCCTAACCATCACCAATAATACATCACTCTAACCATCACCAATAATACATCACTCTAACCATCACCAATAATACATCACTCTAACCACCAATAATACATCACTCTAACCATCACCAATAATACATCACTCTAACCATCACCAATAATACATCACTCTAACCACCCCAAATACATCACTCTAACCATCACCAATAATACATCATCTATACCACACCAATAATGACATCACTCTAACCATCACCATAAGTACATCACTCTAACCATCACCAATAAACATCACTCTAACCATCACAATAAACTCACTTAACCATCACCAAATAAGACATCACTCTAACCATCACCAATAATACATCGCTCTAACCATCAATACACACTCTAACCACCAACAATACATCACTCTAACTACCATCGATCCCGGTATCGGCTTTCTCCCAAAAAAATCTCTTTACATTTATTTACATCTCTCTACTTACATCCAGTCCAATGGAATACACTATGCTTTTTGTTACATCCATCCCGGTTATGTATTGTAATCTCTTCCATCTGTCCACCATGTGGTGGGTCAGAATTCAGTCAGAATATCTATTGCCATTATAAGTCATTTAGACTTATGTGACACAACCAAAAACATCAATTAATAACGTATTATCTATTTTGCAATACTATAAAAGTATGGTAAAGGTATAAAAGGTAAGACAGTCATAACCTTAAGGTCGTAGTGGAGCAAAGCATCATGAGAACTCATTCTCTAAGAAAGCCACATATGATGGCGGCTGCATTCCTCTACCTCACTATCGTGTCTTTACCTTCCCTGACTCTAAAAAGGACAGATGTACCCATTTACAGTCTGGGTGAATCAGGTAGGATACTGTCTAAGCCAATGGGCAAACGGTCACCCATCCAACTGTGTAACCACGCTCGACAGCTGCTTAACTTGGTGGGGAAAGGCGAGTGCTCCAACCACTGAGCTATCCCGGCTAAAAGTGATGTACACTAAAAAACATGATTCATTCCTTTTATCTTTTTTCAAAACACTCATACACATATCTGATGATATCTGCTTGATATATATCAACTGTGATTACGTCACTTAATTTATGTACACAGTTTTTTGCGTTCTTTGTCTTTAGTTTTGATTTTCAATAACAAATTATTTCTGAGTTCATCATATAAAATACATTCATCGAGTAAATGAAATTCATCTTCAATTTTGTTACAGTATCTACAATTTCTGTCCTCTCTGGATATATTTTGGTGAAATTATTTCTGAGTTCATCATATAAAATACATTCATCGAGTAAATGAAATTCATCTTCAATTTTGTTACAGTATCTACATTTTCTGTCCTCTCTGGATATATTTTGGTGCCTCCCTTTCTCTATCATTAAATTGTGAGAGCTGGTGCGAAATTTACGTCTTCTTATGGGTTTTGTTTTCATAGTTTATTAAATTGTGTGTGTGTGTGTGTGTGTGTGTTGTGTGTGTGTGTGTGTGTGTGTGTGTGTGTGTGTGTGTGTGTGTGTGTGTGTGTGTGTGTGTGTGAGTGAGTGAGTGAGTGAGTGAGTGTGTGTGTGTGTGTGGTGAGAGAGAGTGTGTGTGAGTGAGAGAGTGTGTGTGTGTGAGTGAGGGGTGTGTGTGAGAGAGAGAGTGTGTGTGAGTGAGAGAGTGTGTGTGAGTGAGAGAGTGTGTGTGAGTGAGAGAGTGTGTGTGTGAGTGTGTGTATTTATTTATGTATTTATTCTTTTATATCGAGGATAATGGAATAAGCAATCATGTGCTTTTTTACATCCAGTCCCCGTGTGTATGTGGTTTTGTAAATTTTGTCATCTGTTCCCACCGGCACACAATGGCCTACTCTTTTGAAAAGCGGAACAGGATTTAACATGTGCGCGCAAGATGTTCTGCGTGCGTTCGCACACGGGGGGGGGGGGGGGGGGGGGGGGCCTCGGTTTATAGTCTCATCCGAAGGACTTTGACATTCAGCTCGATTTTTTTTTGTTTTGGGTCAAACTGGGAGGAAGAAAGGGCGAGGAGGCTGGGGAGAAATCGAACCCACAACCTCATGGTTTACTTGTTGTTGACTTCAATTTTACGTCTGTTCACATTTAGTGATATTAGACGCCCCCCCCCCCCCCCCCCCCTCTAAAAAAAACACAACAAAAACGGAGATGTGGATGTGGTGTTTAAAAAAAAAACTCGAAAAAATTGACAATGCAACAGGAATTTAAAAAACAACAACAAAAAACAAACAAAAACAAGTCATGAACGTTAATGTAACTATAACAAATATCCTATGGGACTGTGACAAAAGACCTTTCAACAATTTCAAATCTATCTATCTATCTATCTGTCCCGTAGTCTGACGACCGTGGGGGCACCCTCAAAGACTCAGCAACCAGTTCCCTCCATTCCTCTCTCTGTTCTGCCTTTCTCAGGGTTTTGTTGAGTTCTAGGCCTGTCCATTCACTGATGTTATCCTTCCAGCTCTTCCTTGGTCTGCCTCTTCTTCCTCCTTGGACAGTGCCTTGCAAAAATGTCTTTGTAATTCCTTGGGATCTTGTGACATGCCCATACCACTTAAGTTTACGCTTTTTCACGATTGTTAGAAGGTTCTTTTAGGGTCCAATGGTTTGCTGGATTCTGTTATGCACGCTTTCGTTGCTTATGTGGTCTTTGTGGGAGATGCCAAGGAGTCTCCGAAAGCATCTCATCTCCACTGCCTGTACTCTTCTCTCCAAATCTGCAGTCAGGGTCCATGATTCACAGGCATACAGAAATATGGATATGACAAGGGAGCGCATTAGTCTGATCTTGGAGATAAGTGAGATATTCTTATCTCTCCAGATGGTGTTTAGTTTTGACAAAGCTGTTATTGTCTGTGCAGTCCTGCATACTACTTCTGGCTTGGATCCCTGGTCGGATACAATGGCTCCCAGGTACTTGAAGCTTTGAACTGTTTCCAGCTTCTGGTCATTAACCCTGATATCAGTGCTAATGCCGTTGGTGTTATTAGTCATCAGTTTGGTCTTCTCTGCACTGATTTCCATGCCGTATGTTTTGGAGGCCTTATCCAAGTGTTCTGTTAGGCTGGCAAGCTCTTTTTCTGATCCTGCTATTCCATCAATGTCATCTGTGAAGCGGAGGTTTGTGATTGTTCTGCCACCAATGCTGACTGATCCTTCATGATGTTCCAGTGCATCAGCCATGATTCTCTCAAGGAAGATGTTGAAAAGAGTGGGTGAGAGTAGACAGCCCTGCCTTACTCCAACTGTTGTTCGAAACCATTCTCCAATGTTGTTGTTGTAGTACACTGCACTGGTGGCCTCGCTGTACAGCTGTTTGATGACTCTGATCAGGTTTGCATTGATGCTGTACAAATTCATGGTTGCCCACAAAGCTGCATGCCACACCCTGTCAAATGCCTTCTTAAAATCGATAAATACGTGGTAAAGGTCTTGTTGATGTTGAAGGTACCGCTCACATAGTATTCTGAGGTTGAATATCTGTTCTGTTGTGCTGCGCCCTGCTCTGAAACCTGCTTGTTCCTCAGCAATGATGGTCTCTGCTTGTGGCTTCAGTCTATTCAATATTATCTGCAGCATGACCTTGCTTGGGTGACATATGAGGCTGATTGTGCGGGTAATTATGGCATTGTTGTAGATTTCCTTTCTTGGGGAGGGTGATGATGAGTGACTGCGTCCATGGTGTTGGCCATTTTCCTGTCTGCCAGATCTTGTTGCAGATTCTTAGTAGGGCGCTGATCATGGCTTCCCCTCCAGCTTGGACCAACTCAGCTGGAATGTTGTCAGCCCCTGCTGACTTCCCCTTTTTCAGCGATCTGACTGCTGTTTCCACTTCTTCTCGGAGGATAGGGTGACTGTCTGTGTCTTTGCTTTCGGGTACATTAAGGACTTCTGGATCTCCTGCGGTTCAGGATATTCTGAACAGATGGACAGAATACTGCTCCGACCTGTATAATTTCAAATACCAAGTTTTAAATTACTGAATATGCTGGTGAGGGAGTTTTCAGGAAAAAAAATGGGGGCATGCAAGGTTTTACACTCTGGCAGTCAAAAAGTATATGAGTATTAGTGATATTCACGGTTTTACTCGTTGGCAGGCGAATGTCTTAACCATCCTGCCACCTTCCTTTGAGTGAGTGTGTGTGTGTGTGTTCTTCAGTTTAACGTCCTTCCACCAAAAAGTGATATCAGACGATTTTATTTGTGTGTGTGTGTGTGCGTGCATGTTTGAGTGTGTGTATGAGAGTGTGTATACGTCTGTGTATGTATGTGTGTGCATGTACGAGTGTGTGTATGTGCGTGCGTGCATGCGTGTGTGTGTGTTTGTGTGTGTAAGTGTGTGTGTGTGAATGAGTGTGTGTGAATGAGTGTGAGTATATGAGTGAAATTGTGGGTGTGTGTGAGTGTGTGTGCGCGAGTGTACGTGTAAGTAAATATATCAGAGAAATTGAGTTTATGTATGTGTTGTTCCTGTAGGTGTGTGTGTGTGAGTGTATGTGCTCTACATACATGTGTGTGTGCGTGCGTGCGCGAGTGTACGTGTAAGTAAATATATCAGAGAAATTGAGTTATGTATGTGTGTTCCTGTAGGTGTGTGTGTGTGAGTGTATGTGCTCTACATACATGTGTGTGTGTGTGTTGTGTGTGTGTGTGTGTGTGTGTGTGTTGTGTGTGTGTGTGTGTTGTGTGCAGAGCTTTAGAGGTGGTGGGCAGGGGGAAGTGGACTTAAGAAATTTAGGGTTGGTTAGGGGGCCTAAATTTTTTTAGGTAGGC
>CM054154.1:23204977-23252699 GCA_028751875.1 Rapana venosa | reverse complement strand
GTTAAAAAACAAACAAAAAAAAACACAGCAGCAAGAGAATTGTACCCTAGGGTGGGGGGAGGGGGAGGGGGGTGGGGGGGGGGGGCCGAATTGGTTCGAAAAAAATAAGTTAAAAAAATTATATATAAAAAAACCATGGCAGCAAGAGAATTGTACCCTGGGGGTGGTGGTGAGGGGGTTAGGGGATGGGGGGGGGGGGGAATTTGGTTCATAAAATTTTTTTTTAAGCCAGGCTAATTTGGGAAACAGATAGATCTACAGACAGGGACAACTGTTATACAAATAAAAAAAAATAAAAACATAAATAAAATGATGAGAGGCCAGGAACCCTTTCTTCCTGATGGGAGCAAGCCCAGTATTTTTTTCAGGGAAAAGAAAATCTGCCCTGCGCACGAACACAAAAGAGGTTGACAAAACACACATACAAACTGCAAACAAAACAACAGTGCGCGCGCACACGCACGTTAAATCCTGTTCCGCTTTTCGTAAAGAGTAGGCTCATTGTATGCCGGTGGGAAAACGGATGACAGAATTGAGAAAACCGTATACACACGGGGATAGGATGTAAAAAAAAATATTTTTTTAAAAGCACGTAAAGTGCTTATTCCATTATCCTCAATATAAAAGAATTTAAAAAAAATAAATAAATAAAGGTCAGTTATGAGAGGTTTTTTTTTTTTTTGGGGGGGGGGCATCTGGTTTATTATTATTATTTATTTATTTATCTGTTTATCTATTTAGTTAGTTAGTTAGTTAGTTAATCATTCTTTCATTTGGAGAATAATGGAACAAGCACTCGTGTGTTTGGTTTTTTGGGGGCTGTTTTTTTTTTTTTATCCCACTCTGGGTGTGCCTAGCATCTTTTTTTTGTTGGGGTTTTTTTGTGTGGTTTTTTTTGTCAATCAAAAATTTGACTTTTGTTTAAAAGTTCTCACCGACATACAACAAATTTTTCCGGGGATGGTGGGGGGGGGGGGGGAGGCGTTGTGAACAGGCTTACTTCAGGACAGGTTTTGTTGCACAACTGATTTGGAGTTGCATGCGTGTGTAAAAGATTTTGAAGTGCAAGCGCTTCGATTTGTTTGTGGTTGGGTTGTTTTTTTTTACAAGATTCATCTCTATATAAATTCCATATATTGATGGATCGGTGGTCTAGAGGTAACGCGCCTGTCTAGAAAGCGAAAAGTCCGGGTCGGAAGTGTGTGCGGTGGTTCGAATCCCGTTTGGACCCGAAACTTTTTTTCCCCATCTATTAGATCATGAGTCTGGGCGCTAGATTTTTGGATGAGACGATAAACCATCGAGGTCCCGTGTGTTGCACATAATTATTTAGCGCACGTAAAAGAACCCACGGCAACAAGAGAGCTGTCCCTGGCAAAATTCTGTAGAAAAAGTCACTCTGATAGGGAAACAAATGCTGTTGCAGACAAGAAAAAAAAAGAAGAAAAAAAAAGGATGGCGCTGTTCTTGTGGCGACGCGCTCTCCCCTGGGAGAGAGCATCCCGAATTTCAGGCAGACAAATCTGCCGTGACTTAAAGTGGTATGAATAAATGAATATATTATTGTTGTTATTACTATTATTACTATTATTGTTGTTATTATTATTATTATTATTATTATTATTTATTATTATTATTATTATTATTATTATTATTAAGGTTTTTGTTGCTATTGTTGTTGTTTTTGTCCTGGGTCAAGTTTAATGATGATAATAATAATAAGAAGAAGAAGAAGAAGAAGAAGAAGAAAGAAGAAGAATGTATGGAATTTATATAGCACTGAATCTTGTGTAAAGCAACAAATCAAAGCGCTCAGATGACTTTAAAAAAAAAATTAATATCGAGGATAATGGAATAAGCACTCATGCGCTTTTTTACATCCAGTCCCCCGTGTGTATGCGGTTTTGTCAATTTTGTCATCTGTTCCCACCGGCACACAATGGCCTACTCTTACGAAAAGTGGAACAGGATTTTAACGTGTAGCGCAAGATGTTCTGCGTGCGTTCGCACACGGGACCTCGATTTTATAGTCTCATCCGAAGGACTTTTGGGGAGAGTGGAGTCGGCACTGATGTTAACTCCAGGGGAAAATATCCCTTGAACGGGAATCGAACCCGGGTCGTCAGATTGCGAGCGCAATGTTCTGACCACTAGGCTATCCCGTTCCCCCACTTGGCTGTCATGGTCCCGACCCAGGTAAAGTAACGATGATGATGATGATGATGATGATGATGATGATGATGATGATGATGATGATATGATGATAATAATATAATAATGATAATAATGATGATGATGATGATGATGATATATGGAATTTATATAGCGCTGAATCTTGTAAAAAGCCAGACAAATCGAAGCGCTTGCACTCCAAATCATTTACACACGCATGCAACTCTCCTTAAACATAATGAACAACATATTCCAAATCCATGCACACACACACACACCCCACACACACACACACACACACACACACACACCACACACACACACACCACCACACACACACACGCACGCACGCACGCACGCGCAAACACACTTATGAGGTGAAGGATGCTGTTGAAAATTAGGGACAGATATGAGGGGGGGGGGGGGTCTCAGGTAGGGAAAAAAAAGTGCTTTTTTGGGCTAAATTTGAAGGTATCAATAAAGGTTTTTTGGCAAAGGAAAAGAGGGGGTCATTCCAGGGGATGGCCCCGAAATAGGAAAGAGCGAGGCCGACTTTTGGTGTAGGAAGGGTTTTCGAATTTTGGCAAAACCCTTTTTTCACCCCCAAACGCCCTGTTTTGGGAAAAGGAAGGGTGGCAGGATGGTCAAGACGTTTCCCTGCCAAAAGAAAACTGAGGTTCTGGGTTCATTCCCCCAGTTTCCCCCTTTCTTCCCCCCGTTTGCCCCAAAAAAATCGAATGAAGCCCAAGCCCTTCGGATGAGACTGAAAACCCGGGGCCCCCGTGTGGGGAAGCATGCGAACTCTTGCGCACTTTAAAACCCTTTTCCCCGCCTTTCAAAAGGGTTGGGCCCATTGTGTCCCGGTTTGGGAAAGATGACAAAATTGAAAAAACCGTACACAGGGGGATAATGTAAAAAACCCACTGAGTGTTTATTCCTTTTTCCTCGATATAAAAAAAAGTCATCTGGGGTTTTGTTGTTGTTTAAAGATTCAGGTTTTAAAAATTTCCATACATTTTTTTTTATTATTATTATTATATTTTTTTTTTTGCCAAATTGAGAGGGGTTTTTTTTAAGGGTTTTTTGTTGGGTGGGGGGTTTTGTGGGTGGGGGGTGGGGGGGTTAATTTTGCGGTTATGTGTTGTTGGTGGTGTTTGTTTAATTTTTTTTTTTAAAACCAATTTTTTTCGTTTTATCAGTTGTGTATTGTTATTATATGAAATACAGGGTTTAAAAAAAATTTTAATAATAATAGTAATAATAATAAAAATAATAAAATAAATAATAATGGAAATTATATGCACTGATATGAATTATATTATATTATAGGGGGGGGGTGGGTGGGTGGAGGGGGGGGAAGGGGCCCCCCCAATGGAAATATTAAGAAAACAAAAATTTTCCCCCAAAGAAAGAGGAGAAAGGGGAAAATGATAATTAAAAAGAAACCGAAGAAAAAGAAGGGGGAAAAAATTTAATTAATAGAAACACGAAAAAAAAGAAAGGGGAAAAAAAACAAAAAACAATACCACTACACAAATAGTTGGGGTTTTTTTGGGTTTGTTTTTTTTTTTGTTTTTTTGGGGGGGGGGTGTTTTTTACAAAAAAATTTTATTAATGTTTGTTTGTTTGTCAGTGTGTGATTGTATAATGTGTATATATTTTATATGTGTGTGTGAAATGTGTGTAATGATTTGTGTGGTGTGTTTCACTGTCGCTTTTTTTTCCTTTTGCGGTTGTTTATTTAGGTTGCTGTTAAAAGTGGTGTGCATGTCTCTTTATCTCTCTCTCTCTCTCTCTTCTTCTTCTCTCTTTCTCTTCTTCTCTCTCTCTTTATTTCTCTCTCAACTTTCATATCTCTTTTCTCCCCCTTTTTTTTATCTCTTCTTATCTTCTCTTCATCTCTTTGTTCTCTTTCTCTTCTCTCTCATCCTCTCTCTTCTCAAAACTTCATTCTTTTTTTCTTCCCTCTCTCCTTTTTTTCTTTCCCCTCTTCATTTTTCTCTCTTAATCTCCATTTTTTCTCTCCTCTCTCATTCTTTCTTTTCATCTCTTTCTCTTTCATCTTCATCTTCTCTCATATCCGATACGCTCTCTCATTTTTTCCCTTTTTGGGTTTTTTCCCCCCCACCCCCCTTTCCCCCCCCTTCCCCCCCCCCCCCTCTCTCCCTTTCTCTACCCCCCCCCCTCTCTCTCTCTCTCTCACTCACTCACTCTCTCAACGAGTCTAGCAGTTAACGCAAGGACAACAACAACACCCACCGCCACCAACACCACCACACCAACACCACCACCACCACCACCAACACCACCAACACCACCAACACCAACAACACAGCTTGCTCCCCCCGCAACGACGACGAGGACGATGACAACAACGACGAGGAGAACAACCACGACAAAGACCACCACCACCTCCCCGCTACCCGACCCCTTCTTTCAACCGCGGCGCTGCCACTGTCACTGCCACTGTCGTCGCCGCCGAGAGGCCCCTCATTGGAGGTGTACGCCGTAGTCCAGAAGAAACCCAAGACGAGCACCATCACCAACGCCGAGGGAGAAGAAGAGGTGAAGACCCCTTCCCCGGGGAAGGGTTCTGACCGTGAGCCACAACCCACAGACGTGTACGTTCTCGTGGACAAGCACAAGAGTCAGCAGAAGCAGCAGCAGAAGCAGAAGCAGCAGAAGCAGAAGCAGAAGCAGCAGAAGCAAAGGAAGACACTGGCTGAAGTTGCTGAGACAGGACCTGGAAAGGAGGAGGAGGAGGAGGAGGAGAGGCTCGATGAGGGTGGAGGTGAGGGGTGGGTGGGGGGTGGTGTTGGTGGTGAGGGTGGTGGTGGTGGTGGTGTTGGTGGTGAGGGTGATGGTGGTGAGGGTGGTGATGGTGGTGAGGGGGGTTGTGGGGTGGTTGATGGTGGTGGTGAGGGGTGGTGGTGGAGGTGGGTGGTGGTGGTGGTGAGGGTGGTGTTGGTGGTGGTGAGGGTGGTGGTGGTGGAGGTGAGGGGGTGGTGGTGTGTGTGGAGTTGGTGAGGGAGGTGGGGAAAGGGTGGGGGTGTGGGGGGGGGGGGGGGGCAGGGAGAGGGAGATGATCAAAAGAATATACAAGGATTTAAAGAAGAAAGAAAGGGAAATTACCAAAAGAATTTAAAAGGGTTTTAAAAAAAGAAAAAAAAGGGAGATTTAAAAGGAATAAAAAGGTTTAAAGAAAAAAGAAAGGGGGGAATTAAATCAAAAAAACAAAGGTTTAAAGAAAAAAGAAGGGGAAAAATTACCCAAAAAAGGAAAGAAAAGGGTTTTGAAGAAGGGGAAATTAACCAAAAGAAAGAAAGGTTTTTAAAGAAAAAAGAAAGGGAATTAAAAAAAGGACTTTTTAATTTTTAAAAGAAAAAAGGGAAAAGGGGGAATTATAAAAAGAAAATTCATTTTTTAAAAAGGGGAAAAAAAAGGGGAAATTACCAAAAGACTTACAAGGTTTTTAAAGAAAAAAGAAAGGGAAAATTTTAAAAAGAAATAAAAGGTTTTAAAAAGGGAAAAAAGGGAGTTTAAACAAAAGAAAAATTCAAGGATTACGATTTGGGTTTTAAACGGAGTTTAAAAATTCAATAAAAATTAAAAAGAAAGAAAAGCGGGAGTTATAAATAGAAAATGTTAAGGGGTTTTAAAGAAAAAAGGGGAAATTATAAAAGAAAAAAATTAAAGGGTTTAAAAAAGAAAAAAGGGAAAGGGATTTAAAAAAAAAAAATTAGGGGGATTAAAAAGAAAAAGGGGAAGGGGGATTTTTAAAAAGACTTTAAAAAGGATTGGGGGAAGAAAAAAGGAAATGGGGAAATTATAAAAGAATTTTTAAAGGGAAGATTAAAGACAAAAAAGGTTGGGGGAAAAATTTTAAATAAAAAAAAAAAATTAAAAGGGATTAAAAGAAAAAAGAAAAAGGGAAAATTTATAAAAGGGACAATAAAAGGGTTTTAAAAAAAAATTATTAAAAACAAAACGGGTTGGGGTTTAAAAAAGCAAAAAGGTTAAGGGGGAAATTATAAAAGAAAATTAAAAAGATTTCAAAAGAAAAGAAAAAAGGAAAAAATTTTAAAAAAGACAATAAAAAGGGATTAAAGGAAAAAAAAGAAAAAAAAGGGAATTTTTAAAGGTAAAAATTTAAAAAAAGAAAAGGGAAAGGGAAATTATAAAAAAAAATAAAAGGGGGTTAAAAGAAAAAATTTTTTATAAAAAAAAGAATTTAAAAAAAGAAAAAGGGAAAAGGGGAAGATTTATAAAAGGGGAATTTAAAAAGGGATTAAAGAAAAAGGGGAAAATTTTACAAAGAAAGGAAGGGATTAAAAAGAAAAGGAAAGGGGAAATTATAAAAGGGTTTCCAAGGATTAAGAAAATTTTTATTACAAAAAAAATTTAAGGATTTAAAGGAATAAAGGATTGGGGATTATAAAAGGAAATTTCGAAAGGAAAATTAAAAAGAAAAAAAGGGTTGGGTTTAAAAGACCACGGGGATTTTTAAAAAGAAAAAAAGGGGATTAAAAGATTATCAAAAAGGGAAAAAAAGGAAAAAAACAAAAGGGAAGGGGGTTAAAAAAGTCTTTTAAAGGGAAATTAAGGGTTTAAAAAAATTGGTTGGAAAATTTTGTAAAGGTTTAAAGGGAAAATTTTTTTAAAAAAAATATCAAAAAAGGGGAAAAAGGAAGGGAAGATTAAAAAAGACAATAAAAAGGTTTAAGGGAAAAGATATAAAAAAGAATCAAGGTTTAAGGGAAAATTTATAAAAAGAATAAAAGGTTAAAATTTTTTAATTAAAAGAAAAAAAAGGTTTTAAAAAGTAAATGGATTAAAGTTTTAATAAAAGGAAAAAAAAAAGGGAAGTTTAAAAGAAAATTTGGATTAGGGGTTTAAAAAAGATAAAACCGGGTTTAAAGGGAAGGATTAAAAGCAAAAAAGGTTTTGAAAAGATTTAAAAAAAAAATACAAGGAAAAAGGGAAGATTATAAAAAAAAACAAGGTTTGGGGGGAAAGATTAAAAAAAAAAAAAAAGGAAAAAGGAAAGTTTTAAAAAAGGGCCTTAAAAGGGATTAAAGGAAGATTATAAAAGACAATACAAAGTTAAAAAAGATTTTTAAAAAAAATTAAAAGGGGAATTTAGGGGGGTTATAAAAAAATGGGGGGTTTAAAGGGAAGATTATAAAAAACCAATAAAAAAGGTTTTGGGAAAAGATAAAAAAAGACTATAAAGGTTTAAAGGGAAAATTTTTTAAAAGACAAAAAAAGGGATTAAAAAAATTTTTTAAAAAATAAAAAAAAGATTGAGGAAAAAAAGGGAAAAATTTAAAAAAAATACAAGGATTAAAAATTTTTTTTTTTTTAATAAAAAGAATAAGAAAATTTTTTAAAAAGGATTCCCAAAGGATTGGGGAAAGTTTATAAAAGGAATAAAAAGTTTTGGGAAGATTTTAAAAAAAAAATACAATTTTTTAAGGAAATTAAAAAAGGCCCAAACAAGGAAAAGGGAAATTATAAAAGGGGAATAAAAGGAAATTAATTAATATATATTTTTTAATAAAAAGAAAGAAAAAAAAAAAAAGGTTTAAAAATTAAAAAAGGAAAATACAAGGATTAAAAAGATTTTTAAAAGACAATACAAAGGAAAATTAAAAAGGGGGGGAATTTTTTAAAAGACAATACAAAATTTAAGGAAGTTTAAAAAGGGAAAAAAAGGATTGGGGGAAGATTAAAAAAAGGAAATACAAGGATTAAGGGGAAGTTTATAAAAATTAAACCCAAGGTTTAAAGGGGGGGTTTATAAAAACAATAAAAGGTTTAAAGGAAGATTATAAAAGGTAAAAAAGGGGTTTAAAGGAAAGATTATAAAAGAAAAACAAGGTTTTTAAAAATTTTTAAAAAAAAAAAGGGATTAAGGAAAGTTTTTAAAAAGAAAAATTTAACAAGGATTTAAGGAAGATTATAAAGAAAATTACATAAGATTAAAATTGGAAGATTAAAAAAGAAAATTACAAGGTTTTTAAGGAAATTAAAAAAGAAAAAAAAATTTTTAAAGGAAGATTTAAAAGGAATGCATGGAGGGGGAAAGTTATAAAAAAATTTACAAAAATTAAAAAAATTTTTTTTAAAATCCCAAAGAAAAAGAAAAAAGTTAAAAAAAGAGAATACAAAGGATTGGGGAAAAGATTTAAAAGGAAAAAAAGGGTTAGGGAAGTTAAAATAAAAGGGGAATAAAAGTTTTAAGGGAAAGTTTATAAAAGCATAAAAGGGTTTTTAAGGGGAAACTTTTAAAAAAAGAAATAAAAGGGGATTAAAAAAAAAAGATTTTTTTAAAATAAAAAAAGAAAAGAAAGATTTTTAAAAGAACGGATTAAAGGATTAAAAAAAAGGATTTTAAAAAAAGCCAAAAGGGGTTAAAGGGAAAGTTTATAAAAGACATACAAGGTTTAAGGAACAATTAAAAAGCAATACAAGGATAGAAGAAAAATTTTTTTTTTTTAATAAAAAGGAAAAAGGGAAAGTTTTTAATAAGGAAAAAAAAGGCTTTAAAAAAAGATTTAAAAGAAAAGCAAGGAACGGGGAAAAATTTTAAAAACAATAAAAGGGGATTAAAAAATTTTTAAAAAAACAAAAGGAAAAAGGGAAAGATTTTAAAAAGAAACAAGGTTTAAAGGGAAAAGATTAAAAGAAAAAAAGGTTTAAAGGGAAGATTAAAAAAGGAAAAAAGGGATTGGGGAAATTTTTAAATAAAAGAAAAAAAGGGAAAAGGAAGTTTAAAAAAAGCCCAATAAAAGGAAAAGGGAAAGATTAAAAAAGACAAACAAGCAATTTGTTTATAAAAACAATTTTTGGTTTAAAAAAGGAAAAAGGATTGGGTGGAAAAAAACAATAAAGGGGTTAAGGAAGATTATAAAAACAATACAAAAAATTAAAAAAACCGTTTAAAAAAATACAAAAAAAAATTAAAAAAGAAGGGGGTTTTTAAAAAGACAAATAGAAAAAGGGGATTATGAAAGACTATGAAAAAGGGGTTTAAAGGAAAGACTTATGAAAACAATACCAGGTTTAAGGAAAAATTAAAAAAAAAAATTTTTTAAGGGACGAATTATCAAAAACCCCCAAAGGGTTTTTAAAGGAAAAAAATTATAAAGAACAAAAAGGGTTTTAAAAAACAAACAAAAGGGGATTAAAAAGGAAAACACAAAGGGGTTTTTAAAAAAAATGGGTTAAAAGAAAATAAAAAGGGGATTAAAAGAAAAAAACCCCCAAGGGGTTTTAAAAAGAAAAAAATTTAAAAAGGCCAAAGGGGTTTTGTAAAAAAAAAAAGATTATAAAGAAAAACCAGGGGGTTTTAAAGAAAAAAAATTTTGGTTTAAAAAAAAAGGGATTTAAAAGAAAAACCCTTTAAAAAGGAAAAAAAGGGTTATAAAAAAACAAAAAGGGATTAAAAAAAGGGGATATAAAAGAAAAAAACCCCAAGGGATTAAAAGGAAAAAAATTATAAAAAACAAACAAGGGTTAAAAAGAAAAAAAAGGGAAAAATAAAAGGAAAAAAAGGGATTATAAAAAAACCAAAAACCCAAAGGGAAAAAACTAAGGATTATAAAAAAAAAAACAAACTTAAAAAAGAAAAAAATAAAAAAACAATAAAAGGGGATTAAAAAAAAATAGTATAAAAAACAAAAAATTTTAAAGGGAAAAGGATATTAAAAAAACAAAACAAAGGGGAATTAAAAAAAAAAGGGATTTTTAAAAAAAAAACAAGGGTTCAAAAAAAAAGGGATTTAAAAAAAAAAAGGGAAATTTATAAAGAAAAAAAGGGGAAACAAACAAAATTAAGGGATTTTAAAAAACAACAAAAGGGGTTTAAGAAAAAAAATTTATAAAGAAAACAAGGGGTTTAAAAGGGAAAAAAGGGATTAAAAAAGGGACAAAACGGGGTTTTTAAAGAAACCCAAATTTAAAAAGATAGAAAGGGGATTTTAAAAGAAAAAAAAGGGGTTTAAAAGGAAGATTATAAAGAAAAAAAAAGGGGATTATAAAAGAAAAAAGGGAAAATTAAAAAGGAAAAAAAAAATTATAAAGAAAAACAAAGGGATTAAAAAACCCCTTTTATAGAAACAAAAAAAGGGGATTAAAAGAAAACCCAAAGGGATTATAAAGAAAAAAAGGGGATTTCAAGGGAAGAAAAGGTTTTATAAAGAAAAAAAAGGAAAAAAAAAAAGGGTTTTTAAAGACAAAACAAGGGATTAAAAAGGGGTTTATAAAAGAAAAAACACAGGATTAAAAGGAAAAAATTTTAAAGAAAAACCAAGGTTTAAAAAAAGGAAATTTTTAAATCAAAGAATAAAAGGGATTATAAAGAGAAACCCAAAAGGGGATTAAAAAAAAAAGGGATTTTAAAAGAACACAATGGGGGTTTTTTAAAAAAAACCACAATTTACAAAAAAAATTAAGGGATTAAAAAAAAAAACCAAAAGGGGTTTTAAAAAGGGTATTATTTAAAAAAACTTAAAAGGGACAAAACAAGGGTTTTAAAAAGGAATTTTATAAAAAAACAAAAAAGGGATTATAAAAGAAAACAAAGGGATTATAAAAAAAACAAAAGGGGATTATTTTTGAAAAGGGTTAAAAAAACAAAAAAAGGGAAAATGTTTTAAAAAAACAATTTAAAAAGCAAAAAGGGGATTTTAAAAAGCCAAACCGGGGGTTAAAAAGGGACAAAAGGGAATTAAAATGCCCCAAAGGGATTATAAAAAAACAAAAAGGGAAATTTAAAAAAAAGATTATAAAGAAAAAACCAAGGGATTATAAAAAAAACCAAGGGTTTAAAGAAAAACAAAAAGGGGAAATTATAAAACAAACCGGGTTTTATAAAAACACAGGGTTTATAAAAAAACAACACCACAGGAAATTAAAAGAAAAACAAAAAAAGGCAAAAAGGGATTATAAAAAAACCCACACAGGGTTTAAAAAACAACAACGGGGATTATAAAGAAAAAAAACGGGGTAAAAAACATTTTTGGGGATTTAAGAAAATTACAGGGATTATCAAAAAAAAAAACACAGGGATAAAAAAGAAAAACAACCCGGGGATTATCAAAGAAAACAACAGGGTTTTCAAAAGAAAAAACACAAAGGGTTTATCAAAAGAAAACAAACAGGGTTTATAAAAAGAACAAAAACCCAAGGGATTATCAAAAAAAAAAAAGGGATTATTTAAAAAAACAAACGGGGTTTAAACAAAAGAAAACAACAAAAAAAAACACGGATTATAAAAGAACAACAAAAAGGGGGGTTCAAAGAAAAACCACAGGATTTCAAAGAACAAACAGGGATTATCAAAGAAAAAACAAAAAGGGGGGATTATCAAAAAAACCACAACCCAAAAAAAAGGGGATTATAAAAAAACCCAACCCCAAAGGGATTTTTTAAAGAAAAAACCACACGGTTTTTAATCAAAAAACAAACACACGGGGATTTCAAAGAACAAAACAAACAACCGGGGATTTTTAAAAACCAACACACGGGGGGGTTTATCAAAGAAAAACAAAAAAGGGTTTAAACCCAAGACCACCCCAGGGTTTTATCAAAAAACAAACACAGGTTACCAAAAAACAACACACGGGGGATTAAAAAGAAAAAAAAAACGGGGAAAATTATCAAAGAAAAACACACAGGGTTTAAAAAAGGAAAAAACACAGGGAAATTAAAAAAAAAACAAGGAAAAAATTTAACTTTAAAAAGAACAACAAAAAAGGGATTTTTAAAAAACAACAAAAGGGTTTATAAAAGAACAAAAGGGTTTTCCCAAAAAACTACACAGGGATTATCAAAGAAAAAACCAAAAAGGGAATTACAAAGAACAAAACCCCAGGGATTTTCAAAAAAAACACCGGGGAAAATTTCAAAGAAAAAACCCCGGGATTATAAAAAAAAACCCGGGGATTATCAAAGCCCAAAACAGGGATTATAAAAAGAAAAACAAACAGGTTTTTTTCAAAAAACCAAAACAAAGGGATTATCAAAAAAACAACATTGGGATTATAAAAGAAAAAAACAAAGGGTTATAAAGGGAAAAAAACACAGGGTTTATCAAAGAAAAACAAAGGGATTACCCAAAGAACAACCCCACGGGGATTTCAAAAAACCCAAAAAAAGGGGGGTTTATCAATAAAAAAACCAGGGATTACCCAAAGAAAAACACACAGGATTATCAAAAAAAACAACATGGATTCCAAAGAACTAAACAAAACAAAAATATCAAAAAAACCAAACAAAGGGTTATCAAAAAAAAAAACACACGGGGGATTATTAAAGAACAAACACGGGGATTATAAAAGGAAACAAAGGGATTATAAAAGAACAAAAAAACGGGAAATTACCCAAAGTACAAACAAAAAGGGATTATTTAAAAAAACACCGGGTTATCAAAAAACCCCAAAAGGGGGATTATAAAAGAAACAAGACACAAGGGATTATCAAAAAAAAAAACACACGGGGAAATTTTAAAAAAACAAAAAAAGGGAATTATCAAAAAACCCAACACAGGGTTTTTTTAAAGGGAAACAAAAGGGAAATACCCAAAGAACAAACCCGGGGGGTTATAAAAAAACCCAACCCGGGATTTAAAGGGAACAACACACGGGGGTTTTCCAAAGAAAACCACGGGGTTTTATAAAAGAACCCCAAACACCCCAGGGATTATCAAAGAACAACAAGGGTTTTTATAAAAGAAAAACAAGGGTATTTAAAGGAACAACAAAACGGGGGTTTAAAAGAAAAACACGGGGAATCAAAAACAAAAAACGGGGATTATAAAAAAACAACACAAAAGGGATTATCAAAAAAAAACCACGGGATTATCAAAGAACAACACAAAAGGGGGATTATCAAAGAACAACCCCCAGGGTTTATAAAAGGAACAAACACACGGGGTTTTATCAAAAAACAAAAACACAGGGTTATAAAAGGGGAAAACCCGGGGGTTTTTAAAGAAAAAAACACGGGGTTTATCAAAAAAACAACAGGGTTTATAAAAGAAAAACACACGGGTTTACCCCAAGGGAATTACAAAAAGGGAAAAATTTTAAAAAAAAAAAAGGGGGATTATCAAAAAAAAACAACTTTTAAACCAAAAGGGATTATAAAAGAAACTCACACGGGATTATAAAAGGAACAAAAACACGGGGATTATCAAAAACCCAAAACGGGATTTTTAAAGAACAACACACACGGGTTATAAAAAAACAAACACGGGGGTTAATAAAAGGGAACAACACACAGGGTTTTCAAAGAACAACACACAGGGATTTTAAAAAGAACAAAACACGGGGAAATTTCAAAGAACAAACAAAGGGTTTAAATTAAAAACAAAAACACGGGGGTTTATTAAAGAACAAAACACAGGGATTATAAAAAAACCCACAGGGATAAAAGGGAACAACACAAAATTTAAGGGGTTTTTCAAAAAAACAAACAAGGGGATTATCAAAGAACACACAGGGATTTTTAAAAAAAACAAAAAGGGAAATTTAAAAGAAAAATCCCCAAAGGGATTATCAAAGAAAAAAAACAAAACAGGGTTTACCCAAAAGAACAACAAAAACAGGGTTTATCAAAAAATCCCACAAAAGGTTAAACCAAAGAAAAACACGGGAATTAAAAAGGCCCAACCACGGGGGAATTATCAAAAGTACACAAAAGGGATTATCAAAAACAAAACCCCAAGGAATTTTTAAAAAAACACCAAGGGTGATAAAAGAACCAAACAAGGGTTTTTTCACAAGAAAAACCCCAAGGGATTAAAAAAACACAGGGATAACAAATCAACAGGGTTTATAAAAAGAACAAAAACCACGGGTTATTTATCAAAAAAAAACAATAAAAAACAAAGGGGGTTTTATAAAAGAAAACACACAGGGATTATCAAAGAACAACAACAGGGATTATCAAAAAAATTACACACAGGGATTTTTAAAGGGAACAAACAAAGGGTTTAACCCAAAAGAAAAAACAAAAAGGGATTATCAAAGAAACAAAACAGGGATTTTTAAAGAAAAAGGGGTTTCAAAAAAACACAGGGAATTTTAAAGGTTAAAACAGGGATTTTTTAAAAAAAAACACCAAAACGGGGAAAATCAAGAAAAACAAAGGGATTTTAAAGAAAAAACCAAAAGGGATTATCAAAAAAACCCCAGGGATTATCAAAGAAAAACAACACAGGATTTTCAAAAAAACCCGGGTTTTGAAAAACAAGGGATTATAAAAAAATAAGGAAAAGAACAAAAAAGGGTTTATCAAAGGAAAACACACAGGGTTTTTCAAAGAAAAAAGGGGGTTTCAAAGAACAAAAAAAAAGTATTATAAAAAAGGAACAACAATTTAAAGGGGGGATTATAAAAGGGAAAAACCAGGGGATTATCAAAGAACACCAAAAAACGGGGATTATCAAAAGAAAAAAAATGGGTTTTATCAAAGAAAAAAACCCCAAGGGATATCAAAGAAAACACCGGGGAAATTATCAAAAAAACAAAACCCGGGGAAATTTTAAAGAAAAAACCAAATAAAAGGAAAAGGGAATTATTCAAAGAGCAAAAAACCCCGGGTTTAAAAAAGAAAAAACCCCTGGGATTTTCAAGAAAAACACCACAGGGATTATCAAAGAAAACACACGGGGATTTTTATAAAAACAAACCAAAGGGATTATAAAAGGGAAAACACCGGGGTTTAAATCAAAGAAAAAACACCCCGGGATTATTAAAAAACAACACAAACAGGGATTTTTAAAGGGGAAACAAAAACACGGGGGGTTACCCAAAGAACAAAACAGGGTTATCAAAAAAACAACAAAAGGGTTTAAAAAATCAAAAGGGGGAAAAAAAAAACCAGGGAATAAAAACAACCCAAAAGGGAATTATCAAAGAAAAAACAAAAAGGTTTTTTTAAAAAACAAAAACCAGGGATTATAAAAAGAAACAAACCAGGGATTTTTCAAAAAAAAAACACACAGGGTTTTTTAAAGGGAAAAAACCACAGGGGGGAACAAAATACCCGGGGATTATAAAGAACAACCCCCCCAAACAGGTTTATAAAAGGGCAACACACAGGGATTATAAAAAGAACAACAAGGGATTTCAAAAAGAAAAAACACACAGGGTTATAAAAAAAAACCAACCAAAAGGGAATCTTTTAAAAGAAACAAACAAAACAAAACATTATTTAAAAAAAAAAATTTTTTCAAAAAAACCACAGGGATTTTTAAAAAAAAACACACAGGGATTTAAAAGAAAAAACAAAAACGGGGTTTTCCCAAGGAAACAACACACAGGGATTTTTCAAAGAAAAAAAAAAAGGGGATTATAAAGAAAACACAACACAGGGATTATCAAAGAAAACACGGGGGTTTATAAAAGGAAAAACCCCACGGGATTATCAAAAAACAAACAGGGATTTTTAAAAAAAAACCACACAAGGGGATTTTAAAAGGAAAAACCAAAAGGGTTTATCAAAAAAACAAAAAACAGGGATTTTTCAAAGAACAAAACACACGGGTTTTACCCAAAAAAACCCCAAAACAGGGATTATCAAAAAACAACCCCAGGGATTATCAAAAAAAAACAAAAGGGGCCGGATTATCAATGGAACAAACACAGGGTTATAAAGAAAAAAACCCCAAAAAGGGGGAAGGGGGGGGGTAAAAAAAAAACCACGGGGAAAACAAAAACAACACAAATTTTTTATCAAGAAAAACCCACCGGGATTATAAAAGAACAACACGAGGGGTTATCAAAAAAAAACCAACACAAGGGGATTACCCAAAAGAAACAACACAAAGGGATTTTTCAAAAAAAAAAATAAAAGGGGGATTTTCAAAGAAAAACACAAAAGGGATTATCAAAAAAAAACACACAGGGTTATCAAGAACAACAAACAGGGTTATCAAAAGGGAAAAAACACGGGATTTTTAAAAGGGAACAAAAAGGGTTAAAAAAAAAACGGGGTTTTCAAAGAAAAAAACAAGGGGTTTATCAAAAAACCAACCACAGGGTTTAAAAAAAGGGAACAAACACACAGGGTTTATAAAGAACAAAAAACCAGGGATTATAAAGGGAAAAAACAAAAACACCAGGGATTATCAAAGAACAAAAAGGGATTATCAAAGAAAAACCCACCAGGGATTATAAAAAGAACAAACGAGGGTTTTAAAGAACAAACCACAGGGTTTATCAAAAAAACCCAAAATTTTGGGGATTATTAAGAAAAAACAAAAAGGGATTATCAAAAAAAAACCACACAGGGATTATCAAAAACAAACCCCAGGGATTATAAAAGAAAAATCACAAAAGGGTTATCAAAGAAAAAAAAAGGGAAATTTCCCAAAGAACAAAAACTCAGGGAAACCAAGACAACAACAGGGTTATAAAAGGGAAAAACCCCAAAGGGATTTATCAAAAGAACAACAACCCCGGGTTTTTTTTAAAGAAAACACACAGGGTTTTTTAAAAAGAAACGGGTTATCGCCCAAAAAAGGGTTTGTCAAAGAACCCACCCTTTTTTTTTTCCCTTTTTTTTTTTTCGCCGCAACGGATTTCGCCCAAACAAGGGTTTTTCAAAAAAACCCGGGGAATCATCGGAAAAACCGGGGTTTTAAAGGAAAAAACGCAAAGGGATTACGAAAAAACTCACAGGTTTATCGCCAGCGGGGAAAAAATAAAAAGTCCAAACACACCCTTGGTTAAATACAAAGCCCCCAAGGAATTACGAACAACACAAGGTTTTCGCCAAAACAGGGGTTTCAAAAAAACCCCATTAATTATAAAAAGAACAAACAAATTATCAAAAAATAAAACCAGGGATTATAAAAGGAACACAACACAGGATTATCAAAAAAACAACACCAGGGATTATCAAAAGAAAAAAAACACGGGGAAAATTATCAAAAAACAAAACAAAAGGGATT
Source organism: Rapana venosa (assembly GCA_028751875.1). NCBI lineage: Eukaryota > Metazoa > Mollusca > Gastropoda > Neogastropoda > Muricidae > Rapana > Rapana venosa. The sequence goes on along the minus strand of CM054154.1, from coordinate 23,235,565 downwards.
ATCCCCAAAGAACAAAAACCAAAGGGATTAAAAAAAAAAAAACCAAAAAGGGATTATCAAAGAACAACCCCCAAGGGCATTTTTCAAAAAAAACAACCCCCAGGGTTTATAAAAAACAAAACAGGGTTTATAAAAGAACACACGGGAAATTATAAAAGAAAACACACAGAGCTGATCAAATAACAAACCCCAAAGATTAAAAAAGACAAAAAGGAGTTGATAAAAAGAGGTTTATTCTTTATTCTATTTTTTGTATGGGGAAAATAATGGAATAAGAATTAAGTGCTTTTTTTAAGTCCTTCCGGTGTGTAGGGCAGTTTTTAAAGTTCGTTTTTCCCCACCGGAAAACCCCAATGGCCTACTTTTTCGAAAAGCGGAAAGGATTTTAAGTGCGCGCGGGTTTTTTTGTTTTTGCGTGCGTTCGCAAACGGGGCTCGGTTTTTGTTTCCCGAATGACTTTGGGGGGAAAGAGGTGGAGTCTCATTGATGAAGTTAAACCCCGGGAGAAAAAATCCCCCCCCTTAAACGGGATTCGAACCCGGGGTGTCAGATTGGGTCAATTGTTCAAAAACCACTAGGCAATCCGTTCCTCCCCCCCCCCCCCCCACCCCCCCCCCCAAAAGGAAAGCTTCGAGCGGGGTTTCCTCTTGGGGACCGGGTGACTTTGGGCGCTGCCGGGGCTTCAAGTACGTCCCCCGGGTCCACCCACCCAGCAGCTGTCAAGGGGTATTTTACCTGCCCCTTTGAGGGGGTCGGGGAAAGATTGAAGCAGAAAAGGGGAAAGAGGAGGGGAAATTATGGCGACGGGCCCCATTTAGAGAAGTTGGGTCTCTGACCCCTGGGCCCAAAAACATGACCCCCCCCCCCCCCCCCCCCCCCCCCTTTAACCCCCCCCCCCTGCTCCCTTTACCTTCCCGATCCGAAAGGGTTTGTTTGTTTTTTTTTTTGGGTTGAATCTATCTTATTTTTTTTATCGAAAAATAATGGAATAAGCACTCAGGGGCCCTTTTTTTTTTTTCCCCCGTCCCCCACCCCCCCATTCCCCCCTTCCGGGTGAAATGGGGTTTTGGGGTTTTTTTTTAATGTTGTCCTCTGTTCCCACCACCGGCGACACGATGGCCTTGCTCTTTCGAAAAGCGGAACAGGATTTTAACGTGTGCGCAAGATGTTCTGCATGCGTTCGCACACGGGGCCTCGGTTTAGAGTCTCATCGGAAGGAAACACCCGTACCTGTTCACCTACATAGACAGCTTCTCTGATCCGCAGAAATCGCAATCGCAATCAACAACACAAAGGGGGAAAAGAGTTGATAATGAAAGAGCCTAAACGACACTGAAACCCCCGCACTACAGATAGCATAGGCATAGTCTAGCTATAGGCACGCAAAAATGTGAACCCAAGACCAGAAGAAAACAGGAAAAGTCAAGTCAAAGTCAAAGTCAAGTCATAATAATAATAATAATACATGGAATTTATATAGCGCCATATCTTGAAAAACAAAACAAATCATAGCGCTTTTGTTCATCCCACCCATTCACATGCAGCCAGTTACAGTCAATAGTTTTTACAAATTCAAATGTATACACTCACACGCACGCACGCACACATAAAGGTTATACACTTCGGCAGGGTGGTGGGGTTTTGTCTGTTGAGGGCAGGGACACAAATGAGATGGAACAAGAGGGGAGAATCTTAGGTTTGAAATAAATGAGTCTTGAGGCCGGATTTAAAAGCTTCATAAGAAGGCTTTTGGCGGAGGGAGAGAGGGAGGTCATTCCACATCGATGGACCAGAAACAGAGAAAGAGCGACGGCCAACGGTAGACTGGTTGAATCTAGGTGTTCTTAAGCACAAGGTATCTGCAGCAGAGCGGAGGGAACGAGGAGTGTACAGATGAAGACTGAGGGTAACAGATTTAAGTTTATTAGAAGAAGAAGAAGAAGAAGAAGAAGAAGAAGAAGAAGAAGATGAAGAAGAAGAAGAATGTATGGAATTTATATAGCGCTGAAGCTTGTGTAAAGCAACAAATCAAAGCGCTCAGTTTGGGGTTTTGTTTATATCGAGGAAAATGGAATAAGCACTCATGTGCTTTTTTTTACATCTAGTATGCGGTTTTGTAAATGTTGTCATCTGTTCCCTCCGGCACACAATGGCCTACTCTTTCGAAAAGCGGAACAGGATTTAACGTGTGCGCAAGATGTTCTGCATGCGTTCGCACACGGGGCTTCGGTTTATAGTCTCATCCGAAGGACTTTTACCAGTTTTTTTTTCATCCTGCCCTCAGAGAACAACAACAACAACAACCAACAAAAAAAATCAAGAAAATGGACATATTAAAAGCAATCAAAAATTAAACAATGTTCACACATGTTGAAGACAAAATCTATGGAGATTTTTTTTTTAATATATATAAATCCAGACTAACAAAACATGATAAAGCAAATCAAGACAGTATAACATAAGCTCAAGTCATACAGATAAATGAAGAAAATTTAAAAACAAACAAACAACAAAAAACAAATAAACAAAACACAAAAAACCACAAAAAACAACAAACAAACAACAAGCAAAAACCATACAAACAAACAAAAACAAACACAAAACAAAAAGCAAAAACAAACAAAAACAAGACTCACAAGACAAGATAAAACAAAACCAAGACAGTATAACATAAGCTAAAGTCTATAAGATGGGGATGGGGGGGGGGGGGGGGGTTGGAGTAGGGGACGTGGGGGTGGGTGGAGAGGGGAATGGGTCTTTTCCTTTTTTTTGGGGGGAGGAGTAAGGGGAGGGGGAGTGAAAGATAGAGATAGGAGAAGGCAAAACATGACTGAGAGAGAGAGAGAGAGAGAGAGAGAGAGAGAGAGAGAGAGAGAGAGAGAGAGAAGAGAGAGAGAGAAGATAGAGATTCGGATGATTGAATCATGTGTGTCATTTAATCGTGTTAGTGCGTGTGTGTGTGTGCGTGCGTGCGTACGTGTTAGAACGGTGAATTTATGCAAAACACGTGATTGAATTTCATGTACAAACTTTTACTTTCTTTCTTTCTTTCTTTCTTTCTTTCTTTCTTTCTTTCTTTCTTTCTTTCTTTCTTTCTTCCTTCCTTCCTTCCTTCCTTCCTTCCTTCCTTCCTTCCTTCCTTCCTTCCTTCCTTCCTTCCTATGCAGTGTATTGCATGGCGATCTTATGCATAATGATCTTCAGCATGTATTCTGTTGCTTAAATAATAATAATAATAATAATAATAATAATAATAATAATGATGAGATGATGATACTGATAATAATTCCATCATTATCAGCAGCAGCAGCAGCAGCATCACCATCAGCAGCAGCATCACCATCATCATCATCAGCAGCAGCAGCAACAGCATCTTTATTAAGAAAATAGAAACCATGATGATTGAAGATAACATTACAAAGGTGGAGAGATCTATTTTCCAATTTAGAAAGCCTGTCGCAAATATTCGATTTATTCACTTTTAAGGTGTTTTTTTTAATAATTCAGATTTTTTTTAAAGAAAAAAAAGTGCCTCAACCATTTTGTGATTTATATATATATATATATCTCCCCCCCCCCCCCACCCCGCAGTATTAAACAGGTTGACGATTGAACGCATCACAGATGTACATTCTCAGGCTTCTTCTGTCTGCTCACATAGTATTTTAGGCTGTTCTACATGAACTGTTTTGAGAAGCACGATCTTGATGGAGTCCAGATGTAGCACTATCATGCTGCTTACCGCCTTCTGCTGATGTAAGATTTCAGCTCTTCAAGAATGTGCACAGCTGACGATCTGAAAGTCTGTAGCTAGTAGTAGCAATAGACTGCGCTGGTTTGGGCACGTTCAATGGAGAGCAGACCACCACATCATAAAAAGAGCCATGAACTCTCGTAGTGGATGGAAAGAGACCACCAAAGGGAAGACCTAGCCAAACCTGGGCTGCCTGTATTGCAGATGATCTTAAGAGAAAAGGGGCATAATTAAGGAGGAAGCTGAAAACAGAGAGAGAGATGGAGAAGGCTCATCAGTGTCAAACCTCCCCTGGGAGAAACATGACAAAAAAGGAAGAAGAAGAACTTCGTAGTAGATGGAAAGAAACCACCAAAGGGAAGACCTAGCCAAACCTGGGCTGCCTGTATTGCAGAGCATCTTTAGAGAAAGGGGCAGCATAAATAAGGAGGAAGCTCAAAACAGAGAGAGATGGGAAAAAGCTCATCAATGTCAAACCTCCCTTGGGAGAAACATGACAAAAAAGAAAGAAGAAGAAGAACTTCGTAGTGGATGGAAAGAGATCACCAAAGGGAAGACCTAGCCAAACCTGGGCTGCCTGTATTGCAGAGGATCTTTAGAGAAAGGGGCAGCATAAATAAGGAGGAAGCTCAAAACAGAGAGAGATGGGAGAGAGCTCATCAATGTCAAACCTCCCTTGGGAGAAACATGACAAAAAGGAAGAAGAAGAAGAACTTCGTAGTGGATGGAAAGAGACCACCAAAGGGAAGACCTAGCCAAACCTGGGCTGCCTGTATTGCAGATGATCTTAAGAGAAAGGGGCAGTATAAATAAGGAGGAAGCTCAAAACAGAGAGAGATGGGAGAAGGCTCATCAATGTCAAACCTCCCCTGGGAGAAACATGACAAAAAAAGAAGGAAGAAGAAGAAGAAGAAGAAGAAGAAGAAGAAGAAGAAGAAGAAAAAGTTCTGTCCACAGAAAACTGAAATTGACGTGCTTGGTATTGTACTTCTGAACTGGAATTTCTCGCGCTTCTGAAGTGTTTGGGAAAACACTGCCTTTATCCTTATAAGAAGGGTATAGCTTACTAGAACAAAAATCACGGAGAAAGGTCACTGAAAGTAATCAGCAAAATGAGAGACTTTTGACTAGAACTGCAATCAATACCGATAATTTAACAGTGGTGAACCATTCAGAAGTTAGTACAAGCGTTTTTTACGTCAAGGAGAATTGATACTTTATTCTATAGAATGAAACTAAATGCATTGATAACCAAATTCAGCAAAAAGGGTAAATGCCTGTGTGGTGAGAATATCACTAATACTCATATACTTTTTGACTGCCAGAGTGTAAAACCTTGCATGCCCCCATTTTTCTAGAAAACTCCCTCACCAGCATATGCAGTAATCTAAAACTAGCATTTGAAATTGTGAAAGGTCTTTGTCACAGTCCCATAGGACATGTGTTATAGTTACATTAACGTTAATGACTTGTTTCTGTTTGTTTGTTTGTTTGTTTTTAAATCCTGTTGTATTGCCAAGTTTCTTTTCGAGATTTTTTTTTTAAACAACACATCCACCTCTCCCGGTTTGGTTTTGTTGTTGTTGTTGTTTTTCCCCCCGTCTGATATCACTAAAAGTGAACAGACGTAAAATTGAAGTCAACAACAACAACAACTGAACTGAAACTGAACTTTTTACTGATCTTTTGGCTCCTTTGAGTTTCCCTTTCGGGACATTTTGTCTTTCTTTTAGCTTAGACGAGTGTCGTCATCTCTGTGAGCTCTGTTTTTTTTAAAAATAAATTTATTTATTCTTTTATATCGAGGATAATGGAATAAGCACTCGTGTGCATTTTTTTTTAATCCAGTCCCCGTGTGTATGCGGTTTTGTCAATTTTGTCATCTGTTTCCACTGGCGCACAATGGCCTACTCTTCCGAAAAGCGGAACAGGGTTTAACGTGGGCGCAAGATGTTCTGCGTGCGTTCGAACACGGGGGCCTCGGTGTATAGTCTCATTCGAAGGACTCTGACATTCAGTTCGTCAAACTGGGAAGATAGGGCGAGGAGGGAGTCGAACCCAGAACATCACGGTGAACTTGTTGGCAGGCGAACGTCTTAACCATCCTGCCACCTTCCTTCTGTGTGTGTGTGTGTGTGTGTGTGTGTGTGTGGTGTGTGTGTGTGTGGGTGTGCGTGGGTGTGAGGTGTGTGTGTGTGGTTGTGTGTGCGTGCTGTGCGTGCGTGCGTGCGTGGTGTGTGGTGTGTGTGTTTTGTGTGTGTGAAATTTCATTTTGTTAAGGAATGTCCCGCTTCAAACATTTACGACAAGATTTTATTCCTCGACAATTTCTTCAACTTCTTCAAGAGAGAAGAAGAAGAGAGGAGAGAGAGAGAGGAAGAATGAGAGAAGAGAGAGAGAGAGAAGATGAGAGAGAGAGAGAGAGAGTGAGAGAAGAGAGAGAGAGCATTTCAGGTTACAAACATTCCCCAATAAACCAGATATTATCAAATTCTGTTAAAGCATCCTCGCCAAAACCTTTTAAAAATATTATAAACTATCAATAAAGATATCAAGTTAACTTACAAATGTCGAGAGCCTGATATAAACCAGTTTTTAACAGCCCGCCAACAACAGCACAGAGAGAAAAGAGGAGAGAGAGAGAGAGAGAAGAGAGAGAGAGAGAAGAGCAGAGAGAGAGAGAGAGAGAGAGACTCCAGGACCAAGAAAAGAAACAGACGACAGACAGACAGACAGACAGACAGAAGAAGCAGAGAAATTTCTAGCATAGAATATCCAGAAGGTGGGGATGCTATTTAAACCTGAAAAGAGCCCCCACCCCCCCCCCACCCATCACATCCCCACGGGTGGGAAGTGAGGGAGGGGGGACTCTCACGCCCTCCCCCCCCCCCCCTCAGAACAAACAAACAAACAAACAAGTAAGTAAGCACCAAACGAACCAGAGCTCATATTTTATGATTCAATGCGATCAATTGTATCACGTAGTTTGTTTAATACTGCATTACGTAGCTTGCTAATATTGCATGATTTAGCTTGTTAATATTGCATCATTAAAAGTCACAATATTGCAATCACGTAGCTTGTTGAAATTGCTTTTTTACTTGTTAATTTTGCGTCATCACTTTTTTGATATTGCGTTTTTTTTAGCTTGTTAATATTGAAATCATTTAATTTTTTTTAAATTTTGCATCTTTTTCCCTTTGGGTTAAATTTTTGCATCTTTTAGCTTTTTAAAATATTGCATCTTTTAGCGTGCAATATTGCATAAACGTAGGCCCGTTAATATGCATCATTCATTTTTGCTAATATTGCCTCATTTAGCTTGTTAAAAATTGCCTCATTTATTTTTTAAAATTGCATCATTTAGTTTGCTATTTAAGAATGTTTTTATCTTTTTTAATTTTTGCATCTTTTAGTTTGGTTTAATATAGCCCCCATTTATTTTTGCAAATATTAAATCATTTAGCGGGGCTAATATTGCATCATTTAGCTTGCTAATATTGAAATCTTTTAGCTGCAACTTTTCCTCTTTTTAGCTTGTTAATTTTGCATCATTTAGTTTCTAAATTGCATCATTTATTTTGCAAAACATTGGATCACATGGGTTGTTAATATTGCAAAATTTTCCCACCCTACCCTTCAAACCCCCCCGGGTAGCCCTGACGACCGGGGGGGCCCCCCAAAAAACCCCAGAAAACCCGTCCCCCCCTTCTTTCTCTCTGTTCTCCCTTTCTCATTTTTTGTTGATTCAAAGCCGTCCATTCACTGATTTTATCCCCCAGCTCTTTTTTGGGCTGCCTCTTCTTCTTCCTTTTTTGGGACAGTGCCTTGAAAAACCCTGTCTTTGAATTTCCCTTTGGGGATCTTGTGACATGCCCAAAAACCACTTAATTTTTACGGTTTTTAAACGATCGTTAAAAAGGGTTTTCCCCATAGGGCCCAAGGGTTTTGGGCTGGATTCTTTTTATGCACGTTTTCCCTTTTGCTTATGGGGTCTTTTGGGGGAGATGCCAAGGAGCCCTCCGAAAGCATTTTCATCTCCACCCCTGTACCTTCTCCCCAAATCTGAAAGTCGGGGCCATGTTACGGGCATACAGAAATAGGATATGACAAGGGAGCGCATTAGTCTGATTTTTTGGGAAAAGGGGAGATTTTCTTATCTTTTCCCAGAGGGTTTTTAGTTTTGACAAAGCTGTTTTTTGTCTGGAAAGTCCTCATCCCAAATTTCTGGTTTGGATCCCCGGGGGATAAAAGGGCTCCCAGGTACTTGAAGTTTTGAACGTTTCCGTTTTCTGGCATTAACCCTGAATCAGTGCAAAAGCCGTTGGTGTTTTTTAAATCATCAGTTTGGTTTTCTCTGCACTGTTTTTCCATGCCGAATTTTTTGGGGGCCTTACCCAAAAGGGGTTCTGTTGGGCGGCAAGCTTTTTTTTCCTGATCCTGTTTTCCCCACAATGTCTTTCCGCGAAGGGGAGGGTTTGTATCGTTTTTGCCCCCCAATGCTGACTGACCCCCCTTCAAAAATTTTTCCAGTGCTCACCCCGATTCTCTCAAGGAAAAATTTTAAAAAGAGTGGGTGAAGGGGTAGACAGCCCTGCCTTACCCAACTGTTGTTCGAAACCTTTCCCCCAAGGGTTTGTTTTTTGTGACACTGCACGGGGGCCCCCGCTGTACAGCTGTTTGATGACCTGATCAGGTTTGCATTGATTGCTGTAAAAAGTTCATGGTTGCCCAAAAAAGTTTGCATCCCCACACCTTTTCAAATCCCTTTTCTTAAAATCGATAAATACGTGGAATAGGTTTTGTTGATTTTAAAGGGTACCGCTCACATAGTTTTCCCTGAGGTTGAATATCTTTTTCTTTTTGTGCTCGCCCTGCTCTGAAACCTTTTTTTCCTCAGCAATAAATGGTCTCTGCTTGTGGTTTCATCTATTCAATTTTAACTGCAATGACCTTGTTTGGGGTTGACATATAGGCTGATTGGCTTTAATTAGGGGCATTGTTTAGATTTCCTTTCTTGGGGAGGGGAAAAATTTGAGTGACTGCTCCAGGGTTGTTGGCCATTTTCCTTCCTGCCAATTTTGGGTTGCAAAATTCCCTTAAGTAGGGCGCTATCATGGCTTCCCCTCCATTTGGACCAACCAGCGGAATGTTTCACCCCCCTGCTGACTTCCCCTTTTCAGCGATCTGATTTGCTGTTTCCATTCTTCTCGGGGATGGGGTGCCCTGTCGGGTTTTTTGGGTTTCGGGTACTTTAAGGGATTTCCGGATCTCCTGGGGTTTCAATAGTTTAACAGGTCGGAGCAGTTTTTCTGTCCATCTTTCAAAATTTCCTGGTCGTCAGTGAACACTCCCTTTTTTTGTTTTGGGTTTGGGTTAAAAAACCTTTTCCTGTTTCGTGCTAGTCAGGTCTTTAAACCCCACTGATAGCTTTCTCTATTTTTTTTCCCTTGATGTTTCTTAAATTTCCCTTTGGCACGTTCACCGACCCTTTCTCTTTTGCCTCCGTCATGGATTTCCTGATTCTTTTTTGGACTGCCCTAAAATTTTTTTTTGCTCTTTCTTTTTTTTTCATTTTTTTTTTTTCTTAAACCCCTTTAACGCTTATTTTGCTAATTTTGCATCATTTAGTTTGCTAAAAATTGCCTCATTTAACTTGTTAACTTTACATAAATTTATTTTGTTAATATCCCCTAAACGTAGCTTTTTTTTTTTTTTTGGGTGGGGTTTTTTTTTTTTCCCTTTTTTATTGAATGTGTGCGTGCGTGCGTGTACTTTTTTGTTTTATGTGTGTGTGTGTTTGTGTGTAAAGGGGAGAGAGAGAGAGAGAGAAGGAGAGAGAGAGAAAAGGAGAGGAGATAGAGAGAGAGAGAGAGAAGAGAGGGGAGAGAGAAAAGGGGTTTTTTCCCAAGATGAAATTAAAAAAAAAAAAATGAAAAAAAAAAACTTGTCATCCACTCCCCTTTTTTTTCCCTCAAAAAAGGTCAGATTGACTCGAGTTGACTTTTTAAAAATATTTGCGTGACTCTAATTATTAAAATTTGGGACCCCCTGTATGATAAAAAAAAAAAATTAAAAAATGAAAAAATAAAAATAAAAAACTTTGATTGGTTCGACAGATCCGTTGGGGAATTTTCAACGCTTTTTCCCGGACCCCCAGAAGGATAGGGGAAAGAAAGCTGCTCATGAAAAGTGTGTGTGGGGTGGGGTGGGGTCCCGCGCGCGCCCCGTGTGTCAGGGGAGGGTTTTAAAAGAGGCGGGGTTATTGTTTTTTTAAATTTACCCCATAGTTAAACCCGACGGGGTTTGTATTTTGGACACCAAAAAATTTGTTATGTAAAAGGGGGTTGGGGGGGGGGGGGGGGGGGGGGGGAGGTGGGGGGGGGGGTTTAGTGGGGGGGGGGAAAGGTGGTGGGGAGGGGGGGAAAGTGGGGGGGGGGGGGAGGGGTAGTGTTTTGGGGGGGAAAAGGTTTTTTGGGGGGGAAAAGGGTTATTGGGGTGGGAAGGGGGGGGAGTGTTTTTTGGGGTGTGTGTGTGTGTGTGTGTTGGTGTGTTTTGGTGGGGTGTGTGTTTGAAAGGGGGGGTAGGGGAGGTGGGGGGAATTTTTTTCTGTGGTTTTTTGTGTTTTAATTTGTTTGGGGTGTGTGTGTGGGGTGTGGGTGGTGGTGGCGTTTTGTGGGGTAGTGTTGGGGCTGTGTAGTGTGTGTGTGTGTTGTGGTGTGGTGTGTGTGTGTGTGTGTGTGTGTTGTGTGTGTGGTGTGGGTTTTGGGGGAAAGTTTTAATGTTTTTTTGTGGAATGGGGGTTGTATGGTGTGTAAAAGGGCAAAATCAAAGTAAAAACTTTTTTTTCCAGATGGTATTTTAAATTAAGCAAAAAAACTTGTTTTTTTTTTCTAAAACCCAAATCTAAAAAAGGGGAAAAAACAACCAAAAAAAAACCCCAACCCCAACAAAAAACCTCCCCCCCAAAAATTTTTTTTTATATATGTACAAAAAAAATTCCCAAAAACCTTTTTGGGAAAGGAAATTATTAAAAAAAAAGATGAGACGTTTGGCGATACAAAAACAATGAAAATTTACTACTGCCAGAAATATAAATTTAAAATTTTTGGGTGTGTGTTTGGGGTTGTGTTTTTGTGGTGTGTGTGTGTGTGTTGGTGTGTGTGTGTGGGGGGGTGGTGTGTGGGGGTTGGGGTGTGGGGTGGGGTGGGGGTTTTTTGGTTTTTTTTGTTATTTTTTGGTTTTTGGTTGGGGGTTGTTTTTTTCCGGGAAAAATTTAAATTTTTTTAAAGTCTTTCCGTGATAAGGGGAACAATCCCAAGATCCCATGCGTTTGAAAAAAACCCCAACAGGGGGCCCTACAAACAAATGAAAACTCGGGATTTTAATTTGAAAGCAACAATTTTTCTTCCCCCTTAAAAGAAAAAATTTTGGAAAAACGCCTAAAATAAACCCAAAGGAAGGGACCGCCGGATTCCAGGGGGCCCCAAAATTTGGAAAATCCAAAAAACCCCCGGACCGGGGGCCGTTTAAAAAAGGGGCCAGGGACTTCAGGCTTTTGGCGTGGCCCAAATAATGTTAGAGGGCTTCATAATTGGGGGTTTGGGGGAAAGGGGGAATTTATGTGGGGGAAATTAACAAGCTTTGAGAAAGAAGGATGGGCCCCCAAAAAGGGAAAAAAACATAAAAGTTGAAAATTGGCCCCCAAATTTTTTGGGGGGGTAGCATAAAAAAGGAGGAAAAAGTTTTGGCGTGAAAAATTGGATGGGGGAAAAACATGGAAAGACCCTACAAAATAAAGGGCGAAGACCAAGAACCAGAAGGAAACCCCCCGTTTGGGGTTAAACAGGGAAAAGCGGAAGGCCCCCCGAAGTCCCTAAAATCTTTAAAGCTGAGAAAAGGGGCAGTTTCCCGCTTTAAATTTTTCCTCCAAGATAAAACAACAACCCACTGAAAAACCCTTCACAAGACCATTCAGGAAAGCCGGGAAAACCCCCCTTGGGAAAGAGAGGAAAAAGAACCAACCGGGGGTTCCCAAACATTCCTGGACCTGTCGACCAACGAAAGGGACTAAAGCCAGTGAAGAACAAAAACCCAGAAACGGCCCCAAGAGTATAAAAATCAAAAAGGGCAATCAAGAAGGGAAAAAGAAATGAGGCCCTGGGGAACTGGATGCAGAACAAGCCCAAGGTTGAGAAGGGAAAAGGGGAAAGGAGACAGCAAAGAGGCCGTAACCCCGAAACCCTCAAAGGGACAACCAAGTCCCCAGCAGCCAAAGACCTCCGTTAAATTTAAACAAAGGGGGGGGCAGTCCTTTTCAGAGAGCGCCACTATCATGAAAGATGGACAGAAAAATTTTTCAGAGACCTTACAACCCACAAAACTGAAGTGATCCGAAAAAAACCCTTTACGAGCAAGATCCCCGACCCCAAATCCTGAAAGCACACGGGGCTGGAGGAAAAAAGGGAAAAGCAGTAAAACCCCGAAAGGAGGCAAGTCCCCCAGGGTTGACAACACCCGGGTGAGCTTTATCAAAAACGAGGCCCCCGATGATCAAAAACATTAAAAAATCCCTCTGCCAACCCCATCGGGCCCGCAAAAAAGTGGGCCCGAACCCGTGGGCCCCCAAACCATCATATTCCCCCTTCCAAAGGGAAAGGGGGACCTTTAAGAAGTGCCAAAAATTTCAGAACAACAGCTGATAAAAACCCTCCAAGCAAAGTTATCTACGCATTGCCTTGAACCGACTGAAACCACAAGCAAAAAATCCTATCAGAAGAAAAGGCAGGATTTAGACCAGGTCGAAGCAAATGTCGAACAGATCTTTAAACCCTCAGAATGCTCCCTAGAGAAACAATTTCCCAAAATCAAACTACACCTTCAAAAAACTTTATTGACTTCAAGAAGGGCCCCTCGGTGTGGCCAAAAAGCTTTTGTGGCAAGTCATGAAAAGACTATAGCTTTGACGAGGGCCCATTCAAGTCATCCAGGCGCTGTTTTCCCCTCCCCCAGTGCAAATCCCATGGAAGGAGAAACGGGGAGTTCTTCCCGGGCTTCAGTGGAGTTCGACAAGGCTGCCCGCTATCCCCCCCCTTTTTTTCCCAAAGTGTTTTCCCGGAGAACATAATGCAGGGAGCCCCCCCTTGGCTTCAAACCACAATCACAATAGGGGGAAGGCCATCGCAATCTTCGATTTTGCAGACGATATTGATCTCATGGGCCGCTGTGAAGAAGAAATCCCGGATCTCACCACCAACCGGAAACATCAGCCAATGCCCACGGTATGGAGATCAGCAAGGGAAAAAAGCAAGATCCCCAGTGAACAGTACCAAAAACCGACCACTCCCACCAGCACAAAGGGGGTGGCGAGACCAGAAAAGGTTTAAAACTTTTAAGTACCTTTTGGGGCAGTCATCCCAAAAAAGGCACGACGCAAAAGAGGTTTAAGATCAGAATTGGGGGTGGCCCCTCACCCCCATGACTAAGCTCCAAAGGTGGGGGGAAAAAAAAAAAAAAAGAAAAAACAACATCAGAACCCACACCTAGGGCCGAATCTACAAGGGACCGTCCAAAAACCTTCCTTGTACAGCTGGAAACAGGAAAACTTACGCCGATTTAGAACCCTCGCATTCAAGCCCTTTTAGATAAGTCCCCCAGGCGGATCCTGAACTTCACCTACAGAACCGCAAAAACCCAAACTACGTCGGCCCGCAGATCGAGCACTGGCCCGGGAAACAAAACCATTGCTTAAAAACAGTCAAACGGAGGAAAATGAAGTGGTTTGGCCAAAAAACAACAAGGCATAACAGCCTGTCAAAGACAGTCCTGCAGGGAAAAGGTGGAAGGAGCAAAAGGGGGCAGGGGGCACCACGCAAAAAACTGGATATCCAAATCAAGGGTGGACCGGGCCCCACCAAAACCCAAACCTCCCCGAAAAAAACCCCGGACAGAACCATTTGGCGTCCACTTTTCAGCGTCCCTTGCGGGGACCCCAAGGTTTTTTCCCACCAAGGGGTGAGTGAGTGAAATGAGATTCAAAAAAAGGGCCCGACTGAGGAAAGGGGGGGGGAGGCCGTGAGTTTGTTTGGGGGATAATTTTCTAAATCACAATAAACAGGGGACGGATAAACTCGGTGGGCGGAAACACTTTTGCTTTCCCCCCCCTCAAAATATGCAGCGTCGACGTGGTTTTTCCATTGAAGGGGGACCGTTTTCGCGCCTTGGCCCTTTAGTACCCGTTTTTCCCCAGCTGTAAATGGTACCTGGGCCCCCTTTAAAGGGGAGGGGAAATTTAAAACAGCGAAAGGGGGAGAATGGGCTCCGCCCCCAATATGCTGGGCCCCAGAGAAGTGAGGTCCTTACCCCTCGCCCCCCCACCCTTTTAGGTTATGGGGCTCCTTTTACCTTTACCTTTTTTATAAACGCTCTTACCCCTTCAAAAAATAAACCCCCAACCCCAAAAAGTCAAAAATTTTCAGGGGGTAAATTTAAAAAAAATTTGGGAAAATACAAAAAATTTTAAAAGGAAGTGGGGGGGGGAAAAGTTAAAAAAAATTTTAAAACCCCTTCAAAAAAAATGAAGTTTTCTTTTGGGGGGGTTTAAAAAAAAAACCCTTTTTTTTAAAATTTTTTCTCCTAAAACGGAAAAAAAATTTTAAAAAAATTTCTTCCCCCTTTAAAACCCTTTTCCCCCAAAACCCACTTAAAAAATCCCCTCAAACTTAAAAAAATAAGAAATTTTTTTCAAAAAAAATAAAAAAATTTGTTCAAAGGCTCCCCTTTTCCCCAATTAAAAAAACAAATGCAACTAAAACCCTCTAAAATAAAAACAAAATTTAAAAAAAATTTTTTTTTTCCCCCCAAAAATGTAAAAAAACTACGATTTAAAAAAACCCATAAAAAAAGGGCAAAAAAAAGCTCTTTCCAACTTCCCTAAAAAAAAACCTTAAAAAAAAAAAACCCCCAAAAAAAAAAAAAAAAGAAAAACAGTTAAAAAAACAAAAAAAATAACCCTCTAAAATAAAAAATGTTAAAAATTGTTTTTTTCTCTTTCCCTTCCAACAAAAAAAGCCCAAAATTTTAAAGGGGGAAAAAAAAAAAATCTAAAAAAAAGTTTAAAAATGCCTCTCTCATTCCTTTTTCCCTTTGGAAAAACAAAAAAAAAATCCAATGTAAAAAAAAATTTAAAAAAAACCCCAAAAAAAAATTTTAAAAAACCCCTCTAACCCTTCAAATTTTTCCTTTCAAAATTCCAAAAAAAAGCCAAATTTTGGGCAAAAAAAACCCACAAATTTAAAAGGGGTTTAGTTTCATTTTAACCTGGGGGTTTTTTACTTTGGGTTTAAAAAAGTAAGGGAAAATTTTTGTTTAAACCCCCTTAAAAAAAATTTTGGGTTCTTTTTTTTTTTTTCCTTTTTTCTTTTTCCTTTTTTTTTTTCCCCTTTTCTTATTCCCCCTCTTTAAAAAAATTTTCATTTTCTCTCCCCTCTCTCTCTCCTCCTCAGGATGTAAAAAAAAAACTTTTGTTATGCTTATTCTATAACCCTCTATAAAAAAATTTCATGTTCTCTTTTCCTTCTTTCTCTCTTAGGATTCAAAAAAAAAAGCTTTGTTATGCTTATTCTATAACCCTCTATAAATAAAATGTGTTCATTGTTTCTCTTTTCCTCCTTTTTCTCTTTCAGGATGTCAAAAAAAGCTATTGTTGTGCTTATTCTATAACCCATCTATATAAAAAATGTGTTCATTGTTCTCTCTCTCTCTCTCTACTCTCTCTCTCTTCTTCTCTCCTCTTCTCTCAGGATGTCAAAAAAAAAGCTATTGTTATGCTTATTCTATAACCCTCTATAAATAAAACGTGTTCATTGTTCTCTCTCTTTCCCTCTCTTAGGATGTCAAAAAAAGCTATTGTTATGCTTATTCTATAACCCTCTATAAATAAAATGTGTTCACTGTTCTCTCTCTCTCTCTCTCTTAGGATATCAAAAAAATCTATTGTTATGCTTATTCTATAACCCTCTATAAATAAAATGTGTTCATTGTTCTCTCTCTATCTCTCTCTCTTTCTCTCTTTCAGGATGTCAAAAAAGCTATTGTTGTGCTTATTCTATAACCCTCTATAAACAAAATGTGTTCATTGTTCTTTTATCTCTCTTCTTTCTTTCAGGATGTCAAAAAAGCTATGTTTATGCTTATTCTATTACCCTCTATAAATAAAATGTTTCATTGTTCTCTCTTTTCTCTCTCTCTATCTGCTCTTCTAGACAAAAAAGCTATTGTTATGCTTATTCTATAACCCTCTATAAATAAAATGTGTTCATTGTTCTCTCTCATTCTCTCTCTCTCTCAGATGTCATAAAACTACATAATGCTATTCTATAACCTATATATAAACTGTCTTGTTCTCCATTCTCTCTCTTTCTCTCTTTCAGGATGTCAAAAAAAATGCTATTGTTAGTGCTTATTCTATAACCCTCTATAAATAAAATGTGTTAATTGTTCTCTTCTCTCTCAGGATGTAAAAAAAAAGCTATTATTATGCTTATTCTATATACCCTCTATAAATAAATGTGTTCATTGTTCTCTCTCTCTCTTCTTCTTCTCTTCTCCTTCTCTCTCTCTCTCTCCTCTATCAGGATGTCAAAAAAAAAGCTTATTTTGTGCTTATTCTATAACCCTCTATAATAAAATGTGTTCATTCGTCTCTTCTCTCTCTCTTCTCTTTTCAGGATGTCAAAAAAAAACTATTGTATGCTTATTCTATAACCTCTATAAATAAAATGTGTTCATTTGTTTCTCTCTCTCTCTCTCTAGTATTTCAAAAAAGCTATGTTATGCTTTTTATAACCCTCTTAATAAAGGTTCTTGTTCTCTCTTCTCTCTCTCTCTCTCTCAGGATGTCAAAAAAAAGCTATAATTATGCTTATTCTATAACCCTCTATAAATAAAATGTGTTCATTGTTCTCTCTCTATCTCTCTCTCTTTCTCTCTTTCAGGATGTAAAAAAAAGCTATTGTTGTGCTTATTCTATAACCCTCTATAAATAAAATGTGTTCATTGTTCTCTCTCTCTCAGGATGTAAAAAAAAGCTATTGTTATGCTTATTCTATTACCCTCTATAAATAAAATGTGTTCATTGTTCTCTCTCTCTCTCTCTCTCTCTCTCTCTCTCTCTCTCCTCTCTCTTCTAGGATGTCAAAAAAGCTATTGTTATGCTTATTCTATAACCCTCTATAAATAAAATGTGTTCATTGTTCTCTCTCTATCTCTCTCTCTCTCTCTCTTTCTCGATGTCAAAAAAAGCTATTGTTATGCTTATTCTATTACCCTCTATAAATAAAATTTGTTCATTGTTCTCTCTCTCTCAGGATGTCAAAATAAAGCCATTGTTATGCTTATTCTATGACCCTCTATAAATAAAACTTGTTCATTGTTTTCTCTCTCTCTCAGGATGTCAAAAAAAGCTATTGTTATGCTTATTCTATAACCCTCTATAAATAAAATTTGTTCATTGTTCTCTCTCTCCCTCTCTCTCTCTCTCTCTCTCTCTCTCTCTCTCTCTCTCTCTCTCTCTCTCTCTCTTTTCTCTCTCTCTCTCTCAGGATGTCAAAAGAAAAGCTATTGTTATGCTTATCTATAACCCTCTATAAATAAATTGTTCAATGTTCTCCTTCCCTCTCTCTCTCTCTCCCTCCTCCTCCTCTCACGTCTCTCTCTCTCCTCTCCTCTCTCTCCTCTCTCTCTCTCTCTCTCTCTCTCTTTCAGGATGTCAAAAAAAGCATATTGTTATGCTTATTCTATAACCCTCTATAAATAGAATGTTATTGTTCCTTCTCCTCTCTCTCTCCTCTCTCTCTCTCTCTCTTCCGTCTCTCTCTCTCTCTCTCTCTCTCTCCTCTCTCTCTCTCTCTCTCTCTCTCTTCTTCAGGATGTAAAAAAAAGCTATTGTTATGCTTATTCTATTAACCCTCTATAAATAAAGAATAATGTGTTCATTGTTCTCTCTCCCTCTCTCTCTCTCTCTCATCTCTCTCTTCTAGCTCTCTCTCTCTCTCTCTCTCTCTCTCTCTCTCTCTCTCTCTCTTCAGGATGTCAAAAAAAGCTATTGTTGTGCTATTCTATAACCCTCTATAAATAAAATTATTGTTTCATTGTTCTCTCTCTCCTCTCCTTTTTTACTCCTCTCTCCTCTCTCTCAGGATGTCAAAAGAAAGCTATTGTTATGCTTATTCTATAACCCTCTATAAATAAAAATTGTTCATTGTTCTCATCTCTCTCTCTCTCTCTCTCTCAGGATGTCAAAAGAAAAGCTATTGTTATGCTTATTCTATAACCCTCTATAAATAAAAATTGTTCATTGTTCTCTCTCTCTCTCTCTCTCTCTCTCTCTCTCTCTCTTTTTTTTTTTATATCGGCAGAATGATGTCCCCTTGGCGGCAGAGGGCGGTGACAGCGGCCACGAGTACAACCAAGATGGCCTCCTGTATGTGTCTATGGATTTTGCCAATGTGCCCTCTGCCCCCCGACCTATGCCCTCGCCCTCTGAAGACGGAGTACTCTACAGCGCTGTGGACTTCGGCCGTACAACGTCCAAATGATTCCAAAACAAAACCGCATACACACGGGGACTGGGGATGTAAAAAAAAAAAAGCACATGAGTGCTTATTCCATTATCCTTCGAGATAAAAGACTAAATAAATAAATAAAATGAAAATGAAAAACTAACAGAAGCAGTGTCACAGAGCTTAAAAAAAAGCCACTTGCATAAGGACTTGCTTTTCTCTTAGGTACCAGCCACTGCATAAGGACTTGCTTTTCTCTTAGGTACCAGCCACTGCATAAGGACTGCGTTTCTCTTAGGTACCAGCCACTGCATAAGGACTTTCTTTTCTGTTAGGTACCAGCCACTGCATAAGGACTTTCTTTTCTGTTAGGTACCAGCCACTGCATAAGGACTTGCTCTTCTCTTAGGTACCAGCCACTGCATAAGGACTTTCTTTTCTGTTAGGTACCAGCCACTGCATAAGGACTTGCTCTTCTCTTAGGTACCAGCCACTGCATAAGGACTTGCTCTTCTCTTAGTTACCAGCCATTGCATAAGGACTTGCTCTTCTCTTAGGTACCAGCCACTGCATAAGGACTTGCTTTTCTCTTAGGTACCAGCCACTGCATAAGGACTTGCTTTTCTCTTAGGTACCTGATTTTTTTTTTTTAGCCAGGTGGTGGGGGGGGGGAGGGGAGGGGGGAGTGGTAGGAATTAGGGTGGGCGTGTTGATTTAAGCAGTGCCCTTTTTTTTTAGGGGGATGGGTTGTTTTGTTATATGTTGTGTTCGTTTTGGTGTTTTTTTGTTTTGTTTCAGGATTGATTTTTTTTTGGGGGGGAGGGGAGGTGGGGGGAGGGGGGGGGGGGGTTGGGGGGGGGAAGAGGGGGTAGGATCGTAGGTGGGGACGAGGTGGGACAGGGTGGGGGGTGGGTGGGACAGGGGGCGGGGGTATGATGGTTGGTTGTTTTTAAGGAGTGGGACGGTGGAGGGGGAGGGGGGGCTGTTTTGTCTGTTTGGTGGTTTTGAGTGATGTTTCAGTGTTTTTACTACCAGGAACAACCTGTTGTTTGTGCTGATCTTAGACTCCCAAGCAAGGAAGCATATATTTATCAATGTTGTCAAGCTGATTTTGATATTCCTTTTAATATAATTTAACATTCTTTTTGGGGTGTATTTCGTTCCAGAGTAACGTTCATCCACATGCATATATCATCTGCATATTGTACTAAGACAATATCCTTTGATAAATTCATTGGGAGATCATGCAGCAGTATATTCAACAAGATGGGAGCAAATCCCGACCCTTTGGGGGGAAAGTCCCATATGAAGAGACTTAAAAATTTAATACGATTTACCTCCCCCAAAACTTGTATTCTTCGTTTCCCCCCCCAAAATTTTTTAATATGATTTAATAAAATCCCCAAAGAAAAAACCCACTTTCCCTTTTTATTTTTTGCAAAATAGCTTAGTGCCAAACTTGTCCCCCCCTTTTTTAAATAAAAAAAATGTTTGCAAGAACTTTTTTTTTTTCTTGAAAAATGCATTTTTTGTGTTGATTTTTTTCCCCAAGTTTCTAGGGCAGATTTTTTTTTTTAAATCTTTTTTTTTTTTCCTTGTTTTTGATTTGATGGGTTTTTAAATTATTTTTAATTTTTTAAATGGGGCCCACCGAAAAAACTTACCCCTTTTAAAAGGGGATGTTATGCCCTAAAAGTTTCCCGAGTTTTCCCCCCAATTTTAAAAATGATGTTTAGAAAAATTTTTTCCCGTTTTTTTCCCCCAAAATTTGTATGTTTTTTTGTTTCTCCCCCATCCTTTTTTGAAATTTTCCCCCCCAAAAGTATGATTTTTAGGGGCCCTATTTTTCCTTTTTTCCCCCCTTTCCCCCAAATTTTTAAGTCCTTTTTTTCCGTTTTTCCCCCCCCAAAAAGTATGAGTTTTTCCCCTTGGCCCCCTTTTTTCCCCCCCATAAATGTATGATGTTAAGCCCTTTTCCCTTTTGGATTTTTCTTTCCCCCAAAACGTATGACTTTTTTTAATAATTCCGATTTCCCCCCAAAATGATGATGTTATGCCCTATTTTTCTTTTTTCCCCCAAAAAATTTTTTGGTGAAAACCTATTTTTCGATTTTCCCCCAAAAATGTATGGTTTTTCCTATTTTCCGTTTCCCCCCCAAAAAATTTTATGATGTTATCCCCTATGTTTTCGTTTTCCCCCCCAAATTTGTTATGAAACCTATTTTTCGATTTTCCCCCCAAAAGTAGGATTTTTCCCATTTTTTCCCGATTTCCCCCAAAGGGTAAAATGTTATGCCCATGTTTCCCGTTTTTTCCCCCAAAAATTGTAATGAAAATTTTCATTTTCGTTTTTCCCCCAAAACTATGACTTTATTTCTTTTAATTCCGTTTTTCCCCCCAAACCTTGAATTTTTTTGCCTTGGCTTCCTTTTTCCCCCCAAAAAAATTGAAATGTTTTAACTTTTTTCCGTTTTTTCCCCCCCAAAAAAGTATGAGGGTTATTTTTCCTTTATTTTTGGGGGGGGGGGGGGGGGTTTTGGGGGGGGGGGGGGGGGGGGGGGGGGGGGGGGGGGGGGGGGGGGGGGGGGGGGGGGAAAAAAAGGGGGGGGAGGGGAGGGGGGGGGGGGGGGGGGGGGGGGGGGGGGGGGTTTTGGGGGGGGGGGGTTTTTTTTGGGGGGGGGGGGGGGGGGGGGGGGGGGGGGGGGGGGGGGGGGGGGGGGGGGGGGGGGGGGGGGGGGGGGGCTCTTTTTCCGTTTTTTTTTCTCCCAAAATCAAAATGAAAGGATTTTTATGCCATAAATTTAAATTTTTTTCCCCTAAAATTTTCCCGTTTTTGGGGGGGGGGGGGGGGGGGGGGGGGGGGGGGGGGGGGGGGGGGGGGGGGGGTTGGGGAAGGTTCGCATAAGTCTTGTTTCCCAAATGATTCCAAAATTTTCCCCAGGGGCCCTTTTTTTTTGGGGGGGGGGGGGGGGGGGGGGGGGGGGGGGGGGGGGGGAGTTCAAAGTTTTTGCCCTACATGTCATGAATTTTTTTTTTTTTTTGTTTGTTTGGTTTTGGTTGTTTTTTTCGGGGGGAGGGGGGGGGGGGCTAGTTTCTGATTTTCTGCCCCGGAATCAAAATGGTGATCGGTGAATCTGAAGGGGTTCCCCCCCCCCCCCCCCCCCCCCCCCCCCCCCCCCCCCCCCCCCCAACCCCCCGCCCGTGTGAATGTAAATTTTGCACAAAAATCCATTTCTAAAATTTAAAGATTTGTTATAAAATATTTCACGAACAAAAAAATTAAAAAAATAAAGGGGTTACAGAAAATTGAAACTAAATTTTTGTGGAAAGGGGAAAATGAAAACGAAAAAACCATTATTTATGGGAGGCCCCAAGTATGTACAGAATTTCGGGGAAAGGGGTTTGACTTTGACTATAAAAAAAACCTGCTTCTTTTGGAAGACGGGAAAGCTTAATGTGGAAAATGTGTTTTTTTGGCACTGAGGGCAATTAAAAAAAAGGGTGAGGTTTTTCGATTTAAATAACATGTTAGAAAAGTTCTATTTTTATAAATGTGGGAAATTGGAAAAACCCAAAACCCTAATTTTTGGTAATTTTCTAAACCCCGAACTAAAATTTTAAAAAATAAAAGGGAAAACGGGAGCATAAAAACAAATGCATTTACAAATTTTCAGAAAAAATAGTTCCAGTACATAAATTTTAGTAGAAATTTGAGTACCTTTTTAAAATATTAGAAAAATTTGTTTTGTAATCTAAAATCTTGTCTTGACAACGAAAAAAATGTTGATTCTTTTTTACTTTGTGTAGTAGTATTTTTGAAACGCCGAAAAATGGAAAAGAATGTAAGGGTTGCCCCGGGATAAAAAATTTAAACTTTTTTTTTTTGGGAACTGTATATGTGTCCCAATAAAAAAGTTTTTTTAAAAATAAAAAAAAAAATAAATTGAATTTAGGGCCCCCGTAATTTCATTTAAATGTTTTTGCACCGTAAATTCTAAATTTTTAAAACTTTGAATCTAATTGCGGGCCCGCAAATTTTTAAAATTTCCGCTAACCCCCCCCCCCCCAAAAATTTACAAATTTGGGGAATTTTTCCCACTTTAAATCGGTTTTTTAAATCCCCCTTTTTAAAATTTGGGAATGTTTGTACATAAATCTAAATTTCCTTTTACCCACCCCCCCCCTTTTCCCCCTCCCCCCCTCCCCCCCAATATGGTCTGAATTTTTTTGGCTCTAAATCCAAATTTTTCTCCCCCTATTATGAATGTGAAGGTTTGTTAAATTTTGAATTTTGTTTTTTGTTACCAAATTTAAATCCTACTTACTCCCTTTTCCCCCCTTTCCCCCCAAAAATTCCCCCTCCCCCTCCCCCCAAAAGGGAAATCTAAATTTTTTTGGGCTCTTAAACCCGGGAAATTTTCGGGCCCCCCTTTTAAATTTTAAATGTGAAAACTGCCCCCCCACAATCGAATTTTTTTTTTTTTTAATTTTTTGGGGGGGCCCCAGATGGAAATTTTTAGGGGTGCGTTTGTTCCCCAAGGTTTAAAAAATTTTTTTGGGGGATCTCAACATGTTTTCAGATCAGTAAGGGGGGGGCCCAAGCGCATGTGGGCCCCGTCTGTGCCCCCAAAAGGGGGAAAATCCCCCTTTCTCCAAAAAAGTGGCCCCCAAAGGGTTGCCCTGCCTTGCGGGGTACACACCCGGGATTTTAAATTTTGGGGGTCAGGTAGGATCTTTTATAGAGTTTTTGGTTTGGGAAAAAAAATTTTTGGGGGATTTTATAGAGCATTTTACAGGGGTTTCACATCGGTATTAATTTGGGGGGCAGGTAGTACTGTATAGAGTGCGAGGGAACAAAAATGTTGGGGGATTTTATAGAGATATACAGGCCCACACCCCGGTATTAATTTTGGGGGGCGGGAGTATCTTTAAAAGAGTGGGTGGAACAAAATGTTGGGGGGATTTTTTAGAGCCCTATACAGGCTAAAACACAGTTTAAAATTGGGGGGCAGGTATTTCTTTATAGATGGGGGTGGAACAAAAGGGTTTGGGGATTTTTATGAGCATATACAGGTACACTCGGTTAATTTGGGGGGGGTTTTTTGAAAGGGTCATGGAAAAAAGTTTGTTTTGGGTTCCCCCTTTTTTTAAGGGGGAGGTTTTCTTGTTAGAGTGCGAGTGGAACCCAAAAAAATTTTTGGGTTTTTTAAAAAGGGAAATACAGGCCCCCACCCTTTTTAATTTGGGGGTCAGGGAGGTTTTTGTATAGAGTGCGGTGGAAAAAAAATGTTGGTGATTTTTTTGAGGCATATACCGGCTTCACAACCCTATTAATTTTGGGGGGCAGGGAGGACTTGTAAAAGAGGGAGTTTGGGAAAAAAAATGTTGGGTGATTTTATAGGCATTTACAGGGTACCCATCGGTATTAAAATTTTGGGGGGCATTTTATCTTGTTTAGGGTTGGGGGTGGAACAAAATTTGGTGATTTTAAGAGCAAATACAGCTACACAAACGGGATTAATTTGGGGGGCAGGTAGTATCTTGAAAAGAGTTTTTGGGGGAAAAAAATGTTTTGGGATTTTAAGGGGCATAAAAAGGCTTCAAATTGGTTTTTTTGGGGGCAAAAGGAATAACGATAGAGAAAAATTTGGAAAAACCCCAAAAATGAGGGTTTTACCGGGTTTTTTAAAAAATCAAACTTGGGCCCCACCTTGGGTTTTTTTGGAAAGGGAACTAGAAACCAAAACAGGGGGTAACCAAGGTTTTTGGGAAAAATTAAAAAATTTAAAATTTTTCCCAAAAGGTTGCCCCAAAAACCAAAGATTTTGGTAAAAAGGGTAGCCAAAACAAAAGGGGGTTAGGGGGTCACAGTGTGTTTTAAAATTAAAAAAAAACCAAAAAAAATGTTTTTTAAAAAACTTTTAGTTTTGGCAAGGCCCGTCTTTAAAAAAATTTTTACCCTTTCTGGGGTTTTTGGGGTTTTTTAATTTTTTAAAAAAACCCCGGAAAAAAGAAAAAAGAGTGTTTTTTAAATACTGGGGTGGTTTGCGGTTTTGGTAAATTTTTTTTGTACTTTTTGGGGGGTTGGGTTTTTTTAACTAAAATAAAAATTAATAATAAAATAAAGGTTAAAGGGTTTTTTTAAAAGGGTTTTAAACTTTTTTAAAAAAACCTCGGCCCTTTTGGGGAAGGGTAAAATAATTTTTTTTTTAATTTTAAAAACCCCCCCAAATTTAACCCCCAACAGACCAAAAAAAAACAAAGAATTTTTTTTCCGAGGGCAAAGGGGGTTTTTTTTCCCACCCCCCCCAAATTAAAAAAGGTTTTGGGGTTTTTTTTTTGGGGGGGGGGGAATGGGGGGGGGTTGGGGGGGGGGGTTTGGGGATTTTTTTGTTGGTTGTGGGTTTTTTTTGTTTTTTAAAATGTCGGCCCTTTTTTTTGAAGGGCAGGGAAAAGGGGAAAAAACAGCGAGAAGGAGGGGGGAGAGGAGAGGGACCCTGACAATGACAATGACCCCAAAAACTTTTTTTTTCGGGGATAGGGAAGGGGAAAGGAAAGGGGAAGGGGAGAGGGGAGGAGAGGAGAGGGGAGAGGAGGGGGGAGGGAGAGGAGAGGGGTGAGGAGAGGAGAGGGAGAGGAGAGGGAGAGGAGAGGGAGAGGAAAGGGAGAGGAGAGAGAGGGAGAGGAGAGGGAGAGGGAGGAGAGGGGTTTGTGCCACTGCTGGCTTTGCCTTCAATATTATGCTGGCCCCTTTTTTTTTTTTTTTTTTTATAGAGAAGTTGAGGTCTCTCTGACGCCCCCTTTAGCCCCTCACCCACCCCCCCCCCCGCCTCCCCACCCCCCCACCCCCCCCCCAAAACCCAACCCCCCCCCCCCCCCCCACCCCACCCCCAGTGACCGCGTAGGGTATGGGAACACGCTTTTGCCATTATCTGAGAATCCACTGACAAGGATTTCTGATAGGGGGGATCAAACCCATCACATGACATCGAACAGTCTTGGAACATAAGCACTGTAATAATAAAGTGAGCTTCCGTTGTTGTTTTTTTGGTGGTGGTGGAGGGGGGAGGTGTGTTGTTTGGACTATCATGTATGAGGTTTTTTTGTTTGGTTTTGGGTTTGTTTGTGGGTTTTTTAAAATTCCTTTTTGTTGTTACAAATACATAATTTATGCAGGACAAGCGTTATCAATATCAATAAACGTTAAGTTAGTAATGGTCCGCCTGTTCATTGAATGCGTTTCAATAGTGTACATAACAAAGAAATAGCGGTGTATACAGCATTCCTGCGTGCGTGCATGCATACATATATACATATATACAAACATACATACAAACATACACACATACACATACACACACCCACCACACACACACACACACACACACACACCCACACACCAAAACACCACTACACAACGGCTTTTATACAGTGCACCCTTTAATACCATGCCATCTGAAGAATATTACACAGTTTGTCAGTTGCCATTCCTCCCTCCCCCATTACAGGAGGGCTTGATGGGATGTTATTTTTTTGTCGGAAGCTGTGTGTCTTCTGATGCGTTATTCATCCTTTATGTGACAAAAAAATAATGATTTGTAGTGATTCCATTCTATTTCAAATTCCATAAGGTTATTTGCAATTCTTGCATTATACTGCTCGGTTTTAAATCTTATTGTGTAGCTGTGCCTGAAAAACAAAGTGCTGGTACTTGTCTATCAATTTTGCTTCTGTTGATGTGTAACTTTTTGCAAGCAACATGATCAAGCCAAAGGTCTTATCTGTTTTTATGTGTTGGTCTACCCCCTATCTATCTATCTATCTATCTGTCCCGTAGTCTGACGACCGTGGGGGCACCCTCAAAGACTCAGCAACCAGTTCCCTCCATTCTTCTCTCTGTTCTGCCTTTCTCAGGGTTTTGTTGAGTTCTAGGCCTGTCCATTCACTGATGTTATCCTCCCAGCTCTTCCTTGGTCTGCCTCTTCTTCTTCCTCCTTGGACAGTGCCTTGCAAAACTGTCTTTGTAATTCCTTGGGATCTTGTGACATGTCCATACCACTTAAGTTTACGCTTTTTCACGATCGTTAGAAGGTTCTCATAGGGTCCAATGGTTTGCTGGATTCTGTTATGCACGCTTTCGTTGCTTATGGGTCTTTGTAGGAGATGCCAAGGAGTCTCCGAAAGCATCTCATCTCCACTGCCTGTACTCGTCTCTCCAAATCTGCAGTCAGGGTCCATGATTCACAGGCATACAGAAATATGGATATGACAAGGGAGCGCATTAGTCTGATCTTGGAGATAAGTGAGATATTCTATCTCTCAGATGGTGTTTAGTTTTGACAAAGCTGTTATTGTCTGTGCAGTCCTGCATACTACTTCTGGCTTGGATCCCTGGTCGGATACAATGGCTCCCAGGTACTTGAAGCTTTGAACTGTTTCCAGCTTCTGGTCATTAACCCTGATTATCAGTGCTAATGCCCTTGGTGTTATTAGTCATCAGTTTGGTTTCTCTGCACTGATTTCCATGCCGTATGTTTTGGAGGCCTTATCCAAGTGTTCTGTCAGGCTGGCAAGCTCTTTTTCTGATCCTGCTATTCCAATCAATGTCATCTGCGAAGCGGAGGTTTGTGATCGTTCTTCCACAATGCTGACTGATCCTTCATGATGTTCCAGTGCATCAGCCATGATTCTCTCAAGGAAGATGTTGAAAAGAGTGGGTGAGAGTAGACAGCCCTGCCTTACTCCAATGTTGTTCGAAACCATTCTCCAATGTTGTTGTTGTAGTACACTGCACTGGTGGCCTCGCTGTACAGCTGTTTGATGACTCTGATCAGGTTTGCATTGATGCTGTACAAGTTCATGGTTGCCCACAAAGCTGCATGCCACACCCTGTCAAATGCCTTCTTAAAATCGATAATACGTGGTATAGGTCTTGTGATGTTGAAGGTACCGCTCACATAGTATTCTGAGGTTGAATATCTGTTCTGTTGTGCTGCGCCTGCTCTGAAACCTGCTTGTTCCTCAGCAATGATGGTCTCTGCTTGTGGCTTCAGTCTATTCAATATTATCTGCAGCATGACCTTGCTTGGGTGACATATGAGGCTGATTGTGCGGTAATTATGGCATTTGTTGTAGATTTCCTTTCTTGGGGAGGGTGATGATGAGTGACTGCGTCCATGGGTGTTGGCCATTTTCCTGTCTGCCAGATCTTGTTGCAGATTCTTAGTAGGGCGCTGATCATGGCTTCCCCTCCAGCTTGGAACCAACTCAGCTGGAATGTTGTCAGCCCTGCTGACTTCCCTTTTTCAGCGATCTGACTGCTGTTTCCACTTCTTCTCGGAGGATAGGGTGACTGTCTGTGTCTTTGCTTTCGGGTACATTAAGGACTTCTGGATCTCTGCGGTTCTATAGTTTACAGGTCGGAGCAGTATTCTGTCCATCTGTTCAGAATGTCCTAGTCGTCAGTGAGACACTTCCCATTTTTGTCTTGGATTGTTAAACCTTTTCTCTGTTTCGTGCTAGTCAGGTCTTTCACCAGCTGATATGCTTTCTTGCTATTGTTTTTTTTGATGTTCTCTTCAATGTCTTGGCACTGTTCACCGATCCATTTCTCTTTTGCCTCCGTCATGGACTTCCTGATTCTTTTGTTGACTGCCCTATATTGTTCTGCTCTTTCTTTTGTTTTCATTTTTCTTTTTCTTCAACTCTCTACGCTTGTCGCATAGTTGTAGGATGTTAGGTGTGACCCATGGTTTTTGACTGGTCGGCGTTTGCAAGAAGCTCGTTTGCTGTTTCAGTCATCTGCTGTATTGAAACTATTCGTCAGTGTGTCTATGTCTGAGTCTAACACAGTGAGTGCTGCAAACTTTCCACCTATCCTTGCTTGAAAAATTTCTAATACCTCTGGGTCCTTCAGCTTCTCGAGGTCAAATTTGATCCTGATGTTGTTCCGCTTGTGGATTTTCTTTAGACGTAGTCGGAAAAGTCATCATCACAAGATCATGATCACTCCCTATGTCTGCTCCTGGAAAACTTCGTGTCTGTGCGATGTTAACGCTAGACTGAAACCGTCTTTTCACCATGATGTAATCTATTTGGTTGTGGTGTTCTCCATTTGGCTATGCCATGTCCATTTTCTGGATTTCTTGTGTGGCCAAGTGTATTCACTAGCTGGAGGTGGTTGTTACTGGCAAACCCCAGGAGTCCAAGCCTCTTTCATTTGATTGGTTATTACAATGGGGCCCACAAAACGCCCTCCCAGTCTTTCCATGCATCTTCTCCTACCTTGGCGTTCCAGTCGCCTTGCACAACGAGGATGTCTTTCTTGGCTGTTTGATTCAGAACCTCTTGTAGCTGGTCATAAAATTCTTCTACGGCTTCATCTGTGCAGTCTGATGTAGGGGTATGCCTGTACTATAGTTATGTTAAAGGGGGTGTGCTCTCAGGCGGATGGTAATAAGTCTGCTGGACACAGGCTGACAGCTCATGACGGTGTTCACGGTGTCTTTGTGAACGAGAAACCCCACGCCGTGTTCATGTTTATCCTGTTTTCCACTGTAGTATAATTTGTGGTCTTCCTGGGTCGTTGTTTCTCCCATGTTTTTCCACCTGACTTCGCAGAGCCCAAGGATGTGCCAATGATATCTGGACATCTCATGTGTCAGTTCTTCCATTTTGCCTGCAGCTCTTAGTGTTCGTACATTCCATGTGCCAATGATGGTGTTGTGTCTGGTCTACCCCCAAAATGACTAAATTACGGGGAAATGTTATATTACAGACATTTGTGCATCATTCTTTCATAACATTTTCTGAACTTGTCCAAAAAGTTCTAATATATTTCCAATCCTATAAAAAGTGTTCTATTGAGTCGCTAGTCTCATTGCACAAAGTACAAAATGTTGTGTTCACTAACCCACTAGACTGCCTTACCCCGGGAAATTTTCCGGGGCTAAATATGCACCCTATAC
This sequence comes from Rapana venosa, assembly GCA_028751875.1. NCBI lineage: Eukaryota > Metazoa > Mollusca > Gastropoda > Neogastropoda > Muricidae > Rapana > Rapana venosa. The sequence goes on along the minus strand of CM054154.1, from coordinate 23,206,283 downwards.
GCCTACAACCCGGAAACTTTCCAGGGTGTCGAACCGAAGTAAACAAGCCAGCTTCCTTGACTACAGTTAAAGGGAAAGAACTCCAAAATTAATAGAGATCACTCTCCTGTTGCTTGGCAACATCCAGCTGCAAAAACCGTGGCAAAAACGATCGGTTTTTTAGCTCGTATTTTGTGTTTTTATGCATGACTGCCTGTGAAGTTCTTGTTTAAAATGGTTGACACTTCTTGTTGAAGGCATCGATAACTTTACACAGCTGTAAAAGGGGCAAATAAAACTGTAGATTTACCTAACAGTAATGAAAACGATCGTGCATGATTCAGGAGATCGTGTATTCAAAAAAACAATGAATGAGATTTGGCCTAGACTTATGTTTAACGTTATTGAGATGGGGGGGGGGGGGGGGTACTCAGAATGACAGTGGTGAGGAAGAAATCGTATTTTTGGTCGATTTTTTTTACATTTTGAATATATTTTCGGTAGTGAAATATGCTAACTAATTTGAGCTTGCCTCGTAGTAATCTACAGATATATATATATATATATATATATATATATATATATATATATATACACACACATATATACTGTCATTGGGCAGACTATCAGGAATATTCATGTAGTAGTTTCTGAGTAAGAGGGATATGAACAAAGCAGTGGTACATAATTGTATTCCCCGGCATATAGGGTGCACTTGCACTGGGCAGTTAAGAGGCTAAATCCCCCATAAGGTTAATGATGTTAAAGAAGAACAGAGCAAGACAGCTCGACCATGAAGCATTGCCACAGTTTATGATTTTATCTGTTTTGTTGAAAATGTATATAGCTGTTACCTTGAACAAAAAATTGTTTCTTTTTTTTAAAATCTGCCATAATATTTTACATGGTCTTTTGGTGATTCTGTTGATGTCTATTGTATTGCAAGTCTCGTTTCATTGAAAATGGGTTGTTGTTGGTGGTGGTGGTGGTTTTTCTTTGCCATAATTTTGTACATTAATTTGTTTGTTGTGTTGTTGTTTTTTATGTCTGTTATATTGAACATCTCGTTACATTGAAAACATTTGGGGGTTGTTGTTTTTTTGGTTTTTGTTTTAAATTTTCTCTCCGTTAATTTTGTGAATGTTTGAGTGCTTGTATAATCATTCCATTAACCTACATCGTTGTTTGGGAGATAATTTGATCGTAATACTGTTGATGGTCATATTGCTGCATTGTTGTATATATATATAAACAATGATCGTGTTACCGTTAACAATCTGTGCTTGTTGGAGAAAAGCGTATAGATGCGTTGCATTGTTTGGCTTTT
>CM054154.1:23177477-23199977 GCA_028751875.1 Rapana venosa | reverse complement strand
TCTTCTTCTTCTTTTCTTACTCTTTCTTCTTCTTCTTGACGACTATTCTTTTGAAATCGTTAATCTTTTTTTTTTTTTAAATTTATGTCTTTTTTCAAGGATAATGGAATAAGCATCGTTTGCTTTTTTCTTCCCATTCAGCCGTGGATTTTTTTCACAATCTTTTTTGCTTGGTTTCGGCTGGGTGTGTTTCTAAAAAAAATATACATCTTTGTCATCCGTTTCTCCCACCGGGACAATGCCTACTCTTCGGGAAAAGCGAACGGGTTTTAACGTTTAACGTGTACGCAAGATGCCTGCGTGCGTTGGCACACGGTGCCCTGGTTTATAGTCTCACCGAAGGACTTTTTTTTTTGGGGGGGGGTGTGGGGAGTGGAGTGGAGTCGGCACGATGTTTAACTCCAGAGGAGGGGGAAAAAAAACCCCCTTAAAGTTTCAAAAGGGAAAAAAAATTCTGTAAAATAATGAAAAAATTTTTGTTTTTTGGGCCCCCCCCCCCCCCCCCCCTTTTTTTTTTGTAAAGTTTGGTTTTTTGGGGTTTGGGGTGGGGTTTTTTAAAGGAAAAGGGGGGAGGGGGGGGGGGTTTGAACCCCGTTTGGGGGGGGGGTTTCCCACCCAAAAGGGAAAGGGGGGTTTTTAAAAATTTTAAAAAATAAAAAATTTTGCAAAAAAAATTAACCATAAAAAAAAAGGGATCCCGGAAAAATTTTTAAAAAAAAAAATTTAGGGAAAAAAAATTTTAAAAAAAAAAAAAAAATTTTTTTTAAAAAAATTTCCCCAAAAAAAACCAATTTTAAAAAAATTCCCAAAAAAAATAAAAAAAAAATGAAGGTGGATTGATGGGCGCCTTATTTTTTGGGGGGGGGGGGTTGGTTTTGTTGGGTGGGGGGGGGGGGGGTTTTTTTTTGGGGGGGGGGGGGGGGAAATTGGAGGTGGGGGGGTGTTTTGGGGGGGTTTTTTTTTTTTTTTTTTTTTTTTTTTTAAAAAAAAAAAATTTTAAAAAATTTTTTTAAAAAATTTTTTTTTTTTTTTTTTTTTTTTTAATTTTTTTTTAAAATAAAAATTAATTTTTAAAATATTTAAAAAAAGCAAAACAAAAAAAAAAAATTTTAATTTTAAAATAAAAAAAAAAATCAATAACAAAAAATTTTAAAATTATTTACCTTTTGGCAAAAACCAAAAAAAAACCCTAAAACCCTTTTTTTACATGATTTGGGTTTTTTCTTTTTTTGTTTTTTCTTTTTTTTTTTTTTTTTTTTTTTGGTTTGTTTTTTTTTTTTTTTTTTTTTTTTTTTTTTTTTTTTTTTTTTTTTTTGGGGTTTGTGTTTTTTTTTTTTTTTTTTTTTTTTTTTTAGGGTTTTTTTTTCTTTTGTTTTTGGGGGGGGGGGGGGGGGGGGGGTTTGGGGGGTTTTTTTTTTTTTTTTTTTTTTTTTTTTATTTTTTTTAACTTTTATTTTTGGTGTATTAATTTTTTTTTTTATTTTTTTTTCAAATTTTTAAACCTTCTTTTTCTTAAAATTTAATATCCTTTTTTCTTTTGTTTCTCCCCTTCTTTTCCTCTTCCATCCTTTTTCAAACCATATCTCCCCCTTTCCCCCCTTTTTCCTTCCCCCCTTTTTCCCCCCCTTCACTCTTCCCCATTTTTCCCCCCTCTTCTCTCTCCCCTTTCTCCTTTTTAAAATTATCCCCCTCCTTTTTTCCCCCCCCCCTTATTTTTTTTTTTTTTCCCCCCTTTTTTTTTAAAAAACCCTTATCCCCTTTCCCCCAAATTTTTTTAAAAAATTTCCCGTTTTTTTCCCCTTTTTCCCCTTTTTCCCCTTTTTTTTTTTTTTTTTTTTTAAATTTTTCCCCCGCCTCCCCTTTCCCCCCCTTCTCCCCTTTTCCCCCCTTTCTTTCTCTCTCTCTCTCTCTCTCTCTCTCTTTTCCCTTTTCTCTTTTCCCTCTTCTCTCTTTTTTTCTTTTCCCCTTTTTTCCCCCTTTTCTTTTTTTTTTCTTGTTTTTTTCCCCCCCTTTTCTTTTTTTTTTCATTTCCCTTCCTTTCTTTTTCCCCTTTTTTTGGGGGGTTTTTTTTGAATAATTTTTTTAATTTTCCCAAGTTGTTTTTTTTTAAATTTTTTTTTATTAAAAATTAAAAAAAAATTTTTTATTTTTTAAACAAATTTGGGAGCCTTTTCTTAAAAAAAACAAAAGGGGGGGTGGGGGGGGAAAGAGATTTTTAAAAAAAGTTTTGTTTATTTTCCCCCTTTTTTGGTATTTAATTTTTTTAAAGAAAATTTTTTTTGTTTTAAGAACGACCTTTTAAAAAAAAAATAAAAAAAAAAAAAATTTTAAAAAAGGAAAAAAAAAAAAAGGGGAAAAAAATAAAAAATTAGAATAAAAAAAGAAAAAAAAAACAAAAATGTTTAAGATTTAAAAAAGAAAAAATGTAAATAAAAAGATCCCAAAAACGCAATACACAAAGATTCCACAAAACCCCCCCCCAATAAAACAAAATTACAAGAAATTCCCCCACAAAAAAAAACCCCAAAATTTACAAAAAAAGGATTCCACGATTCAAAAACCCCGATCCGCGCCAAAAAAAAATTCCTCCCCCAAACCCCTTTCCCTTTTCCCCTTCCCCCCCTCCACCAAAAAATTCCCATTCCAAAAACCCCTTTTTCCTCGCCTCACAAAATCCTGCCCCCCTTTTCCCCTTTTCCACAATCCCCTTCACAAAAAATTCCCTCCCCTCTCTTTTTCCTCTCTCCTACCTTTTCCCTTTCCCCCCCTTTTTCTTCCCCCTTTCCCCCCCCTCCTCCTCCCCCCCCCCCACCCCTTCTCCCTCTCTTTTTTTTCCTCTCCTCCTTCCTTCCCCCCCTCCTTCTCTCCCCTTTCTCGAGTCCCCCCCCCTCTTCTCTCTTTTTCCTCTCCTCCCCCCCCCCCCTCCCCCCCCCCTTCCTTTTTCCCCTTTTTTTTTTCCTCCCGGCTCACCTCCCCCCCCCTCTTTTCCTTCTCCCTTTTTCCCCCCTCTCTCTCCCTTTTCCCTCTCCCTTCCTCCCCTCGCTTTCTCTCTCCTCCTCTCCTCCTCCCCCTTCCTCTTCTCTCTTTTCCCCCCCTTTTCTTTCCACTCTCTTCTCCCCCCCCCCCTCTCCCTCTTTTTCCCCCTCTTTTCCGGTTCCCCCTCTCTCCCCCTTTTCCCCCCTCCCCCCTCCTCTCTCCTCCCCCCTTTCTCTTTTTCCTCTTTTCCCCTCTTTTTCCCTTCCTCCTCTTTTCCTTCCCCCTTTTCTCTCCTCCCTTCCCAACCTCTCTTTTTTCCTTTTCCCATCTCTTCTTGTCTCTCTTCCCACTTTCTCCTCTCTCTCCCTCCTCCCCCCCCTTTTCCCTTTTCCCTCCCCCTTTCCTCCCTCCTCCCCCCCTTCTCCTTCCCCCCCTCCTCTTTTCCCCTTCCTTTTTCCAATTCTCCCCCCTTTCCCCCCCCCCCCCCTTTTTTTCCCCTTTTCCCTTCTCCTCTCTCCTCCCCTTTTCCTCTTCCCCCCAATTTTCCCCCTCTCTCTTTTTTTTCCCCCACTCTCTCCTTCGCCCTCCCCCTCTTTCTCTTCTTATCTCCCTCCCCTTTTCCCTTTCTCCTCTCCCCTCTCCTCTCTCTGTTCTTTTCCTCCCCCCCTCCCTCCTCCCTCCCCCCCCTCCTTCTCCTCTTTTTTTCCCCTCCCCTCTCTCTTTTTCCCCTCTCTCTCTCCCCTCTCCCTCCCTTTTTTCCCTCCTCCTCTCCTCTCTCTCTTTTTCCCTCCTCTTTTTCCATCGCAAAATTTCTGCGCAAATTTCCCGGGTTTATCTGCTTTTCTTTCTCTGTTTTTTGGGGGGTTTTTTCTGTTTCTTTTAAAAAAAATTTTTTTTTACTTATAACTCCAATTTGGCATGCACACCCCCTTTTTCCCGAAATTTTGCCGCAGGTTTTTTGTGAATTTCCTGTCGTGAGTTGGTTTTTGGGGGTTTTCCCGGGGGTTTTAAAGGGGGCTTAAAGGGGAGGAGGGGGTTTTTTGGGGAATTCGGGTTTCCCTGGGTTGGGCCCGCGGGGGTTTTGTCATTTTGAATGGGTTTTGGCCCGAGGACCGTCTACTTCTTTTTCGTTGTGCGTCTGTCCCTTTTGCAACGTCTTTCCTGGGTGCAGGAGGCACTTTTCTTTTTCGTGACAGGTGAGGATGTTCTTGATATATTGATTTTGTGATGGTTTATTGTGCCGTTTTGGGTTTTTGTTTTTGGGGGTTTTTTGTGTTTAGTGCAGTGCTTGGATGTTGGTTTTTGGAATAAATTTATGTAGAATTTTTCGAGGGGATTTCTTCTGTCTTTTGTTTAGAAATATTGGGGAGGCTTAGGTTTCCCTTTATGAACAATGGGCGTTCTTAAAATGTTTTTTTAAAAGCTAATGTTTGTCTAGGAGGTTTAGTAGTGTTGAAACTCGGTATTTTTTTAGGTTTAAAAATCAAATAGGGGGGGAATTTTTTGGGGTTTAGGAGTTTGCGTAATTGCGCTGTAAAATGGGGTTATTGGTTTCGAAGATAATTTCTTTTTTTGGGAAAAAGGTTTTTTAAAGTATTTTTAACTTAAAAATTTTTTGATTATGGCGACAAAGGGACCCCGAAATGCAATTTTCGATTGAAAACCCCCCTCTCTCTCCTCTCTCTCTCTCTCTTCTCTCTCTCCTTCTCTCTCCCTCTTCCCCCCTCCCCCCCTTCTCTGCCCCTCCCTCCCTCCTCCTCTCTCCTCTCTCTCTCCCTCACTCTCTTCCTCCCTCTCTCTTTTTATTTTCCCCCCTTTTTTGTATTTTTTTCTCCCTCCTTTTTCTTTTTTTCCTTCCCTCTTTTTTTCCCTTCTTTTCCTCTCCCTCTCTTCTCCTCCTCTCTCCCTCTCTCTCTCTTCCAAAATTTATCCCTTTTTTTTTCTTAAACCCTTTTTTTTTATTTTTTCCCCTTTTTTTCGAGGTCCCTTTTTTCCCCCCTTTTTAAAAAGGAATCCTAAAAATGGGTTAAATTTTTCTTTAAAAGATTAAAATTTTTACACTTTTAAAATTTTGTTATTTTGGTTAGAAAAAAACCTAATTTTAAATTGGGAGGTTTTTCGTCAAAAATAACTACCTTGTCAATAATTACTTTGTAACTATTCAGAAGTATATGCAAAAAAGGAAGAAAATTTTTGTGCCTTTGAGATTTTAAAAAAAGGGTTGGACCAGTTTTAAAGAAGTTTTCCGATACAAACAGGAGTTTCTTTTTTTTGCATCACTTTGGGCTAGTATAAGTCATTTTAGATGCAATCGAGCAAATTTTTGAAATTTAAATATGTTTCAAACCCCCATGGGGGGAAGACAGGGTGTGTTTAAGCCCTACAATTTTTTTCTATGTTCATTAAAACAGTTTTGCAAACTTGTTTAAAGAAAAAGGGAAGCCGGGGACAACTGTTTCCGATATTTTTGAGTTTATCTTATTTTTGATGACGTACATTAATGTCAACTACCCTACCGGGTTTACAAAAAACAATTAAAGGCTTTAAAACTTGTTTGGGTAAAATGAAATTAAGGAAACATGACAAAACTAAGGTTATGGATTTAGGAAAAGGAGGGGGGCCCTTAGGAAAACGTGAAAAAAGGTTCTTTGATAAAAAGAGATTAGAATACACGTTTTGTTTTAGGGTTTTATTTTACTCTATATTTGCGCAAAAAAGGGAATCACATTGGTTACAAAGGAAAAAAAAACGTTTACTCGCTTAACAAAGTTTTTTCAGAAGTGTAAAGAAATGACCTAAATACTTTTAAAATTTTTGATACCAAATCCAACCAATACTGTTAATTTACTGAAATTGGGGATTGAATGACTAGATAGAGCATCTAGAAAAAGTACATTTTTTAAAATAATAAAAAATAAAGATGGGAAATTTTATAGCGCTGAACTTGTAAAGCACAAATCAAAGCGCTTGTAAAAATTTTTTTTTTGGTGTTTGTCAAGCACCAAAAAAATGGTTAAGATCTGGGAGGGACCCTTGATGTAAATACATTGTTGCATGCTAAGATTTTTTGGGTTTAAATTTTACATATGGATTTGAAAGATTGCCAATAAAGCTTTTTTATGTTGTTAGAATTAGATAAAAAGGGCAAACATCTGGGTCTCAAAATCAGGGGAAAAAAAACTGCCTAACGGGTTTTTAAAATAGTTTGTTAAACCAAGGAAGGAGAAAAAATGTCTTCGTGCCTTTTAAAAAAGCTTGTAGATTTGGGTTTTACCCAGGAATGGACGGCACCTCAGAGATCGCAGTAGTATAATATTCAGAAAAATTTTTAAAATTGTTTTTTTAAAAAGAGAAGTAAATTTTTGTGAATGGATACAATTGCTTTCCCCGTTGCGTATCCAAATACATTTTAATGCGCTACCACTAAAAAAATAATACCATCGCTTATAGTTCAAATGAAAATAAACATGCCCCGTTTGTAAAGACCAAATAGGAATGAAGAACATTTTTTTAATTGCCCCCGTCTATGAAAATTTTAACATAAGTTTCTTAAAGAGCGAAAGACTTCCTTTGCACGTGCTACTCAAAGCACAAATTACGATGACATTTTAAACATTTATTTTCTGAAAACCCAAAAGAAGAAGAGATAACTTTATAAAAGGATCCTTTATTTATGAATTCACATTCAAAACATTGTCGTTTAAGAACGGAAATTGATTTTGAGAAAATTTAAGAAATGGGGTTGTAATTGCTTTATTTTGCTGATATATATTTTCATATTTAATACATTGATTGTAATGTGTTTTATAACCTCATGTCTATTCAAACCCCTACCCCGTCATTCCTTTGTATTGTGGCCCCAAAACCGATGTACATAAAAATCTGAGGGCGGGAAATTTTCTCCTTTTTTTTCCTCTTCCCCCCTCCCTTACCCTCTCCCCCCCTCTCTCTCTCGCCCCCCCCTCTCCTTTCCCCTCCCTCCTCCCCCCCTCTCCTCCCCCTCCCCCTCCTCCTGTCCTCCCCCCCTCCTTCTCCCCCTCTCTCTCCCCCTCCTCTCTCCTCTCCCTCCTTTTCCCCTCCTTCCCCTCTCTCTCCCCTCCTCCCCCCTCCTCCCCCCCCCCCCCTTTCTCCTCCTCTTCCCCCTCTCTCTCCTTCCTACTTTCTTTCTCCCCCCACTCTTTCCCCCCCCTTCTCTCTCTTCCCTTTTTCCCTTCCTACTCTCTCCCCTTTTTCCTCTCTTCCTTTGCGGGGTTTCGCGCTCCTCTCCCCTCCCTCTCTCTTCCTACTCCCCTCCTTTTTCGCGCGCTCCACCCCCCCTTCCCCCTCTCCCCCTCTCCTTTTAAAATCTCTTCTTCCTCCCTCCCTCTCCCCTTCCCCCCCCCCTTCCCTTTTTTCCCTCTCCTCCCCAACCCCCCTCCTCCTTTTCTCTCCCTTTTCCCCTCCCCCTCCCTCTCCTCTCCTTCCTACCTTCTATCCTTCTCTTGTCCCCTTCCTCCTTTTCTCTCCCCCCCTTTTTTCCCTCTCCTCCTCTCTCCTCTCTCGCCCCCTCCCTCCCGCTCTCCCCCTCTTTCGCTCTCCTCCTTCCATCCCCCCCTCTCTCTCCCCTTCCCTCTCTCCGTTTCCCCCTCCCCCCTCCTCCCTCCCCTCTCTTCTCTCTACCTCCTTTTCCTCTTCTTTTTTTTCTTTTCCCCTTTTTTGTTTCCCTTTTTTTTTTTTTCCTTTTTTTTACCTTTAGGTTTTCCCTTTTTTTTTTTTTCCCCCGCTTTATTCTTTCCTTCCTCCCAAAAAATTTTTCCTTCTCTTCCTCCCGCTCTTCCCTCCCCATCCCTTTCCCCTTTTTCCCATGGTTTTCCCCCACGCTACTCCACACCCCTCCTCCTCTCGCTCCTCCCCCCCCTCGGTTTTCTTTTTTTTTTGGTTTTGTGTTCTGGTTTTTTGGTTTTTTCCCGTTTTTTTCCGAAAAGAGAGGAGGGTTTTTTTTTGTTCCCCCCGGGCACTGGTGGCAACGTGCTTTCTTTTCCTCAAAAAAAATTTTTTCGCGTGTCTCCTCCCTCCCTCCCCCCCCTCTCTCTCTCTCTTTCCCCCCCTCCCCTCTCTCCCCTCCCCTCCTCCTCTTTCCCCCTCTCTCCTCCCCCTCCCCAATTTTTTCCCTTTCCCCCTCCCCCCCCTTTCCCCTTCCTTTTTCCCCCCCCTCCTCCTCTTTTCTTTTTTCCTCCTCCCCCCTCCTTTCTCTCTTTTTCTCTCCCCCTTCCCCTTCCCTCTCCCTTCCTCCTTTCCTCCCCCCCCCCCTCTTTTCTCTTTCTCTCTCTCTTTTTCCCCCCTTCCCCCCCTCCTTCCTCTCTTTCCTTCTTTTCCTCCCCCCCTCCTTTCTCTCTTTCCTCCTTTCCCTCCTTTTCCTCCCTCCTCCCCCCTTCCTTTCCTTTTTCTCCTCCCCTTTTCTCCCCTCCCTCTCTCTTCTCTCTCTCTCTCTCTCTCTCTCTCTCCTCCCCTCTCTCTCTCTCTTTCTTTCCTCATCCTCTCCATCCTCCCTCTCTCTGTCTATTTATTTAATTTTATTTATTCTTTTATATCGAGGATAATGGAATAAGCACCCATGTTCTTTTTTACATCCAGTCCCCGTGTATATATGCGGTTTTGTAAATTGTCATGTTCTCACCGGCACACAATGGCCTACTCTTCCGAAAAGTGGAACAGGTTTTAACGTGTGCGCAAGATGTTCTGCATGCGTTCGAACACGGGGCCTCGGTTTATAGTCTCATCCGAAGATATAAAAGAATTTGTCATTGTCTCTCTCTCGCTCACTCTCCTCCTCCCTCTCTTTCCTCCTGCTCGCTCACTCTCCTCCTCCCTCTCTCTCTCTTTCCTTCTCGCTCGCTCACTCTCCTCCTCTCTCTCTTCCTCTCTTTCCTCTCTCGTCTTTCCTCTCCTCCTCCTCTCCTCCTCTCCTCCTCTTCCTATCTCTCTCCATCTTCCTCCCTCCCCTCTCCTCTCTCTTTCCTTCCTCCCCCTCCCTCCTCTCTCTTGTCTTCCTCCCTCCTCTCTCTTTCCTCTCCCCTCCTCCTCTCTCTCTGTCTCCTCCTCCCCTCTCTCTCTCTTTCCTTCTCCCCTCCTCCTCTCTCTCTTTCCTCCTCCTCCCTCCTCTCTCTCTTTCTCCCTCCCCCTCTCTCCTTTTCCTCCCCCTCCTCCTTCTCTCTCTTCCTCCTCCTCCCCCTCTCTCTCTTTCCTCCTCCTCCCCCTCTCTCTTTTCCTCCTCCTCCTCCCTCTGTCTCTCTCTTTCCTCTCTCCTCCCCCATCTCTCTCTCTTCTCTCTCCTTTCCTCCCTCCTCTCTCTCTCTTCTCCTCTCTTCCTCTCTTTCCTCCTCCCCTCTCTCTCTGTCTCTCTTTCCTCCTCCCCCTCTCTCTTTCCTCCTCCTCCCCCTCTCTCTTTCCTCCTCCCCTCTCTCTCCCTCCCTCTCCTCCTCCCTCTCTCTCTTAGCACTTACGTGCTTTTTTTTAAACATCCAGTCCCAATGTGTATGTGGCTTTGTCAATTCTGTCATCTGTTCCCACCGGCACACAATGGCCTACTCTTACGAAAAGCGGAACGTGTGCGCAAGATGTTCTGATTGCATTCGCACACGGGGCCTCGGTTTGTAGTTTTATCTGAAGGACTTTCGGGGAGAGTGGAGTCTGCCCTGATGTTAACTTCAGGGGAAAATATCCCCTTGAACGGGAATCAAACCTGGGTCGTCAGATTGCGAGCGCAATGTTCTAACCACTAGGCTATCCCACCCTGCATTTCATTTGTTCAGTTCTCTCTCTCTCTCTCTCTCTCTCTCTCCTCTCTCTCTCTCTCTCTCTCTCTCTCTCTCTCTCTCTCTCTCTCTCTGGCTCTCTATTTTGGGGACAGAACAGTCTAGTTTGAATACAACAGGTTTTGGGTTTGATTTTTATTAGACTCAAATTTGATTAGTTAACAAAAACAACATGCAACATGGTTTTTAAGATAATGTAAAAAAAAAGGCAACATGTTTAAGGATAATGTCAAAAAAGTCTTTTTAAAAAGCAACATAACATAATGTCAAATATTTTAAAAATGCAACATGGTTAAAAAATGTGGAAAAAAAGAAAAAAGCAACATAATGTTATAGTGCACACGTTGTGTTCTATAATGTTTGAACTAAACCCCTCTTGCCTTCCCCTCTCCCCCCCCCCCCCAACCCCCCTCTTCTAGAAAAAATGTGTTCAACCTGGTTAGATTTCATGATTTGCTGACGTCAGCAGTTCCAAAAGGAGTTACGGTTTCTTTGTCAACCTACACGTTACAGTGTGCTGTTTGGACAAACAAACTTCTCCTCTGTTTTGATACCCATGGTTGTGGGCTGGGAGACCTAGCCATTCATTGAGGCCTGTGTAAACTGTCACACACCTTCTCTCACATTGTGTGTCCAGCAGTCTCTGCGAGCTGGAAGTCTTGGGGGCAAGGCAGTGGTGTGTACTGTGTAGCTAAGTGTGAAGTATGAACACATGTAGGCCCAGGGGGGGGGGGGGGGGGTGGGGGGCTCAGCCTTTGTCTTAACAGTCCCTTTGTCAACTACAGTCCTCTCTATTCATGGCCTTCCCCATTGTTGTAGAGTGTCCAGTGGAACACAGTCGTGGGATAAACACCTTAGAGCTTGGCGGAAATGTTCAAATAAAAAATAATACGAGAGGTTTATTCCTTCAAATAAAAATACAAACGACTTATTCCATCCAGAATTTTCTAAAACGGGGAGTGCGGCAAGGTCCTGTCATTGCCTTAGAGCTGGTTTTATTCAACAGGCTTGTGGGGCCTCTTCCTTGATGAATTGCACTCCCCCCCCCTCCCATTTCCCTCTCTCTTTCCCTTCTCCCCCCTTTCTCTAGTGAATCGGCAGATTTTGTCATGCAGTCAGACTATTGGTTGACTTTAGTTTGTGAATAAATGTTTGTCAGCTGATTTGGATGTGTGGTCAGAGTTTGCTAGTCTGTTTCCAAATGTACTCATTAGTCAGTTGGAATTAGTAAACCAATATAACAGGGTTATAGGGACGAGATAGCTCAGTGGTCGGAGCACTCGCTTTCCCCCAGCCAAGTTAAGCAGCGTTGAGCGTGGTTACCAGTTGGATGGGTGACCGTTTGCGCGCCTTGGCTTCAGTACAGTTCCCCTAGTTCCCCCAGCTGTAAATGGGTACCTGCCCTCTTTAGGGTCAGGGAAGGTAAAGCAGCGAGGGAGAGGTGATGGGCGCCGCCCTCAATATGCTGGCCCTAGAGAAGTGAGGTCTCTGACGCCTCGCTCCCCTATGACCTTATAGGTTATGGGACTCCTTTACCTTACATGGCGTTTTAAAGTTATTCTCTTGCTAGCTGTCTGGGGGCAACATTCTGACCTTGAATTAGACAAGGCTGTTGACAGAATGACTTAAAAGAGAAAACAACAGTTTTGTTCTCCCGCTTGAGCTGTGTGTGTTGATGGTTAGGTAGATAAGCAAAATAAAAGTGTTCGTTAACATCCCTGCATGGCTCGCATCATTCTTTGCGTGTGGAGTGCCAGTGTCCTACATCCCTTTCCCGAACCTTCCCCCTTTTCCAATAGATTTCAAAAAAACATAAAAAATAAAAATGGTTCAAAAGATAATGTCAACAACAAAAAAAGAGAAAAACGCAACATTAAGATGTCAAAAAATAAAAATGCACAGGGTTTAGATAATTACAACAACAAAAAAAGAGCAAAACGAACATAAGATAATGTCAAAAAAAATAAAAAAGCAATCATGGTTCAAAGATAATAACAACCAGGAGAAAAACGCAACATTAGATAATGTCAAAAAAAATGCAAAACATGTTTCTAAGATAATGATCAACAACAAAGAGAAAACGCAAACATAAGATATTGTCAAAAAAAAATGATCCATGGTTTAAGATGTCAAGGAACAAAAAAGAGAAAATGCAACATAAGATAAATGTCAAAACATAAACATGCAACATGGTTCTAAGATAATGTACAACATCAACAAAAAGAGAAAATAAACGCAACAAAAGGATAATGTCAAACAATCAATGAACATGGTTTCTAAGATATGTCAACAAAAAGATAAAAACACTGGCAACATGGAGAATAATGTCAAAAAGAAAAATGCACATGGTTCTAAGATAATGTAAAAGAAGAAAGAAAACCGCAACATCAGTAATGTCAAAAAATACAATGCAACATAGTTTTAGATAATGTAGACAAAACAGAGGGGAAAAACGCAACATAAGATAATGACAAAAACATAAAAATGCAAATGGTACTAAGATCATGTAAACACGAAAGAAATCGCAACATAAGCTAATGTTAAAAATAAAAATGCAACCTGGTTCAAAGATCTGTCCTCAATAAAAAAGATAACAAACGACCATAAATAAAGTCAAAAAAATAAAAATGCAACATGGTTTAAGATAATGACACACCAACAAAAAAGAGACAACAAGAACTAAGATGGATGACAAAAAAAAAAATGAAACAAGGTTTCTAAGATATGCAACAACACAAAAAGAGGAAAACCGCAAAATAAGATGTCCTAAACGTAAAAATCAATGGTTCTTAGTGATGTATAAAAAGAAAAGACTACGCAACATAAAATAATATCAAAAACTAAAAATGCAAATTGGTTCTAAGATAATGTCAACAACAAAAAAGAGAAGAAAAGCAAAACATAAGATGTCAACAACAAAAAAATGCAACATGGTTCTAGAATAAAGTAAAAAAAAAGAGAAAACGCAAATAAGATAATGTCAAAAAAAAATGCAAATGGTTCTAAGATAAATGTTCAATAACAAAACTGAGGGGGGAAAATAGCACAATAAGATAATGTCACAATGAAAAATGCACATGGTTCTACGATAATGTCCACACAACAAAAGAGGTAAACAGCAATATAAGATAATGTCAAAAGAAAAAAAAAAGCAAAAAATGGTTTAGATAATTTCAACAACAAAAAAATAGAAACGCAAATAAGATAATGTCAAAAAAAAAAAAATGCAAAAATGGTTTCTAAGATATGTAAAAAAAAGAAAAGAAACATGCCAGTCATTAGATAATGTCAAAACCAATACAAATGAAACATGGTTTTAGTATCAAAGAAGTAAAAAAGCGAATACCCGAGGTAGTTTGACTGTCAAGTCACCCTGCCATTACGTGGTTTTGCTGGCAATGTTAAATCACAATACGAAAGGTTTTTTAATCCAGTGTCCCTAAAATGGGGAGTGTTGCCATTGTTCTGTCATTGCACTTACCTCTTAACATTAATATTCGCTTGATACGGACCTCATCGACCTTATTTGCTTTTCTGAGTGGCGGAAATGTTCAAAAAAAATTAATACGAAAGGTTTATTCCTTCAAATAACAATACGAAAGGTTTATTCCATCCAAAGTTCTCTAAAGTGGGGAGTGCGGCAAGGTCCTGTCATTGCTCCTTACCTCTTTAGCATTTAAAAAAGCTGCTTAGATCTGAGCTGACTATTTTTCACATGTAGATAAAAACTAACAACTACAATGAAAAGTACACACCATCCGACCGCTAAATTACGTGAGAAAAAAATGTTACCAGTATAAACTTGGCACTGTAGGGAATATAAGAAAGAATTGCAACTCTGCTCAGAAATCAGAAAATCCCACTGGAGAGACGCAGTCTGATATGTAAGGCCTGCATCAGAACTGTTCTCCTGTATGGCTCGGAGATGTGGGTCTTCACAAAAACCGTCGAACGTTTGTTGAAGAGCTGTGAAAACCGAATGCTACGCTACATGAAAAAGAATCAATTGGGACAGACAGGTTCCACGATGATGAGCAACTATGGGAAAAGTGCAAAGTTGACGATTGAAGTCTGTCGTAGTTTGTACCAATAGACTGCGCTGGTTGGGCACATTCAACGGAAACAGACATCCCACATCATTAAAAAGAGCAATGAACTTCGTTAGTGGATGGAAGAGAACAACGGAAGATACTAGCAAAACTGGGCTCCCTGTATTGCCAGAATGTCTTAGAGAAAGGGGCATAACTAAGAAGGAAGCTCAAAACAGAGATGGAGAAGGCTCGCTATCAATGTCAAACCTCCCCTGGGAGAAACATGACACAAAAGGAAGAAGAAGAGGAAGAAGACTGTGGGGACGCAGGGACTAGGTGTAAACAAAAAAATAATAAAATTTAAAAAGCACACATGCGCTTGAATTCCATAATTCTCGAAATGAAAGAAACAGATAACGTAAGATGAATAAAAAAAAATTAAGTTAATAATAAAAGTATGTCATAAGAAGCTCAGCAACTGAAAAAAACAATTAATTTTTTTTCCCCAAAGCTAGATCAGTCTTTAAGATCCAATGATTCCCTTCCATTATAGAGCTTTTAAAAAAACACACTCCTTACCGCAATATGCATGCGCGGGGTCAACGCTGTAGGAATACAGGCAAACCTCATTTGATGGTTATTTCCAACTTTTTCGTGACTACCTGGTACTGCTCTATGTCAATCCAAAAAACAAGTGCACAGATCATTTTTTTCAGTTAAAAAATCTGTTTGAAAATCACAACAGTTTTTTCCTCTCGACTCTATGGCAAGATACTAGGCGACCCAACTTAATACCGGTGTGTAGCCTATGTATATACTCTATAAAATCACCAACTTTTGGTTTCCACTCCCACCTTTTACAAGATCTACGTGACCCCAAAATAATAACGATGTGTCGCCTGTATTATGCTCTATGTCTCAATCCCCAAAAAACCCACCATGTTGCACAGTCCATCATTTTCATGCTTTTAAAATCCCTGTGACATCCCAACCATTCTTTGTTCCACTGCACTCTATACAAGATACAAATGGGTGACCCCCAAATTTAATACCGCTGTTGTAGCTGTATATACTCTATAAAATCACAACATTTTTTGTTTCCACTCCCACTCTATACAAAGAAATACTTGACCCCCAATTTAATACCGGTTGTGTAGCCTCTGTATATGCTCTATAAAAACCACCACATTTTTGTTCCACTCCCATCTATACAAAAATACTATTTGAGACCCCCCAAACTAAGCCGGTGTGTCGCAAAGCCGCTGATAGTTGGCAATGGCAGGCAGATCCAGTCAGTGTAAGGATCGTGCCCGGCGGTGGCGGTGGTGTTGGTGGTGGTGGTAGAGTTGTACAGGTGGTGGGGTGGGGTCGGGGGCGTATGGAAGGCTCTTGGTGGTGGTTGCAGAAGGGTCGCTGCCTGGAGAGCTTCAAGCCCCCAGTTTGTTGGTGACGCTTTGGTTTGGTCTGTGGAGCTGCTGGGGGGAGGGAGGTGGTGTGAGTGAGGCGCGTGCGTGAGAGAGTGAGAGAGTGAGAGAGAGAGTGAGTGAGAGAGGAGAGGAATAGTGAGTGAGAGAGAGAGTGAGCGAGTGAGTGAGCGGCTGTGAGTGAGCGATGTGAGTGAGATTGAGAATGGTGAGTGAGCGAGAGAGTGAGTGAGAGAGTGAGGGTGAGAGAGAGGCGAGAGAGAGAGAGTGAGAGAGTGAGTGAGTGAGTGAGAGATGTGAGTGAGTGAGCGAGTGCGTGAGTGCGAAGTGAGTGAGTGGAGGAGATGTGAGGTAGTGAGTGAGTGAGTGAGTGAGAGAGTGAGACAATGACATAGGGACAAGGACAAATTCTTTTATTTCGGGCTAATTGAAAAAGGCATATATGTGCTTTTTTAATCCAGTTCCCCGCCGTTAGGGATCCATTTAATATAATACCCCAATACTGATACAGTTTCACAATAAAACCAATGGGGAAATACCCCCTTTTCAAAACAGTCCCCCAACAAACCACCCCCCCCCCCAAGCAAGCCCCAATAAAAGAAAACCGAAAATACCCAACCCCACCCCCACCCCCCAAAAAAAACCTAACCTAAAACCAAAACAAACAAAAGAGAAAGAAAAACCAAACCACAACGTAAGAAGATAAAAAAGAGAAAAAACAGAAAACAACAACAACAAGAAAAACCAGCAGCCAAGAAATAACAAAACCAAACTTAATAAGTCACTAAGATAACATCTACACAATGTCAAATGGTACTTTACTTGATACACATAACTATAAGATATTGAAATAGGCCACTCATTAAAACTTTTGTACAGAGGCAAGTCCAATTAAAGTAATGAAAGTATAAATATGAACCATCATCAGGAGCCACTTAACTATAAGCGAGACGATAAAAGGTGATAAAGAGACAGAGAGTGTCTTGGTGTGTGTTATTTCAGAGATATATCCATTATATAATTCCAACACAGTATGCGATCCCATCAACATCAGTTTAGATATATTCGTTTCAACTTATTTGTCTAGTTAATGAAATAAATTTAATACCCCATACATCCACACAATAAAAACAAGAAAACAAACAAAGCAGAAATCTAAACCTATACAGTCATTAGGGAGAGAATATGAGTGAGTGACATTTTTGTGAGTGGTGAGTGAGTGTTTATTTGTGTGTGTATGTGTGTGTGTGTGAGATTGTGTGTTGTGGTGTGTGTGTGGGGGGGGGGGGAGAATTCAGGGGGAACTAATACTAAATATGTAATCTATCTATCTTTCTTCTGTCCCGTAGTCTGAGAACCGTGGGGGACCCTCAAAGAATCAGCACCCAGTTCCTCCATTCTTCTCTCTGTTTGCCTTCTCAGGGTTTTGTTGATGTTCTTGGGCTGTCCATTCATGATGTTATTCCTTCCCAGCTCTTCCTTGGTCTGCTTTCTTCTTCTCCCTTGACAGTGCCTTGCAAACCTGTCTTTGTAATTCCTATTGGGATCTTGTGACAATGGCCCATACCACTTAAGTTCTACGCTTTTCACGATCGTTTGAAGGGTTCCTAGGTCCTGGTTAGCTGGCTTCTGATTATGCTCCGCTTTCGATGCTTATGTGGTCTTTGTAGGAGATGCCAAGGATGTCTCCGAAAGCATTCTCATCTCCACTGCCTGTACTCTCCTCTCCAAAATCTGCAGTCATGGGTCCATGATTCAACAGGATACAGATAAATATGGATAAGACAAGGGAGCCGAATTAGTCTGATCTTGGTGATAGTGTGATATTATCTCTCCAGATGGGTGTGTAGTATTTGGACAAGCTGTTATTGGTCTGTGCAGTCCTGCTTACTACATCTGGCTGGATCCCTGGTTCGGTTAATATGGCTACAGGTACTTGTAAGCTTTTGAACTGTTACCAGCTTTTTTTCGGTCATTTAACCCTTATATCAGTGCAAATGCGTTGGTGTTTATTAGTCATCAGTTTGGTCTTCTCTGCACGATTTCCCCTGCCGTATGTTTTGGAGAAGGCCATATCCAGTGTTCTGTTAGGTGGCAAGCTTTTTTCTGATCTGTATTCCATCAATGTCATAGCGAAGCGGAGGTTTGGGATCTTTCTGCCACAAGGCTGACTGATCCTTCATGATGTTCCCGTCATCAGCCCATGATTCTTCACAAGGAAGTTGTTGGAAAAGGGTGGGTTGAGAGTAGACAGCCCTGCATTACTCCAACTTGTTAGTTCGAAACATTCTCCCTGTAGTTGTTGTAGTACACTGCACTGGTGCTAGTGTACAGTGTTTGATGACTCTGATAGGTTTGCATTGATGCTGGACAAGTTTGGTTGCCCAAAGCTGCATGCCACACCTGTCAACTGCTTCTTAAAATCGATAACTTAGTGGTCTAGGTCTTGTTGATGTTGAAGTACGCTACATGTATTCTGCGGTTGAATATCTGTTCTGTGTGCTGAGCCATGCTAGGAAACCTGCTTGTTCCTCGCAATTGATGGTCCTCTGCTTGTGGCTTCAGTCTATCAATATTATCTGCAGCATGACCTTTGCTTGGGTGAATATGAGGCTGATTGTGCGGTAATTATGGCATTTGTTGTAGATTTCCTTTCTTGGGGAGGGTGATGATGCGCGACTGCGGTCATGGTGTTGGCCCATTTTCTGTCTGCAGATCTTGTTGCTGGATTCTTGTTGGGGCGCTGATCTGGCTTCCCTCCAGCTTGGACCAACTCAGCTGGAATGTTGTCAGCCCCTGCTGACTTCCCCTTTTTCAGACCGCTCAGACTGCTGCGTTTTTCATTTTCTCGGAGGATAGGGGTGACTGTCTGTGTCTTTTGCTTTCGGGTACATTAAGGACTTCTGGTTCTCCTTGCGTTTCTCTCGATATACAGGTCGCGAGCAGTATTTGTCTTCTGTTCAGAATATGGGTCGTCGTGAGACACTTCCCATTTTTGTTTTGGATTGTTAACCCTTTTTCAGTTTCGTGCTAGGTCAGGTCTTTCACCAGTGATATGCTTTCTTGCTATCTGCTTTTCTTGATGTTCTCTTCAATGTTTTGGCACTGTTCACCGACCATTTCTCTTTTGCTCCGTCATGGACTTCTGATTCTTTTGTAGACTGCCCTAGAAGTTTGCCTTTCTTTTGTTTCATTTTTCTTTTTCTTCAACTCTTACGCTTGTGCATAGTTGTCGGATGTTAGGTGTGACCCATGTTTTTTTGACTGGTCGGCGTTTGCCAAGGAAAAAAAACATGCTCGTTTGGCTGTTTCAGGTCACTGCTTTGTTATTGATTCTATTCGTAGAGTATTTGTCTGAGTCTTCTCAGTGACGTGCTGCAACTTTCCAACTCTCCTGCTTGAAAAAAATTTCTATACTCAGGGTCCTTCAGCTTCTCGAGGTCAAATTTGATCCTGATGTTGTTCCGCTTGTGGATTTCTTTAGGAGTATAGTCGGAAAGTCATCATCACAAGATCTGATCACTCCCTTGTTTGCCTGGACTACTTCGTGTCTGTGCGATGTTAACGTAGACTGAAACCCGTCTTTTCCCATGATGTTAAATTCTATTAGGTTGTGGTAGTTCTCCATTTGGGATATTGCCATGTCCATTTTCTGGATTTCTTGTGTGGGCCAGTGTATTCCTCTGGAGGTGGTGGTTTCTGGCAAACTCCAGGAGTCTCCGCCTTCTTTCATTTGATTGGTTATCTACAATGTGGCCCACAAACGCCCCTCCCATTCTTTCCATGCTATCTTTCTCCTACCTCCCCAAAAATGGCGTTCCAGTCGCTTGCCAACGAGGTGTCTTTCTTGGGTGTTTTTTGATTCCGAACCTCTTGTAGCTGGTCTTCAATTATTCTACGGCTTCATCTGTGCAGTTGATGTAGGGGTATGCTCATGTATATCGTTTGTTAAAGGGGGTTGCTTCAGCGGATGGTAATAAGTCTGCTGGACACAGGGCAGAAAGCTCATGGACGGTTGTTCACAGGTGTCTTTTGTGAACGATGAACCCCACGCGTGTTCAGTGTTTACCTGTTTTCCACTGTAGTATATTTTGTGGTCTTCCTGGGTCGTTGTTTCTCCCCATGTTTTTTCCAACTGACTTCGCAGCGCCCATGGAGGTGCCAATGATATTGGACATCTTCATGTGTCAGTTCTTCACTTTGCCTGAGTTCTTAGTGTTCGTACATTTCCATTGTGCCCATGATTGGTGTTGTGTTTCTGGCACGAATTTTGCGCGTTTTACATCATTAGCCTACTTTCGACATCTGTCCTGATGTAGCAACCAGAAGGGCGCGGTCATTGGTAACCCGGGGCGAGACGCTCCGGTATGGAGATTCAGGCTATGTCTTTGTCATGTGTGTCTTGGGCAATATCAAACTGGCGGAGCCATCCTCTCCAGGTCGGATTTTTTGGTTGGGTTAACCCCACATGTGGCAGGGGGTACTGGGTTAATGGTTACCAGTGCCGCGTGGATTCTCTGAGACCTAGGAGGTAATGTAATACTCACATATATTATCATGACTTTCAATTTGTATGAGCATATTAAAAAGTGTTTGTGTTGATCCTGAGTGAGTGGTGAGTGCGTGAGAGAGTGCGTGATGATGAGAGTGAGTGGCGAGTGATGTGGAGAGAGTGAGTGAGTGGAGAGAGTGAGTGAGTGGAGAGTGAGAGAGTGAGTGAGAGTGTGAGAGCGTGAATGATTGTGCGTGAGAGAGTGAGTGAGAGAGGGAGTGAGCGATGTGCTGTGAGAGGGACGTGAGTGAGAGGAGTGAGTGAGAGACGTGAGAGAGTGAATTGAGAGAGTGCGTGAGCGAGTGAGTGACGGAGAGTGAAGTGAGAGTGTGTGAGTGAGAGAGTGAGTGACTGAGGAAGTGAGTAGAGTGAAAGTGAGATGAGTGAGTGAGAGAGTGAGTGAGAGCGTGAGTGCGTTTGTCAGAGAGAGAGAGTGAGAGCGTGAGGAGTGAGGAGTGAGTGAGGAGGGGGTTTGGAGTCGAGAGATGACGTGGAGTGAGTGAGTGAGCGAGATGTGAGTGAGCGAGCGTGTGATGAGATGTGTGGGTGCGGTTGACATGGATGAAACAAAACGACTTTTGACAAAAGCTACGAGCCCATCAGTCAAAGGGGGCAATTGTAAATGACATATTTAACATAGGAATGAATATGAAAAGAACATGAGTAATCATCCAAAGTTCCAGATAAAATGCCAACCAATATTTTCAGTTAATACGTATAGGATCCGTTTCATCCATAGTCTGCTTACGTTTATCTAGAGCCTGCGTTATATATATATTGCTAAAGATTTAAGCTCGGACATATTATTTGAAGATAGCACCTTTTGTACAAGATTGGTGGACCTGTTGGGTGGGTTTGCCCAAAAAGCAATTTTTTGGCGAATTTCTTAAGTTCTACAGGCAAACAAAAAATGAAATTCGTCTTCTTCTTCTTCTCCACATGCTGGACAATTGTTGTCTGTCTCCGCTGTAATATACCATTGTTTGCAGTTCAAAAGACCACACAATCTTAGAGAGTGAGTGAGTGAGTGAGAGAGTGAGTGAGTGAGTGAGAGTGTGAGAGAGTCAAGTCAAGTCAAGTCAACATTTTATTTCCAGATGGTACATTGAATAAGCAGTGCATTTGCTTTTTTTCATCAAGCCATCTATCTAAAGAAAAAGCGAGAAAAAAAAGAATGTATATGCAGACATAGAATTAAAAAAAACATAATCTATGGTAAACTATAAGAGTGAGTGAGTGAGGAGTGAGTGAGTGAGTGAGTGAGAGTGAGAGAGTGAGTTTATTTATTCATTTATTTAATTTATTCTTTTATATCGAGGATGATGGAATAAGCCATCGTGTGCTTTTTTACATCTAGTCCCCGTGTGTATGCGGTTTTGTAAATTTTGTCATATGTTTCCATGAGAGTGAGTGAGTGAGTGAGTGAGTGAGAGTGAGTGAGTGAGTTTATTTATTTATTTATTTTATTTATTCTTTTATATCGAGGATGATAGAATAAGCACTCATGTGCTTTTTTACATCCAGTCCCCGTGTGTATGCGGTTTTGTAAATTTTGTCATGTTTCCATGAGTGAGCGAGTGAGTGAGTTTATTTATTTATTTATTTTATTTATTCTTTTATATCGAGGATGATGGAATAAGCACTCATGTGCTTTTTTACATCCAGTCCCCGTGTGTATGCGGTTTTGTAAATTTTGTCATGTTTCCATGAGTGAGTGAGTGTGAGTGAGTGAGTGTGAGTGAGTGAGTGAGTGAGTGAGTGACTGAGTGAGTGAGAGTGAGTGACTGAGTGAGAGTGAGTGAGAGTGAGAGTGAGAGTGAGAGAGAGAGAGAGAGAGCGAGTGAGAGAGCGAGTGAGAGAGCGAGTGAGAGCGAGTGAGAGAGCGAGTGAGAGAGCGAGTGAGAGAGTGAGTGAGTGATTTATTTATTTATACCACTTTAAGTCACAAGATTTCTCTGCGTGAAATTCGGGGCTGCTCTCTACCCCCCGGGGAGAGCGCGTCGCCACAAGACCAGCGCCACCCTTTCCTTTTTTCTTTGTTTTCTGCAACTGTATTTGTTTCCCCTATCAGAGTGGCTTTTATCTACAGAATTTTGCCAGGGACAACTCTCTTATTGCCGTGGGTTCTTGTACGTGCGCTGAATAATTTTGTGTAGCACACTGGACCTCTGGTTTATCGTGTCATCCGAAAGATTAGCGCCCAGACCACCACTCATGGTCTAATAGATGGGGGAAAAGTTTCGGGCCCAAACGGGATTCGAACCACCGCGCACACTTCCGACCCGGACTTTTCGCTTTCTAGACAGGCGCGTTACCTCTAGACCACGGATAACGATATTTTATTCAAGAAAGGCCCGTGTAATAGTAATAATAATAATAATAATAATAATAATAGTAATAATAATAATAATGTCTGGAATTTATATAGCGCTGAATTCTTGTAAAGCAACAAATCAAAGCGCTCAGATGACTTCTTTAAAAAAATATTTTTCTTTTTTGAAAATATTTTATATCGAGGATAATGGAACAAGCACTCATGTGCTTTAAAAAAAATGTTTATTACATCCAGTCCCCGTGTGTATGCAGTTTTGTCAATTTTGTCATCCGTTCCCACCAGGACACACAATGGCCTACTCTTCCGAAAAGCGGAACGGGTGTTAACGTGTGCACAAGATGTTCTGCACACGGGACCTCGGTTTATTTAGTCTTTTGAAGGACTTTTG
>CM054154.1:23157766-23175266 GCA_028751875.1 Rapana venosa | reverse complement strand
TATTCATTTTTTTAAATTTATTCTTTTATTTCGGGATGATGGAATAAGCCATCGTGTGCTTTTTTACATCTAGTCCCCGTGTGTATGCGGTTTTGTAAATTTTGTCATATGTTTCCATGAGAGTGAGTGAGTGAGTGAGTGAGAGTGAGTGAGTGAGTTTATTTATTTATTTATTTATTTTATTTATTCTTTTATATCGAGGATGATAGAATAAGCACTCATGTGCTTTTTTACATCCAGTCCCCGTGTGTATGCGGTTTTGTAAATTTTGTCATGTTTCCATGAGTGAGCGAGTGAGTGAGTTTATTTATTTATTTATTTTATTTATTCTTTTATATCGAGGATGATGGAATAAGCACTCATGTGCTTTTTTACATCCAGTCCCCGTGTGTATGCGGTTTTGTAAATTTTGTATGTTTCCTTGAGTGAGTGAGTGTGAGTGAGTGATGTGAGTGTGTGAGTGAGTGAGTGAGTGAGTGACTGGAGTGAGTGAGGTGAGTGATGAGTGAGAGTGAGTGAGAGTGAGAGTGAGAGGGGAGAGAGAGAGGAGAGAGGAGTGAGAGAGAGCGAGTGAGAGAGCGAGTGAGAGCGAGTGAGAGACGAGTGAGAGAGCGGTGATGAGAGTGTGAGTGGGGTGATTTATTTATTTTTACCACTTTAAGTCACAAGATTTCTCTGCGTGAAATTCGGGGCTGCTCTCTACCCCCCGGGGAGAGCGCGTCGCCACAAGACCAGCGCCACCCTTTCCTTTTTTCTTTGTTTTCTGCAACTGTATTTGTTTCCCCTATCAGAGTGGCTTTTATCTACAGAATTTTGCCAGGGACAACTCTCTTGTTGCCGTGGGTTCTTGTACGTGCGCTGAAAAATTTTTTGGTTAGCACACTGGACCTCGGGTTTTTATCGTGTCATCCGAAAGATTACCCGCCCAGACCACCAATCATGGTCTAATAGATGGGGGAAAAGTTTCGGGCCCAAACGGGATTCAAACCCACCGCGCACACTTCCGCCCCGGGAAACTTTCGCTTTCTAGACAGGCGCGTTACCTCTAGACCACGGATAACGATATTTTATTCAAGAAAGGCCCGTGTAATAGTAATAATAATAATAATAATAATAATAATAGTAATAATATAAAAAATGTCTGGAATTTATATTAGCGCTGAATTCTTGTAAAGCAACAAATCAAAGCGCTCAGATGACTTCTTTAAAAAAATATTTTTCTTTTTTGAAAATATTTTATATCGAGGATAATGAAACAAGCACTCATGTGCTTTAAAAAAAATGTTTATTACATCCAGTCCCCGTGTGTATGCAGTTTTGTCAATTTTGTCATCCGTTCCCACCAGGACACACAATGGCCTACTCTTCCGAAAAGCGGAAGATGTTCTGCACACGGGACCTCGGTTTATTAGTCTCTTCTGAAGGACTTTTGGGGAGAGCGGAGTCTGCACTGATGTTAACTCCAGAGGAAAAATAATCCTCTTGAACGGGAATCGAACCCGGGTCAACAGATCATGAAAACATTGCTGTAACCACCAGGCTAAGCCCGTGAGGTGAGTGAGTGAGTGAGAAAGAGATAACGATAACGATATTTTATTCAAGAAAGGCAATAGCCCCATTTGGAAAACGTATCAATATAATAATATATACAAATTCGCTGTAACAGTCATTGCCATACTTTGACTTGTGACAAGGTTTCCATGTCACGCAATGTCTTTAGTCAGGTAGGCTCTCTGGCTCGCTCTGAGAGAGAGAGAGAGAGAGAGAGAGAGAGAGAGAGAGAGAGAGAGAGAGAGAGAGAGAGAGAGGAGAGGGGAGAGAGAGAGAGAGAGGGGGGCTGAGAGAGAGAGGGGCGAGGAGAGAGAGAGCGAGAGAGAGAGAGCTGAGAGAGAGGAGCGAGGAGAGAAGGCGGGGAGAGAGAGGAGAGCGTGGAGAGAGAGAGAGCGAGAGAGGAGAGAGAGCGAGGAGAGAGAGTGAGCGAGGAGGGAAGGAGGGAGCGAGAGAGAGAGAGAGGAGAGAGGAGGGGAGAGTGAGGGGGAGAGAGAGGAGAGAAAAAGAGACAAAGAGAGAGAATGACAATGACAAATTTTTTTTTTCGAGGATAATGAATAAGCACTATGTGCTTTTTACATCCAGTCCCGCCCGTAGGGATAAAATCTTAATAAAAACCCCAAATTTATACAGTCTCACAGTAGGAGAGAGAGAGAGAGAGTGGAGAGAGGGGAGTGAGGAAGAGAGAGAGGAGGAGAGAGAGAGAGAGAGAAAGAGAGAGAATAAGAGAGAGGGGAAAGAGAGAGAGACACCATGACGAATTCTTTTTATTTCCAGGATTGAGGGGTGGTCTGGGCGCTAGTCTTTCGGATGAGACGATAAACCGAGGTCCCGTGTGTTACACAACAATTATTTGGCGCACGTAAAAGAACCCACGGCAACAAGAGAGTTTCCCCTGGCAAAATTCTGTAGAAAAAAGCCACTCTGATAGGGAAAAAATGCAGTTGTAGACAGAATTTTTTTTTTAAATGGGTGGCGCTGCTCTGTGGAGACGCGCTCTCCCCGGGGAGAGCAGCCCGAACTTCACGCAGAGAAATCTGACGTGACTTGAAGTGATATAAATAAAATAAATAAATAAATAATGAATATATTAAGCACTCGTGTGCTTTTTTGTGGGTTTTTTACATCCAGTCCCCGGCCCCGTAAAGGGATGCATCTGAATTAATAATAACCAAAAAACTTATACTCTCACACGGTAGAAACAAAGGGAAATAACCCTTTAAAAAAAAACCACACACACACACAATAAATTTAAAAAAACAAAAACAAGAGAGAGAAAACGAAACCCCCAATTTTTTTTAATTAGAAAAGCCACAACAAACAAATAAATAAAAGAAAACCCTAAAAACACCCCACCCCCTCTCTTCTTCTTCTTAGTCCTTATAGCTCCTAGCGGCGGAGCATAGGGCCTCAACAGCGTCCCTCCACCTTCTCCTGTCTCTGGCAAGGGTCTTGGCCTCTTCCCATGTCAGGCTGGAGTCTCTCAGCTCACTATGCAGGCATCTCCTCCAGGTCTGTTTGGGGCGCCCTCTCTTCCTTTTCCCCTGCGGGTTCCACTCGAGCGGTGGTCTGGTGATGTTGCAAGGCTCCTTCCGTAGGGTGTGGCCGACCCAACGCCACTTTCGCCGCCTTACTTGGACATCCATAGGCTGTTGGTTCCCCCTCATCCACAGGTCGGTTACTTGGCACTCTGTCGAACCATCTGAGATGAAGGATCTGCGGAGACATCCGTTGATGAAGGTCTGGATCTTGGAAGGAGCTGGTGTTGATGACCCGCCAAGTTTCTGACTCGTAGAGAAGCACAGATTCACGTTGGAGTTGAAGATCCCGAGTTGGTGGTTGTGGAGATCGCATTTGTTCTCCATACGGTTTCAAGATGGGAAATGCTTGGCGTGCTTTTTTATTCTTTCCTTGATGTCTTCGTCTGTGCCTCCTGTCTGGCTGATCTTGTGCCCCGGTACACAAATTCACTGACATCCTCTCTGCTTTCCCCGAGATGGTGACAGGAGCCTCTTGCTGGTTGTTGGTACGCAGTAGCTTGGTGTTTTTCTTGACTGAACTGAGGCCCAACACGTCTAGCTGTGGTATCTAGGGCAGTGACTTTGCTTTGGATGTGCTGCAGGGGGGTGGGATAGCAGAGCAGGTCATTTGGCAAAATCGAGATCTTCAAGCTTTGTTATGAGGGTCCCAAAGGATACCTTTCCCGGAACTTGCTTAGGCCGTCCTTGTCAGCCGTCCAGCACCACAAAGGAAGAGGAGTGGAGACAACAAGCAGCCCTGTCTGACGCCGGAAAAGATCCCGAAGCTGTCGGAGAGTCTTCCCCATGAATGACTGGCAGGAGAATCCTTCATAAAGTTGTTTATGATGTAGACAAATTCTGATGGCACACCATAGTGGAGAAAGGGTTTTTCAGATTGCTTGTCTGTCCACGCTGTCAAAAGCCTTCTCCCAAAATCGATGAAGCAGGCGTAGAGAGGTGACTGCCATTCTATGGACTGTTCCACGATGATTCTGAGGGTCGCAATCTGGTCGGTACAGGACCGTTCTTTTCTGAAACTGCTGTTCATCTCGAAGGGTCTTGTCGAGAGCATCTTTCATTCGGTCCAGGTGACTCTTGTGGGACTTTGCTGGGGGATGGACAACAGGGTGATACCTCGCCACTTTCCACACTGGGAGAGGTCGCCGTGCTTGGGGAGCTTCACAAGCAGGCCCTTCTTCCATTCTGCTGGCACCTCCCCAGTTGTGCAGATCAGGTTGAGCAAGTGGTGTAACTCGTCAACGTTTTCACTACCCCTTCCTTCAAGGTTCTGCCGGAATGTTGTCAATGCCAGCGCCTTGCCGTTCTTCAAGTGCTGATGGCCTTTTGGATCTATGCCTTGGTGATCTTTCAATGTTGATTTCAAGAGAGTCCCCTGGTCAGCTGAGGTCGTTCCCCTGGGGCTGGTCGATTCAAGACCTCCTGAAATGCTCTTTCCACCTTGTTTTGCTGGTCTTCAATAGAGGTGAGAAGCTTCCCTTCCTTGTCTTGACAGGTCTGTTTGGGTTGCTGCGACGGCCCCCTAAGAAGTCTGGTGGTGGCATACAGGGTCTTGAGGTCTCCTTGCCGCAGCCTCTTCTGCGTCATCTGCGATGGCATTGATTTCGAGCTCGTTTGTCTGCTCGTAGCTCATTCTTGGCTTCTTTGGCAAGTATGGAGTCTTGGCTGTTGCTCGCCGCTTCTGTTGGCGGGTGTAGCTCGGTTCAGCTCTTGTTTGGCTAGCCTTCTTCCTCGACTTTCTTCCAGGTCTATCCTTGATCCCTGGCTTCTATTCATCTGAGGTTGTCCAAAACCTCATCACAGGCTCACACAATGGGTCTTTGAAGGTGGTCCATGTGTTCCCTGTTTCTGTCTCCTCTGACTGGAGCACTTGAAGCGGTTGTGAAGTGAGATCTGAAATGCCTGCTTTGTGTCTTCTTGTTTCAATCTCAAAACGTTGACTTTTTCCCCTTTGGGTTCTGCAGAGACTTTCTCGCAGAACAAGGCATCATGATCTTAGTTTACCATAGATGGTGGTCTGACCCCATGTCTGCTCCGCGTCTTACTCTCAGTCTTGTAGGGAGCTCCAGTTAGCGTTGTTTTTACCATGACGTGGTCTATTGGTTCTCTGTCTGGTGGTCGGGGGAGACCCAGGTGGCTTTGTGGCAACGCTGGGTGGAAAAAGCGTGCCTCCAATCACAAGGCTGTTGGCAGCACAAAAATCAGCAAGCATTTCTCCATTTTCATTTATGTTTCCAAGCCCATGTCGTCCCATCTCCCGCTCTCTATCAGTGTTGTCAGTCCCGACCTTGGCGTTCATGTCCCCATGAGGATGAGCATGTCCCGTCTCGGAATCTTGTCTACACCGACTGGGAAACTGGGTGTAGAAGTTGTCCTTGTCTTCCTCCTCGTGTTGGTAGGGGCGTAGCACATGACAAAGGGACACCTTTGGAAGCGCGACTCAAACCCAGCGGTGATGATGCGGTCTGAACAGGCTCCATTCCAGAGGCTCTTGGCTGCATGCTTGGACAGCAGGAGACCTACTCCAGCTTCGTGACGGTTTCTTCACTTTTATGGGTAGAGCAAAGTTTCTCCTGACTGATCTTGTCACTCCGTGACCATTCCACCGGACTTCAGACATGCCAGGAGTGTGAGGCGATACTGTTCATCTCCCCCACTGCCTTTCGCACACCGTCCGGTTTCCCAGAGGTAACTCACGTTCCATGTTCCAAGTAGGACCGGCCGACGTGACAACAACCTCGGGGAATTCATCAGGGGCGTCTCCGGTTGATGAGGGGTCGTCAGCCCTGCAGCTTCCTGACGGGTTTGGCTGCAGCGCGTCATAGGTTTCCTTGAAGGATCCCCAGATCTCCCAAAGACTGAGTTGGCACAAGTATTGCTGTTTAAGGTTTCTGTAACAGGAGTTCTTTTACAAAGCAGGGTTGTTAGCCCTGTGTCCAACCCCCTTTACCTCGGGGGAAAGGTGCCTCCTTAGTCGCCTTTTACGACATGCCTGGATGGCGGGCAGGGTTCCTATTCTTGCAATGCTCGCTTTGCAAGCATACCACGGGGACCCCCCCCCCCCCCTCTAAAAAACAGACAAAAAACCCCCCCAACACACAAAAAAACAAAAAACAACAAACAAACAAAAGAAAAAAAGAAAGAACCCCCAAAAAAGAAAAAGAGAAAAACAAACAACAAAAAAAAACCAAGAGAAAAAAAAAAAGTCATAAAAAACCATCTACACATTGTAAAATGGTACACATAGTTGTTACCCATAGCAATAAGATATGAAATAGGGCACTCTTTAAAACTTGAGAGAGAGAGAGGGGAAAACAAAAACATGAATGAATAATAAATTAATAAAACGAGATAATGTCAAAACACCCAAGAAAGAAAATCATCAAAAAATTTCCCCAATTTAATTCTTCCAAAGAAAAAAAATCAAGAAATCCCCCAAAGACCCAAAAAAAAAGTTGAGGGATCAAAAAATCATTTCCCTCCCTCCCCCCTTTTCATCATTAAACCCCCATGACTTTATCTCTTTAACACCACCAACTCCTCATCCCCCATCACCCCCCCCCCCCACCCCAAACCCTCATATCCCATCCATCTTATTTAACCTCACCCCACCAACCCCCCAAACCCCCCCCACCCCCACCCCCCTCCACAACCCACAACCCCTAAACATCATTTTATCTCATCTCACCCCCACCACCAACCACAAACCCAAAACCCAAAAAAAACCCCCACCCCCCTACACAAAATTTTTTCCACCATCATTGGGTTTTCATCACCCCCAAATATCACACCACCCCCTACCCAAAATTTTATCACCAAACCCCTAACCCCACCAAACCAAATTCACCACGAACCCCAAAAACCACCCCCCCATTTCATCACCCCCCAAACCCCTACCAAAACCCCCACCACCACTACCACCCCCCCATAACACCACACCACCACTACCACTTCCACCACCCCCCTACCCCCACCATCAACCACCATCACCACCACTAAAAACCCCCAACTACCCCCACCACCTCTATCACCCCCGCCACCCCACCGCCACTTTCCAAACCCACCGCCAACCAACCACCACCCCCATTTTATCACCACCACCACCACCACCCCACTACCAACCACCAAACCCCCTACCAAACCCCCATCAAACCCCCCACCACCCCTACCCCCCACCACTACCAAACCCCCACTTTCCACCCCCACCTTTTCACCACCGCCACCACCCCCGACCAAACTACCCCACCACCACCCCCCACCAAAACCTACCACCCTTTTCATCCCTCACCATAAATTTTTGTCCCTCACCATCACCAAAACTACCCCCTTTTCACCACCGCCCAAAACCACCCGGGCCCCTATCATCCCCCACCCCCAAACCCCCACCAAACAACCACCACCACCCCACAAACCCCACCCCCCCACCACCCCCCCCCCCCCAAACCCCCAACCCCCCCCCCCACCACACCACCCCACCAAACCCCCCACCCCCCACTCCACCCCTCCCCCCCCCCCCACCCCCCCCCAATTTCATCACCCCCTTTTTTTTAAACCCCCCCTCAAAACCCCAAAAACCCCCCACCCAACCACCACCCCTCCCCCAAACCCAAAACCACCACTTTTCCAAACCCCCGCCCCCACCACTAACCCCCCCCCCAACCCCCCACCACCCCCAACCCCCCACCACCACCCAAACCCCCCCCCCTAAACCACCACCACCATCAACAACCACCACCACTACCACCATTTTCATCATCACCATCATCGTTGCATCACCACCACCACCACCACCAACCCCCACCAACCACCACAACCACCAACCACTACCACCTCCAACCACCACCACCAACCCCCACCAACCCCCATCACCACCACCAACCACCACCAACCACAACCAACCAACCACAACCAACCAACCTCCACCACCAACCACCACCACCACCAGCCCCCACCAACCCCCATCCACCACCACCAACCACCACCAACCAACCAAGCACAAACCAACCACCACCAACCACAACCACAACCACCAACCACCACCACCAACCAACCACCACCACTACAACCACCACCAACCAACCAACCACCACCACTACAACCACCACCACCATCAACAACCACCACCACTACCACCATTTTCATCATCACCATCATCGTTGCCATCACCACCACTACCAACCACCAACCCCCACCACCACCACCAACCACCACCACAACCAACCAACCACAAACCAACCAGCCAACCACAACCAACCACTACCACCTCCAACCACCAACCACCACAACCAACCACCACCAACCACAACCACAACCAACCAACCACCACCAACCAACCAACCAACCAACCAACCACAACCAACCAACCACCACACACCAACCACCACACCACCAACCCCCACCAACCCCCATCACCAGCACCAACCACCACCAACCACCACAACCAACCAACCACCCACCAACCAACCAAGCACAAACCACCAACCAACCAACCACAACCAACCAACCACCACCACCAACCAACCACCACCACTACAACCACCACCAACCAACCAACCACCACCACACAACCACCACCACCATCAACAACCACCACCACAACCAACAAACCACAAACCAACCAGCCAACCACAACCAACCACTACCACCTCCAACCACCAACCACCACAACCAACCAACCAACCAACCAACCAACCCACCACCAACCAACCACCACCGCCAACCACCACCACTACAACCACCACCCACCATCAACAAACCCCACCACTACACCATTTTCATCACCATCATCGTTGCCATCACCACCACTACCACCACCATCAACCACCACCACAACCAACCAACTAACCAAACCAACCAACCAACCACAAACCAACCAACCAAACCAAACAACCACAAACCAACCAACCACAAAGCAACCAACCAACCAACCAACCACAAACCAACCAACCAACCAACCAACCACAAACCAACCAACCACAAACCAACCAACCAACTACCAACCAACCAACCGCAAACCAACCAACCAACCACAAACCAACCAACCAACCACAAACCAACCAACCAACAAACCAACCAACCAACCAACCAACCCACCTTTGAACCCCACACACCAACAGAAGTAGTGCGCTCACCCAAATCCTCACTGGCTAAGTCATACAGGTGGTATTCCTGGCCTGGGTTGCTGTTGTCCTCGGCCGACGAATGCGGCTGCCCATCAGGCGGAAGGTATACCCTGACCGTTCCTTCTCCTGCCGTCTGGACACTCATCTGCACGTGCGGGGAAGGCTGGACAACGCGTGACTCCCTTCCTGAAACTGTTGCATGGGAGTGGTGGGTGGGTGGGTGTGAGTGGTTGGTTGTGGTGGTGGTTGGTGGGTGGGTGGGTGGTGGTTGGTTGGTGGGTGGTTGGTGGTGGTGGTGGGTGGTAGGTGGGAGGGTGGTTGTGTGGTTGGTGGTGGTTGGTGGTGGGAGGGTGGTGGGTGGGAGGGTGGTTGGTTGGTTGGTGGTGGTTGGTGGGTGGGTGGGTGGTGGTTGGGGTGGTGGTGGTTGGTTGGTGGGTGGTTGGTTGGTGGTGGTGGTGGTGGTGGTGGTGTGCCGCCTTTTTACTGTGCTGTGTTGTGTTGTGTTGGTTGTTTAGTGTGCCACGTTGTGTTGTGCTGTGTTGTGTTGCATTGTGTGCCACGTTGTGTTGTGCTGTATAGTGTGCCACGTTGTGTTGTGCTGTATGGTGTGCCACGTTGTGTTGTGCCGTATAGTGTGCCACATTGTGTTGTACTGTATAGTGTGCCACGTTGTGTTGTGCTGTAGAGTGTGCCACGTTGTGTTGTGCTGTATGGTGTGCCACGTTGTGTTGTGCTGTATAGTGTGCCGCGTTGTTGTGTTGTGCTGTGCTGTATAGTGTGCCACGTTGTTGTGTTGTGCTGTATAGTGTGCCACGTTGTGTTGTGCTGTATAGTGTGCCACGTTGTGTTGTGCTGTATAGTGTGCCACGTTGTGTTGTGCTGTATAGTGTGCAACGTTGTGTTGTGCTGTATGGTGTGCCACGTTGTTGTGTTGTGCTGTATAGTGTGCCACGTTGTTGTGTTGTGCTGTATAGTGTGCCACGTTGTGTTGTGCTGTATAGTGTGCCACGTTGTGTTGTGCTGTATAGATTGCCACGTTGTGTTGTGCTGTGGCGTGTTGTGCTGTGTTATGTTGTGCTGTGCTGTTAGTGTGCCACGTTTATGTTGTGTTGTACTGTTGTGGTGCCACGTTTGTTGTGCTGTGTTTGGCTGTATAGTGTGCCACGTTGTGTTGGGCTGTGTTGTGTTGTATAGTGTGTCACGTTGTGGTGTGGTGTGGTGTGCTGTATAGTGTGCCACGTTGTGTTATGATGTGCTGTATGTGTGCCACGTTGTGTTGTGTGTGTGTGCTGTATAGTGTGCCACGTTGTGGTGTGTGGTGTGCTGTATAGTGTGCCACGTTGTGTTGTGTTGTGTTGGGCTGTTAGTGTGCCACGTTATGTTGTGTTGTGCTGTTAGTGTGCCACGTTGTGCTGTGTTGTGTTGTGCTGTATAGTGTGCCACGTTGTATTGTGTTGTGCTGTATAGTGTGCCACGTTGTGTTGTGTTGTGTTGTATAGTGTGCCACGTTGTGCTGTTTTGTGTTGGGCTGTATAGTGTGCCACGTTTTGGTGTGTTGTGTTGTGTTGTTTGTATATGTGCCACTGTTGTGCGTGTTGTGTTGGGCTGTATAGTGTGCCACGTTTTGGTGTGTTGTGTTTGTGTTTGTGTTGTATAGTGTGCCACGTTGTGTTGTGTTGTGTTTGGGCTGTATAGTGTGCCACGTTGTGTTGTGCTGTAGCGTGTTGTGCTGTGCCGTGTTGTGTTGTGCTGTTAGTGTGCCACGTTATGTTGTGTTGTGCTGTTAGTGTGCCACGTTGTGCTGTGCCGTGTTGGGTTGTGCTGTATAGTGTGCCACGTTATGTTATGTTGTGCCGTGTCGTGTTGCTAGTGTGCCACGTTATGTTGTGTTGTGCTGTTAGTGTGCCACGTTATGTTGTGCTGTAATGGGTCACGTTGTGCAGTGTTGTGCCACGTTGTGTTGTAGTGTGCCACGTTGTGTTGTGCTGTAGTGTGCCACGTTGTGCTGTGTTGTGCTTTAATGTGCCACGTCGTGCTGTGTTGTGCCACGTTCTGTTGTGCTGTGGCATGCCACGTTGTGTTGTAGTATGCCACGTTGTGCTTTAATGTGCCACGTTCTGTTGTGCAGTGGTGTGCCACGTTGTGTTGTGCTATATTGTGCCACGTTGTGCTGTGTTGTGCCACGTTCTGTTGTGCTGTGGCATGCCACGTTGTGTTGTGTCATGCCACGTTGTGTTGTAGTACGCTACGTTGTGCTATGTTGTGCCACGTTGTGCTGTGTTGTGCTGTGTTGTGCCAAGTTGTGTCGTGCTGTAGTGTGCTACGTTGTGCTGTAGTGTTCCTCGTTGTGCCACGTTGTGTTGTGTTGTACTGTAGTGTGCCACGTCGTGCTGTGTTGTGCTGTAATGTGCCACGTTGTGCTGTGTTATGCCACGTTATGTGTTGTGCTGTAGTGTGTCACGTTGTGTTGTTGTGTGCCACGTTGTGCTGTGTTGTGTTACGTTGTGCTGTGCCACGTTGTGCTGTGTTGGTTTGTATAGTGTGCCACGTTGTGTTGTGTTGGCTTGTATAGTGTGCCACGTTGTGCTGTGTTGGCTTGTATAGTGTGCCGCGTTGTGCTGTGTTGGCTTGTATAGTGTGCCACGTTGTGCTATGTTGGCTTGTATAGTGTGCCACGTTGTGTTGTGCCACGCTGTGCTGTGTTACACTGGGCTGTAGTGTGCCACGTTGTGTTGTGCTGTAGTGTGCCACGTTGTGTTGTGCTGTAGTGTGCCACGTTGTGTTGGGCTGTAGTGTGCCACGTTGTGTTCGGCTGTAGTGTGCCACGTTGTGCTGTGTTGTGCCACATTGTGTTGGGCTACATGGTGTGCCACGCTGTGCTGTGTTGTGCTGTAATGTACCACATTGTGTTGTGATGAAGTGTGCCACGTTGTGCCGTGTTGTACCACGGTGTGCTGGACTGTGCTGTAATGTGCCCCATTGTGTTGTGATGTAGTGTGCCACATTGTGCTGAAGTGTGCCACGGCGTATTGGGCTACGTAGTGTGCTACGCTGTGATGTATAGTGTGCCACGTTGTGCTGTGTTGTGTTAGGCCCTAATGTGCCACGTTGTGTTGGGTTGCTATAGTGTGCCACGTTGTGTTGTGTTGTAGTGTACCACGCTGTGCTGTTTTGTGTTGTGCTGTAGTGTGCCACGTTGTGGTGTGCTACAGTGTGCCACGTTGTTCTGTGCTATAGTGTGCCATGTTGTGTTGTGCTATAGTCTGCCACGTTGTGTTGTAGTGTCACGTTGTGTTGTGCTGTGCTGTAGTGTGCCACGTTGTGCTGTGCTGTAGTGTGCCACGCTGTGTTGTGCTATAGTGTGCCACGTTGTGTTGTAGTGTGCCACGTTGTGCTGTGCTGTAGTGTGCCACGTTGTGTTGTGCTGTAGTGTGCCGCGTTGTGTTGTGCTATAGTGTGCCATGTTGTGTTGTGTTGTGTTGTAGTGTCACGTTGTGTTGTGTTATAGTGTGCCACGCTGTGTTGTGTTATAGTGTGCCACGTTGTGTTGTGTTGTAGTGTACCACGCTGTGTTGTGCTATAGTGTGCCACGTTGTGTTGTGCTATAGTGTGCTGCGCTGTGTTGTGCTATAGTGTGCCGCGCTGTGTTGTGCTATAGTGTGCCGCGCTGTGTTGTGCTATAGTCTGCCACGCTGTGTTGTGCTGTAGTGTGCCGCGTTGTGTTGTGCTGTAGTGTGCCGCGTTGTGTTGCGCTGTAGTGTGCCGCGTTGTGTTGCGCTGTAGTGTGCCGCGTTGTGTTGCGCTGTAGTGTGCCACGTTGTGTTGTGCTGTAGTGTACCACGTTGTGTTGTGCTATAGTGTGCCACGTTGTGGTGTGCTATAGTGTGCCACGTTGTGTTGTGCCACAGTGTGCCACGTTGTGTTGTGCTATAGTGTGCAACGTTGTGTTGTGCTATATAGTGTGCCACGTTGTGTTGTGCTATATAGTGTGCCACGTTGTGTTGTGCTATAGTGTGCCACGTTGTGTTGTGCTATAGTAGGCCACGTTGTGTTGTGCTATATAGTGTGCCACGCTGTGCTGTGCTATAGTGTTCCACGTTGTGTTGTGCTATAGTGTGCCACGTTGTGTTGTGCTATAGTGTGCCACGTTGTGCTATAGTGTGCCATGTTGTGCTATAGTGTGCCACGTTGTGTTGTGCTATAGTGTGCCACGTTGTGTTGTGCTATAGTGTGCCACGTTGTGCTATAGTGTGCCACGTTGTGCTGTGCTATAGTGTGCCACGTTGTGCTATAGTGTGCCACGTTGTGCTATAGTGTGCCACGTTGTGCTACAGTGTGCCACGTTGTGTTGTGCTATAGTGTGCCACGTTGTGTTGTGCTATAGTGTGCCACGTTGTGTTGTGATATAGTGTGCCACGTTGTGCTATAGTGTGCCACGTTGTGTTGTGCTATAGCGTGCCACGTTGTGCTATAATGTGCCACGTTATGTTGTGCTATAGTGTGCCACGTTGTGTTGTGCTATAGTGTGCCACGTTGTGTTGTGCTATAGTGTGCCACGTTGTGTTGTGCTATAGTGTGCCACGTTGTGTTGTGCTATAGTGTGCCACGTTGTGCTATAGTGTGCCACGTTGTGTTGTGCTATAGTGTGCCACGGTGTGTTGTGCTATAGTGTGCCACGGTGTGTTGTGCTATAGTGTGCCACGGTGTGTTGTGCTATAGTGTGCCACGGTGTGTTGTGCTATAGTGTGCCACGGTGTGTTGTGCTATAGTGTGCCACGGTGTGTTGTGCTATAGTGTGCCACGTCGTGTTGTGCTGTAGTGTGCCACGTTGTGCTATAGTTTGCCACGTTGTGTTGTGCTATAGTGTGCCACGTTGTGCTGTTCTATAGTGTGCCACGTTGTG
The DNA here is from genome assembly GCA_028751875.1 of Rapana venosa. NCBI lineage: Eukaryota > Metazoa > Mollusca > Gastropoda > Neogastropoda > Muricidae > Rapana > Rapana venosa. The sequence goes on along the minus strand of CM054154.1, from coordinate 23,161,152 downwards.
CTGTGCTATAGTGTGCCACGTTGCGCTGCGCTGTGCTGTGCTGTGTTACAGAGTGAGTGTGCTATGGGCTCAGTGAGAAGACGGGGACCACACAGTGGAGCTTCATCCACTTTTACAGGTGCGAGTTTGAGAGTGTTGCTCATTCTTACCTGACCAACACTGCAGGGTGTCTGTATCTCTCGGGCCCGGTTGACACCGGAACAGATCATGATGATAGTAAGCGTACAGCACAACCCTTGTCAACTAGACTCAAAGCATACGCACTTCCACAGCAACATCATTACGTCATCCTCATTGTCACTGATCCAACATGCACAATTTTTATTTAAAAAAAACAAAAAACCATCTCGGTCGCCCCAGTTGCTCTGGTCTCATGGTGGCCTCAGATTTGGTCCCCGCTCCCCCCTCCCCCCCCTCCCCCCAAGCGACCTTCTTCTTGCGCGCACCCGTAAAAAACCCTGTTCCGCTTTTCGAAAGAGTAGGCCTTTGTGTGCCGGTTGTGGGGGAGGGAGGGGGGGGGAAGGCTGACAACATTTACACCCCCCCCCCAAAAAAAAGAAAAAAACAACAACCCCACATACACACGGGGACTGGATGTGAAGGTGGGCGGGCACCTGGGTTCAGTCAGTCACCTACCTCTTCTCTTCACCACCGCCACCAATGGCGTGGCAATGACGCCGACAAAAGCGCCGAGGATCCCCACCACGACAAACTGCCAGACTCTGCTTCCAGAATCGTCTGCCGCAGAGGCGCCATCTCCATCTTCTTCACCTGGTGAGAATGCCGAATCGTTAGGCGCTGCGAGGTGGTGGTGGTGGTGGTGGTGGTGGTGGTGGGTGGTGGTGGTTGGTGGTGGTGGTTGGTGGTTGGTGGTGGTGGTTGGTGGTTGGTGGTTGGTGGTGGTGGTGGTGGTGGTAATAGAATAGTGGTAGTAGACGTGGTGGTGGTAATAGAATAGTGGGTAGTAGACGTGGTGGGGGTAATAGAATAGTGGTAGTAGACGTGGTGGTGGTAATAGAATAGTGGTAGTAGACGTGTGGTGGTAATAGAAAAAGTGGTAGAAGACGTGGTGGTGGTAATAGAATAGTGGTAGTAGACGTGGTGGTGGTAATAGAATAGTGGTAGTAGACGTGGTGGTGGTAATAGAATAGTGGTAGTAGACGTGGTGGTGGTAATAGAATAGTGGTAGTAGACGTGGTGGTGGTAATAGAATAGTGGTAGAAGACGTGGTGGTGGTAATAGAATAGTGGTAGAAGACGTGGTGGTGGTAATAGAATAGTGGTAGAAGACGTGGTGGTGGTAATAGAATAGTGGTAGTAGACGTGGTGGGGGTAATAGAATAGTGGTAGAAGACGGGGTGGGGGTAATAGAATAGTGGTAGAAGACGTGGTGGTGGTAATAGAATAGTGTAGTAGACGGTGGGGGTAATAGAATAGTGGTAGAAGACGTGGTGGTGGTAATAGAATAGTGGTAGAAGACGTGGTGGTGGTAGTGGTGGTAGTGGTGGTAGTGGTGGTAGGGTAGTAATGGTGGTAGTGGTAGTAATAGAATAGTAGTAGTAGTAGTGGTAGTAGTAGTAATAGAATAGTACTAGAATAGTAGTAGTAGTAGTAGTAGTAGTAGTAGTAGTAGTAGTTATGATGATGATGATGATGATGATGATGATGATGATGATGATGATGATGATAATAATAAAAATAAAAATACTAATGTATGGAATTTATATAGCGCTGAATCTTGTAAAGCAACAAATCAAAGCGCTTTTTAAAAAAAAATTGGTAAATCGAGGATAATGGAATAAGCACTCATGTGCTTTTTTTTACATCCAGTCCCCGTGTTTATGCGGGTTTTTTGGGTAAATTTTGTCATCTGTTCCAACCACTGGCACACAATGGCCTACTCTTTCGAAAAGCGTAACAGGATTTAACGTGTGCGCGCAAGATGTTCTGCATGCGTTCGCACACGGGGCCTCGGTTTATAGTCTCATTCGAAGGACTATGTACATCACACGCACACACGCACGCACACACACACGCACGCACGCACGCACACACACACACAGGGGGTGGGGGGGGGGGGGGGACGGGATAGCCTAGTGGTTAGAACATTGCGCTCGCAATCTGACGACCCGGGTTCGATTCCCGCTCAAGGGAGGATATTTTCCCCCTGGAGTTAAACATCAGTGCCGACTCCACTCTCCCCTCCAAAAGTCCTTCAGATGAGACTATAAACCGAGGCCCCGTGTGCGAAAGCACGCAGAACATTTTGCGCACACGTTAAAATCCTGTTCCGCTTTTCGTAAGAGTAGGCCACCGTGTGCCGGTGGGAACAGATGACAATTTACAAAACCACATACACACGGGGACTGGATGTAAGAAAAAAGCACACGAGTGCTTATTCCATTATCCTCGATATAAAAAACCAACCACACACACACACACACACACACACACACACACACACACACCACACACACACACACACACACACACACACACACACACACACACACACACACACACACACACACAGAGTAACGTCGTAATGATGATGATGATAATGGTGGTGGTGGTGGTGGTGGTGGTGGTGGTGGTAATGATGATGATGGTGGTGTTAATGATGATGTTGGTGTCATTGACGACGACAAAGATTGTGTTTATAATATTGATAACCATAACAATATCATACTACAACTACTACTACTACTACTACTACTACTACTACTACTACTACTACTACTGCTGCTGCTGCTGCTGCTGCTGCTGCTGCTACTGCTACTACTACCACTACCACTACTACTATCACCAACACCACCACTACTACTACTGCTACTACCACTACCACTACTACCCCAACAACTACTACTACCTCTATTACTACAACTACAACTACTACCACTCAAACAACAACTACTACTACTACTACCACCACCACCACCACTACCATTACCACTATTACTACCACTACTACTGGCACAACCACTACCACTACTACTACAATTACTACTACTTCTACTACTACTACTTCCACCACTATTACCACAACTACAACCACTACAACCGATACTACTACCACTACCACAATTACTACTACTACTACTACTACTACTACTACTACTACAACTACTACTACTACAACCACTAACACCACCACTACCACCACTACTACTACCACTACCACTACTACCACTACCACTACTACTACCACTACTACTACCACTACTACTACTACCACCACTACTACTACTACCACTACTACTAGCACTACCACTACCACTACTACTACTACCACTACCACCACCACTACCACCACAACCACTACTACTGCTACTACCACTGCCACCACTAATACTACTACCACTACCACCATGACCACCACCACCACCA
>CM054154.1:23150628-23154766 GCA_028751875.1 Rapana venosa | reverse complement strand
AACCCTGACCATAACCGAGCGGTGATGATGCGGTCTGAAACAGGCTCCCATTCCAGCAGGCTCTTGGCTGCATGCTTGGACAGCAGGAGCCCTACTCCAGCTTCGTGACGGTCTTCTTCACTTTTACGGGAGTAGAGCAAAGTTTCTCCTGACTAATCTTGTCACTCCGTGACCATTCCACCGGACTTCAGACATGCCCAGGTTTTTGGGGCGTATCTTTTCATCTCCTCACTGCCTCGCACACCGTCCGGTTTCCCAGAGGGTCCTCACGTTCCATGTTCCCAAGTAGGGACCGGCCGACGTGACAACAACCTCGGGGAATTCATCAGGGGCGCCCCCCCGGGTTGATGAGGGGTCGTCAGCCCTGCAGCTTCCTGACGGTTTGGCTGCAGCGCGTCATAGGTTTCCTTGAAGGATCCCCGAGTCTCCCAAAGACTGAGTTGGCACAATTTATTGCTGTTTAAGGGTTTCTGTAACAGGAGTTCTTTTACAAGCAGGTTGTTAGCCCTGTGTCCAACCCCCTTTACCTAGGGGAAAGGTGCCTCCTTAGTCCCCTTTTACGACATCCTGGATGGCGGGCAGGGTTCCTATTCTTGCAATGCTCGCTTTGGGCAAGCATCCCACGGGAGACCCCCCCCCCCCTCTAAAAACAGACAAAAAAAACCCCACACACACAAAAACCCAAACAACAAACAAACAAAAGAAAAAGAAAGAACCCCCCAAAAAAAAAAAAGAGAAAACAAACAACAACAACAAAACCAAGAGAAAAAAACAGTCATAAAAAAACCATCTACACATTGTGAAATGGTACACATAGTTGTTACCCATAACAATAAGATATTGAAATAGGGCACTCATTAAAACTTGAGAGAGAGAGAGAGAAAACAAAAACATGAATGAATCAATGAATTAATAAAACAAGATAATGTCAAAACAGCAATGAAAGTAATCACTCAAATTCCCATTCAATTCTTCAAAAAAATAAAATCAAGAAATCCACGAAAGACCTAAAAAAAAGTTGAGCACTCAAATAATCACTATTTCCGTCATCACCATCATTTTCATCATCACCCTCACTGATATCATCATCGTCAACCACCACCATCATCATCATCACCATCACCACCACCACCACCACCAACCACCACCACCCACAAAAACCATCATCATCACTATCATCATCATATCTCATCACCACCACCAACCCAACACCCAACATCACCACCACCACAAATATCACCACCATCCACACCACCCACCACCATCAAACCCCACCACCCCTTCACCATTTTTCATCATCCACCCTCATTTTGTCATCACCACCCCTATCATCACCACCACTACCACCACCACCACTATCACCACTGCCACCCACTCACCACTTCATCCCCCACCACCACCACAACCACCACCACACCACCACCCCATACCACCCCACACCACCAGCCCTTTCATCACACCCACCACCCAACCCCCATAACCCACCCCCACATCAACCACCATCACCACCCCCACCACCACCACCCCCCCACTCCACCACCACCACCACCACCCCCACCAAAACCCACCACCACCCCACTCAACCACCACCACTACCACCACCAAACCACACCACCATACCCCCCACCACTTACCACCCACCACCCACTCCCACCACCACCACCACCCCACCACCCACACCACCACCAACAACCACCACCACTCCCACCATTTTCATCTCCCCATCATCGTTGCCATCACCACCCCCACCCCAACCCCCCCCCACCACCCCCCAACCACCACAACCCCAAAACCACTCCACCCCAACCACCCCACCAACCCCCACCAACCCCCATCACCACCACCAACCCCCCAACCCAAACCCCCAAACCCAAACCCAAAACCCCCCAAACCCCCCCCAAAAAACCAACCCAACCAACAAACCCCCACCAACCCCCAACCACACCAACCAACACCCCCAAACCCCCCCAAACCCCCCCCACACAACCACCCCCAACCAACAACCAACCAACCCAAACCCAAACCACCAAACCAACCCACCACCCAACCCAAACAACCCCCACCCCCACCACCACCCCACAACAACACCCCCAAACCCAACCCCCCCAAACCCACCAACAACCCACCCCCACCACCCCACCAACCACCACCAAAACCCAACCAAACCCACAAACCCCCCACCAACCACAACCAACCCACTCCCCACCCCCAACCACCAACCACCAAACCCCCAACCCAAACCCAACCCCAACCCACCCCAAACCCAACCACACCCCAACCCCCACCACTAAAAACACCACCACCAAAAAAACCCCCCACCACCCACCTTTTTCACAACCACACCCAAAAACACCACCATAACCCACCACCAACCCCCACCACCCACCATCAACCACCCCCCAACCAACACTAACCAAAACCAACCAACCAACCACAAACCAACCAACCAAAAAACCCAACCACCAAACCCAACCAACCAAAAAAACCCAAACCCAAACCAACCAAACAAACCAACAACCAACCAAAACCACCAACCAAAACCAACAACCAAACCCAACCAAAACCAAAAACCCAAACAACCAAAACCAACCCAAACCAACCAACCAACCACAAACCAAACCAAACCCAACAACCAACCCAAACCAAACCAAACCCAAACCCCACCTTTAAAACCCCACACACCAACAAAAGTGTGCGCTCACCCAAACCTACGGCTAACCCAACAGGGGTTTTCCCTGGCCTGGGTTGTGTTGTCCTGGGCCGACGAATGGGCTCCCATCAGGCGGGAAAGGGTACCCTGACCGTTCCTTCTCCTGCCCTCTGGACATTCTGCACTTTCGGGGAAGGGTGGACAACGCGTGACTCCCTTCCTGAAACTGTTGCAGGGGAGTGTGGGTGGGTGGGTGTGAGTGGTTGGTTGTGGTGGTGGTTGGTGGGTGGTGGGGGGGGTTTGGTTGGTTGGTGGTGGTTGGGTTGTGGTGGTGGTTTGGTGGGTGGGTGGGTGGTGGTTGGTGGTGGTGGGTGGTGTGGTGGGTGGGTGGGGTGGGTGGTGTTGGTGGGGGGTGGTTGGTTGGTGGTGGTTGGTTGGGGGTGGTGGTGGTCGGGGTGTGCCGCCTTTTTACTGTGCTGTGTTGTGTTGTGTTGGGTTGGGTTGTTTAGTGTGCCACGTTGTGTTGTGCTGTGTTGTGTTGCATAGTGTGCCACGTTGTGTTGTGTTGCATAGTGTGCCACGTTGTGTTGTGCTGTATGGTGTGCCACGTTGTGTTGTGCTGTATAGTGTGCCGCGTTGTTGTGTTGTGCTGTGCTGTATAGTGTGCCGCGTTGTTGTGTTGTGCTGTATAGTGTGCCACGTTGTTGTGTTGTGCTGTATAGTGTGCCACGTTGTGTTGTGCTGTATAGTGTGCCACGTTGTGTTGTGCTGTATAGTGTGCCACGTTGTTGTGTTGTGCTGTATAGTGTGCCACGTTGTGTTGTGCTGTATAGTGTGCCACGTTGTGTGGTGCTGTATAGTGTGCCACGTTGTGTTGTGCTGTATAGTGTGCCACGTTGTGTTGTGCTGTATAGATTGCCACGTTGTGTTGTGCTGTAGCGTGTTGTGCTGTGTTATGTTGTGCTGTGCTGTTAGTGTGCCACGTTATGTTGTGTTGTGCTGTTGGTGTGCCACGTTGTGTTGTGCTGTGTTTGGCTGTATAGTGTGCCACGTTGTGTTGTGCTGTGTTGTGTTGGGCTGTATAGTGTGCCACGTTGTGTTGGGCTGTGTTGTGTTGTAAAGTGTGCCACGTTGTGCTGTGCTGTGTTGGGCTGTATAGTGTGCCACGTTGTGTTGGGCTGTATAGTGTGCCACGTTGTGTTGTGTTGTATAGTGTGCCACGTTGTGGTGTGTTGTGTTGTGTTGGGCTGTATAGTGTGCCACGTTGTGGTGTGTTGTGTTGTGTTGTGCTGTATAGTGTGCCACGTTGTGTTGTGCTGTATAGTGTGCCACGTTGTGTTGTGCTGTATAGTGTGCCACGTTGTGCTTTGGTGCGTTGTGTTGGGCTGTATAGTGTGCCACGTTGTGGGTGTGTTGTGTTTTGTTGGGCTGTATAGTGTGCCACGGTGTGGTGTGGTGTGTTGTTAGTGTGCCACGTAGTGCTGTGTT
>CM054154.1:23128128-23145628 GCA_028751875.1 Rapana venosa | reverse complement strand
ACTACCACTACTACTTCAACCACTCCTACTATTAAAACTACTTCCATCTCTACCACCACTACTACAACTACTAATACTTCCATGACTACTACAGCTACTACTACCACTTCTTTTCTTTCATCTGCCGCTGGTGCCCTTCGGCGTCGCGGGGAGACACAGACATCTGTCTGCAGCAAGGCGGGAGGCTTGATGTAGTGACAGGTCATGGGCTCGCAGGGTGTCAGCCACGGAGTCGCCTTCCATCGTCTTTCCCTTGGTCTACCTCTGGTTTTCCAGCCATTGTATTATTGGTGGTGTATGCCGTAAGGCTGGTTTGGTTGGGCGGCATTCTACTGAGGGACCAAACCACCTGATCACTTTGTTGTCGATATGGTGGAGAATGGTGTTATCCGACCATGTCTCTGATCCACCTCATTCCTGATCTGTCGCGTCGGTCCTTGTTGACAGCTTTTCTCAGGCAGAAGAGCGCAGTTCACATGTGAACAATTTTCCTCTCTAAGGCTTTTTGTTAGGGCCCATGTACTGACACTGGTATGTGAGTGTTGGAACGAGATGGCTTGAAGAGTTTTGCCTTGGTGCTCATTAGATGCTGGAATGTTTAGAAAGGGTGCGAGTTGGTAACTGACTTGCGTGCTTTCTTCCTGGCATCTTGTTTCTATCTCTCCCTGTCCCAAGTTTCCATCTTCAGTAAGAGGCTGCCCAAGGTATTTAAATTCTTTGGTCTTTTTCACCTGGTGCCGTTTGATGTGATGTCCACTTTCCTGGATTTCTGCTGACAGACATAACTTCTGTTTTGGTGATACTGATCTTCATGCCATACCTCTCGCAGCTTGTGTTGAGTTGGTCTGTGTGATCTTGAAGAGCTGCTTTGTTCTGATCCATCAGGGCCTGGTCGTCAGCAAATAATAGTTCGTTCAGGGCCTCAAGATCTGGGTTGGCTTCCTTTGTGATCTGGTCCATGTAGATCACGAGGAGACTTGGAGAGAGTACGCAGCCTTGCCTGACCCCTGATGTAACCGGGAACCAGTCGGATGTTCCACTGGCTGTTCGGACTGCGCTCATACTGTTGGCATAGATTGCTCTGATGTTATCAAGCAACTGCCCCTTCACGTCGTACTGCTCCAGGATCTTCCAGAGCTTGTCTCTGTTGACTCGGTCGAAAGCTTTTTCTTGGTCAACGAATACTGTATGCAGGTCTTGGTTGTATTCGATGGCTCTTTCACACAGCTGTCGGAGAGCGAAAATGGCATCTGTGCACCCTCTTCCTTTCCGAAAGCCAAACTGGGCATTGCTCAGTAGGTGTTCTGCTTTGGATCTTGTGCGCTGTTCCAGAATCTTTGCAATCATTTTCCCTACATGGCTGAGAAGTGAAATGCCTCTGTAGGTGCTGCAGTCTCTCTTGCTGCCCTTCTTCTTCCAAACTGGCACCACTATTGCGTTTTGCGAGTCCATTGGTACTTTCCTCTCTTCCCATGCTTTCTGGAAGATGATGGTGGGCCACTTAACTCCCGTTTCTCCACATGCAAGGATGGCTTCAGTTGTTATGCCGTCATCACCTGCCGCTTTGCCCTTTGGGCTGGTCTTAATTGCTTTTCTTGTTTCAGCTTCAAGGATTTGGGGCTCTAACTGGTCTTTATAGCGTGGTGAGAATTGAAAGCTGGAAGCTTGTACTCCAGATGGGTTTAAAAGATCTTTAAAGTAATCTTCCCATCGTTTCAGAATTTCCTCTTCTTTGTGCAGTGCCTCTCCATTTGCATCATTCACTACTGTTGTTGGATTGAATGGCTCATCTCTTTTCTCATCGTCTTCACACTTTTGAAAAATTCTCTTGGGGAGTTCTTGCAAATTTCACTTAACTTCTCTCCATAAGTCGCCCAAGATTTTTCTTTGGAGGCTTTCACAACACGATTACTATGTCTTCTTGCGATTCTGTACTTGGCGTAGTCCTACTACCACTAGCAGCACTAAAATTGCTACTACCACAACTAATACTACTACTACCACCACTACTTCTACTACTACCACTACTACTATCAATACTACCACCACCACTACTACTACTACTACAACCACTACTCCTACTACCACTACTCCTACTAACACTACTACTACCATCACTACCACTACTACTACAACTAGCACTACTACTACCACCACTACCACTACCACCACTACCACCACTACTACTACGATTACTACTACCACTACTACTAACACTACTACTCATACAACTACCACCAGCAATACCACTACGACTACTACTACCACTTCTACTACTACTACTACCACTACTACTACAACCACTACTACTACCACCACAACTACCACTACTACTACTACAAATACTACTGCTACCACTACTACTACTACTACCACCACCACCACTACTACTACTATAACGACTACTTCTATCACCATTCCCACTACCAACACTACTACTGCTACTACTCCTACTAATACTACTACTACCACCACTACTACTACTACTACCACCACTCCTACTAATACTACTACTACCACCACTACTACTACTACTACTACTACCACCATACTACTACTACCACCACTACTACTACTACCACCACTACCACTACCACCACTACTACTGCTGCTACCACTTCAACTACTAATACTACTCCTACTAATACTACTACTACCACCACTATTAATACTACTACCACCACCACTACTACTACTAAAACTACCACTACTACATCTACTACCACCATCACTACCACTACTACCACCACCACCACAACAACTACTACTACTACTACAACTTCCACCACCGCCACTACTACTACTACTACTAATACTACTTCCACCATCACTACTACTACTACTACCACTTCTACTACTTCCACCACCTCACCACCACTACTACTGCTACTAACCCCTACAACCACTAATCACTACTACCACTACCACTAACCATACACCCACAACCAATACCACCACCCACCCACCACTACTACTTACTACTGACCACTCACTACTACTACAACTACTACTACTACTACTACTACAACTACCATCCCCACCACTACTACTGCACACCACTACTACTACCGACTACTACTAACCACTACTACTACCCTATTACTACCACACCACCACTACCACCACTACCACCACTACTACTACTACTACTGTCTACTACACTACTTCAAACCTACCACTACTACTAACTACTACTACTCACTATACTACTACTACCACCACTACTACTACCACTAACAACTAACCACTACCTGACTACACTACTACTACCACTAGTTACTACACTACCACCAACTACACCACTACTCCTACTACTACTTCAACTACCACTACACTACACTACTACTGCTACTCACAATACCACTACTTATACTAATACAATCTTCTACATCCACTACTACCACTACTAGCCTACTACCACACTTAACTAATACTACTACACCACTCACCAACTACTGCCACCACTACCAACTACCACAACTACCACTACTAACTACCACTACTACTGCTTACTACCACTACTTTTACTAATCCTTACTACAACAACCACTTCCTACCACTACAGCTACAACCACTACTTTTACTAATACTACTAACTCCCTAAAAACCAACAACTACACATGATACACAGGTCTCACTTCAGCTGCCAACTGTTTTATGGAGCCGATCAAGTCTCTCGATTTTACACTATTGACAATACATATTACACTTTAACTACACTGTATATAACGCAATATTACACAGGATCAACAGTCGATACGCGTCTTTTGGTATATGGTTGGTTGTTGCACGCTGGGGAGCTAATATCTCTAGCGCAGTGTAGCTAGGAGATCTACATGAAATCGTGGGGACTTCGAGCGATAGCGGCAATACAGCACACGTTGTCACCTCAGTCAGGTCACGCGGGTCTACTGTGTCTTCTAACAGAAGGTGACGGTACGCTTTATTACGCCGGGACTCGTCACATCATACCGTGGAGCCTCACATAGCGCGGTCGCGGTACTGAGCGGTCTCATGGTGTGAAGGGAACAACAACACTGGTCACACATAGTGGGGAAGATTGGGTTACGTTAACGAGTATAACAATTGGGATTACACATCTTCTCTATAATGTCCTGTAGGGTAAAACTATGTATCTCGACTACTATCTAGAAGGACATCACTATACTTGTTACCACACAGCACAAATGTTCAACGGCGGACTCTAGCTGATCATGTTGACTCCGAGATGACGGCTTTAATGTGTCTCTCAGCTAGTCGTGAGGCGAGAGCACTAAATGGGATTATATGACTATCTTGGGAGAAATGGGGATTGTTAAATGGATGCACAACCTTGTTCCGTCTCAACTTATACAAAGGATCTGGGAGGGGAGATCGACGACTACATATCTGGGAATATATCTTCATGCGACACACGTAACATGAGGGACACACTTCATTCTGGGCAGCGCTGGAGGAACCGCCGTTACAATAACATATATGTAGCACAACAGCAGGTCTTGGTAATTACTAGCAGCGTAGCAGCGTGAGCGTAAAGATGTAAGGACACTTCATTAGGGTATGGAGGTGGTGATGTGTACAGGTGGACACATACACGCGCCGGAGCTGATGGCACATGTATCAAATGGCTGGCATCGAGAGGATGTATTAACGGGAGACAAATATGGGGTTTTTACCTGATAGGCGGCACACATATCTATGGTTGGAACAAAGAGCGGAGTTATAACATCGACGTAGGCGTATTTAGGAATTGGACACACACGACTAAGCAGTACTTCTTTAGTAGAAGATATAATTTGAATTAATGGGTATATTGTGTGTGCAGAGGCACAGGTATTCACTGGACACAGGGTCTGGTGCGGACGAGAGATCATGTATAGATGGATTAAGGTACGTGTCCTCTGCTTACACTCAGACGGGTGGGAATTCAGACCAAATTGGAATCTTACACATGGTGTATTGTTATGCTGATCTATGAGGAAAAACTCGTTATGAGACTAGAATAGGGATAGGTCTGACACAATGACATCGCTCGTACGGTGTGGGCAGATAGTGCTTAGAGGAGAGGGGGGGAGTCGACAAAAATAGAGCTAGAAATATCATTTGTCTGTGAGTGTATATATATTAGAGGAGAGCTAAACTTGACTAATACTGAACAAAATATATAATAATTTTAATACAGCTGATACAAGTGATATAGACGGGGGAGCGGCGACGTGTCACATTGTATCAGTGAGCGTATCTTTATACAATTGAATGAATTATTAGAGGACAGAGGTGATTGGTCTGGGGTGCGTACGGGGAGTAGGGATAAGGTATGCGCATCCGAGACTACATGTATCATGACATCTATGTTATCTCTGAGGCATGTCATAGTTACAATGGATAAGGTATATAACTACTATATATATATGGAGACTGGGATATATATCTCAATACTACATAGTATATTTCATCCCTAGACATATAACAACGCACAAGCAAGAGAAGAACACATAGTCACAGCAGAAGATATATATAGCGAGATGCACATACAATATAGTAGATATTTATTATGAGACTACACTGACTCAACATACAATTCAAACACAGTCAGACACGGCTCTAAGAAAATAGCTACACACACGAGAAATAACATAGTACGTTCACATAAGAAACTACTATATAATACTGAACACACAGACTAGCATACAAGTACTTTTATAAAAAGAAACAAGATATCAAACAAGAGGAAAAAAAATTTTGTTTTGTTATTACACATCATCTAGAAAGAAAATAAAAAAAAAATAAAACAAAATAGTACTACAGGAGACAATGAGAACGAATTGATAGTATATAAATGAGGATAAAGATACACACATATATACATAGTATAGCATAGCTAGCACAACAGGGGTACGAGCACGCTATTTAGGGAGTCGAGCACATCGGAATACAGCGTACACACAAATATGAGGCAGTGGGTGTGGACATGGATCGAGGTAGTGCTGTTAGTATGGTTAAGTTACCTGCGACGTAAGGGGGAATGGGGAGGCGAGGTTAAGATGGGACACAGTAGACACATTTCATTGTGTCAATAGGGGTGCTGTGTACTGAGGGGGGAGGCAACCGGGAAAACTGCACATGTTGGCAGCGAATTTAAGTAGTACACAGCATAGGTTGGTCGTGAGATCGCTTGGGGTACTTCAACAAGCGGAGAGTTATACATTTGGGTGTAGCTAAGGGACAGTGAACTCCTAGGGAGCTCAACATAATTAAAATAATGACACACATGGAAATGGGTGGATGGTTTGTGGGATGCGGGGGGTTAGATTTTCGGGAGCGATGCGAGCTATCACACACAATCGTTCACTTGTTTGTTAGAGTTACATTTGACGTGGGTTATCTACAAGCGAGGGGAAGGGGGGGGGGGGGGACGTGAGCGTGAGCAGGGGGGGGGGGAGCGGCAGAGCAGCAATATGAGGGGCGGGGTGGGACTGAGCGAGGAGCGGGGGGTGGTTGGTGGGGGACTGGCAAGCGTGATGTGTTATACAAGAATATTTCGTAGTATCCTCGTATCTCTTTATTGGAATGATGTCAGACACATGGAAGGTGGTTGGAATGGGGAGCGCGTGATCTGTGGGCACACGATGGGTTCATTCATGGTGGAAGGGGGTGGAGTGTTGGATGGGGGAGGCATAGATCAGCACTATAATAACGTGTTCTAGACGGTGAGGGGATTTTAGAAGATGCGACATGTGTAGGTAGTGTTATGAGATGTCAACACATATTAGTAGAAGTTGAATTAGATGAAAAAAGACTATCATAGGTACAGGAAGTATTCAAATTGGAGAGGGGAGGGGGGTTGGAAAAAGAAGGAGATGATTAGTATGAGAGGGGCGAAAAGCTGACGATACATTGAGAGTGAGCGACAGTATATAGGAGGAATAGACAATTAGAGGACGACAAATTAAGTGATCATCTATTAATAGAGACGGAGGGGTAGTACAGAATGTTATACAATTCAGAGGAATGAGGACGGCGGGGGGAAATTCACACAATGAATCTTGATACTGTAGCATACAGCGGTGGAACCTATAATTTCTATACTCTCATCTCTCACTCTATCATCTCTATCTCTATCTCTCTCTATTCTATCTCATTTTTCCTTTTCTCTTATCTCTCTCTATCTCTATCTTCTCTCTATTTCTATCTCTCTTTTTTTGGGGGGGGGGGGGGGTAGGTCTTCTCTATGATTCAAGACATTGTAGAAGTGTCTTAAACTAGAGGAGGGACACACACTAACTTGTATCTGACAATGCGCTGCAACATCTGACAGCTACGTAGACGGAGGCGAGGAACCTAACAGACACTCAGACTTCTGGGAGGAATGAACATTCTTAGCATTACAATGATGAATTAATTATTACATAATCTTGACGTATAATAATAGGAAATAACTCTAATAGTGTAAAAAAATAAACCAAAAAGAATACTTACTACTAATACTACCACTATACCACTAATACTACTACTACCACCACTACATACACTACTGCTACTACAACTACTCCTACTAACACCACTACTACTAATCTACTAATACCACGACTACTACTACTACCACAACTACCATCACACTACTGCTGCTTTCTACTTCCCTAACTCAGATAACATAGACCTACTTATAGAGCTTTCATAACTTATCTGAGAGACTAGGCGTGTCGTATAATTAAGTAACAACTACAATCAAATCTACAGATGATCTCTAAGAGTCTCTCGCGTTGTGTGATCCACACTCACTG
This sequence comes from Rapana venosa, assembly GCA_028751875.1. Classification (NCBI taxonomy): domain Eukaryota; kingdom Metazoa; phylum Mollusca; class Gastropoda; order Neogastropoda; family Muricidae; genus Rapana; species Rapana venosa. The sequence continues at coordinate 23,137,844 of CM054154.1, read as the reverse complement.
CGAGACAGTGGTAGTAAGATCAAACAACTCTAACTATAACGGGAAACAAACTAGCTATTATGTGTGTAAATAATATGCCTCTAATGAGGGGGAAACCTGACTGGGTATCTATTTCCGTTATCACACAATGACTGCAGATCTGACACATTACTAGTGTGTCACTGACACACAGCTTTGACTGACCAATACTGGGACTCACACCGACTCTGACTACACTGGACTATCTACGAGACTCACAGACGCACACTACTACAACCTCACTACTAAAACTTGGCTCACTACAACTAATTACACTATGACACTTCACACCTCTATGGACCGAACCGGACACTGCGCGGACGTCATCAATAGATCAGAACAGATAACCTACTCATCTTAGTTCAGTCTAGACTAAGATACTACAGCCCCACCACTACTACTACTTCTACTACTACCACTACTTCTACTAAACCACCACCACTACCACTACTACTACTACTACTACGACTACCACCACCACCACCCACTCATCACCCCACCACCACCACCACTACCATTACTACTACCACTACCACTAGAACTACTATACTTACTACGTCTACTTGCTCACTCACTGCTCCATACTAAAGCTGCTACTACATTCACCACTCCTCAAAAATACTACTACAAACTACCCGACTACTAACTTAAAATAATTAAATATATTTAAAACTTACACTACGCACCCAACAACCACCCAACTACTCACCTTCCTTATGCGAGCACTTACCACTACCACTCTCATCTACCACTATTACCGCGCTACTACTATGATACTACCGAAGACATGCACTGATAACTACTCGGCCTACGTCTGCACAACTACTACTACTGACAACTACTACCACTACTTACCACCACTCATACTACCCCAACCACCACAACCACTACTTACCACTACCCACTGTCACCTACTATCTCCTGCCATCTTAGTCTGAATACACCACACTCATCTTTTCCGACACACACTTATACTACCACTACTTTCACGCAAAGGCAATGCCCTAGTTGACTCGAGAACAAGCGACTCCTAACACACTTTCAAGCTTCACTCGCGTTGCTGCGCGAAATACACCTGAACTTTAACGAGACATGCAACTTCATCTATGAGTCACTTGGAGTAAAGCCGAAGAGAACAGCGCGCCAAGAGCCTGTCCCGATTAAACCACACTGCCCAGTGAGGTTAAAGTTAGTATCTTTATGAATGGACACGCACCACCACATCCACCACCCACTACTACAACTACTAAGAAAACGACTACCACTCACGCTTACTGCTGACTAACTCTCAACACTGCATACGTACACGAACAGCTTCACTACTACCGACCCAATACAACACCACACTACTACTACTCCCACTCTCTCCAACTCAACAAACCAACACACTTACCAGACCACCACACCTCTCACTAAAGCGCGTACAGATTCACCTCACACACAAAGACTTACCAAACATACATCTCAGCCCTTCCTACAACACCAAACCTTTACCACTTCAACTGCCACCAGATTAGCGTACAAAGTATGCCAGCAACACTACTACTCTACTCTGTGGCAGTAACAACTAGCAACCTAGATCAGACTACTACTACTTCATCTCACACAATTCAACCTCACCACACAGCTACTCCCAGTAGAACCTCACACAATTTTTGTAATTTACCTCCATCCTGCTGTATGGTTGTGAAAGCTTTGATCTTGACTGCAGAACCGATTTTGCCACACACTAACACAATCAATTTCCAGTGTAACGACCATGTGAACCATTCAAAAACGCCCGCGCGCGACTCTCCCTACTACCACCCTTCTGACCTGGCAGGACTCCAACAGTTGCATACCCAGTGACTTCCAGCTTGCCAAGACCACATAGACCAGACAGACTACTACACTCACTCACACTACACGACACAGCTGGAGCCTACAACCACGGAAACTCACTACTACTGATCATGGATAGATATAGAGGAGGTGGATAGCGCTTGATTACACCATGGACAACATTCTCTCTCTGCGGAGTACCTCATACACTAACTTCACCTACCACAACCGACTGCCCTTCACCACTATCTTTACTACCATACTAGAATAACTTTCAGGGGACACGCCTCCTATGCGCACACACACGGCTGTTGACGCCTTATCTACTACCCAGGCCAGACAAGTATGGAGAGACCTGGTATCCACCACTAACTCTGACGCACATCATCACTAGCGTTCACTTCGGCCTGTCTACCCTCTACGCGTACTACGACAGACCTTGCTCTGACTATGACTACTACCACCACTTTGTGAAAAGACGAAGATACCACTTACACGATACCTAACTACTACTCCTAGCCATTGTGAAACAGACCTACGCGTAGGACTCACACTACTACATCACTTCCCATGGGATAACCACCATCACCCCCACTATTTAACGCTACCAATCTTATATCGTAGTCACAGCGAATGACAGTCGCGCCGGTATTGCCATTCGAACTCCGTCACTATACATATGCGGCGAACCAAACTCTCTGGTAAAAACACAACTCATCGCGCCTAACTAACCTAAACTTCCTACTCTACCCCAGGGACCAGCCATCACGTTGTACCTACAGACTCTCCACTCACACGCATCATACTCTGAGCCTCTACCTGGACAAAAAGTCTCTACTCCATACTAATACTATACTACCTACTACCCAACCGACACAACCACGACCACCACTCACACTTCTACTACTACTACTACGACGGATACCCGACCTAACACAACAGACCACCGACTAACTACTACTATACTAGCTGGCTACTACTACTACCACTGCGGACAGATCTACCAACTTACTTACACCACTACTACTCTTAATTCTTACCAGGACCGAGTATTTACCTTATCTGACTCATCTCCCTCACTCACCTAGACTACAACTCACCTACTCAACCACTACTAAACTTTACCTACCACAACAAACAGTCACAATACCACTACAACTACTAACACTACTACTACCACCACTACTACTACTACTCCACTACTTACATACTACCACCTACTACTAGACACTGAACCAGATACTCCTTTCGGTCAACTAGCCACCACCAGGGACTGCTATACATAGACTACTCCCCACTAGTACAACGGATACTCTAGATTGGTGACCCAACAAGGAAAGAGGTAAGGGGAGGGGATTTTAGTATGGGGACGATCTGACTACCAACTACGTAGCCGCTACTTCTACTACCACTACCACTACTACTACCTACCAATGTTAGCTGAACCACTATGTCTACGCCCTCAGACTACTTCACTCACACCCCACTGACTACTTACTATCCGGACGAACGGAGGCTACTCTACTTCACCACTACTATATCTACCACCATACTAACTGAACCACCCTATATTATGGCTGACATCTAACACTAACCTCTCTACTCCCTACCTACTGAACTCTACCGGGATCCACCATGACCACTACCATACTACTACAAAGGTGGGTGGGAAATTGATTTACACCGTCCTACCACCTCCCACACACACACAACTACCACCATGGGGTACGAGTGCTTCCGGGTACATCGCGACACTATCTTAACACACTCAATCACTACACTTTCCCGACTCACTCAACTAGGAAACACGCACTTACTGAACATTAACCACTAACCACAGAGCCACCACACCACCACTACACGCACACCAACCGAAACAACCACCACATAATAAAGGAACTATACCACACGTCTGTGAATTGGTCATCTACCTTTAACTACTCTACTACAAATACACGACTAGAGGGGCTACAGTCCGAACTTACCGTACTTAAGCAGTCGGACAGGCCTGGACATCTAATCAAAGAGCGAGGAGCGTGGACCGGGACACTTGGGACACTGCTACCAACGCACACGAAACATCCGGATCTCAAAAAACGCATGACGCGCGGAGACCGTCGCAACTCGAACAGGACAGGTTAATCACATTACAACGAACCTGACTACTAACTACTACCACCTCGCGCTCGAGGCGCGTTTTTTCTGGATGCAATGTGTCGACAAAATAGAACTGGCTAACAAGTCTTTTTCTGGAGTGCTACTCAGTAGAAGTGACTTTAGGAGGTATATCGCGGCGGTAGTGTGTACATTCGACTACACAGGGGGTGTATGGCGGGGGAGAAGGGCAGGCTGATGTTGCCGAGAGGTTCGGCGGTAGCAAGTGTGACGGAAAGGGTACTACATTCAAGGATAAGTGATTCTAGAACACCAAGAGTCCTCGACACGCTTTGAGGATGCGAGCCAGACATGTAAATGATTGTCATCTTTACAAGTCGAGACGGTTTAGTGTGGATCTCGCGTGAACACACATAAACTGTGACCAATGACTGCGGACGTTGGGATGAGGGACTTGTGCCTATGTTAAGGAATGTTATATTGGCGACTTTTAAGTGATTGGAGATATTTAGTGTGAATTTTGGAGGTGGTGGGGGCTTTTGGCAATGAACATTAGTATTCTAAAAATTATGGGTTTTTTTGGATGATTTTTTCAGATGCAATTGATCTGTGGTAGGATAAGCTTGTACCTAAGGGGGGGGACAAATATTATTTAATGTATATGTATTTGTGTTTTTGTGCCGACCTATGAAATACTGATATCTCAGCGCTATCTGGATGGAAGAGCTCTTCTGATATGTAGTGGCATTTGCTCTCTTTAGCTCTGGACTGGCTATCGATTGTAGAACATAAAATCATTCACTCTTAAGCTTCAGAGTTTCTACAAACTGTGGTACATTCTTTGAGACGTGGAGGACGAGTGAGTGATATTGTTTCTTGCGCGTTAGGATCCTGGGTACATGCGACATTTACGGAAATGAAATGTTGACCATCCTTCAGAGTCGAGTGCCATGGGCTAGGAGATCTCCAATTCTGTAGTGCACATACACGATCTGAAACTAAAAGCAATGGTTTACATCAGTCCCTACTGACAAGAGGAATGGAATGCTGAAGACAACACATATTTCACCTAGATTCGAGCACTTAACCGAAAAAAAGCATCATCCCCATTGTGTGCCAAAAATCAAACGGGAAGTAACACGTGCCACACACACCAAGATCAACGAGACGCCAGTCATCTACAAAATCCCCAAACATATGTATTGGGAGTTTTATGCCTTTTAAGGCAAAGTGAAAGACCCCATAAGATGTCTGTTACTTTTAGTGATTGCGATAATTCATCCAAACATCTTGCTATTCTGAATTGAGTCAATCACAATATGTTCCAAAGATAATTACAGGCAACAATTATATTTCACTGCAACTCCCTAAAGATCCTTTTTTGTGCGATCGAGTCTTTCAAATCAGCAGCATTTTTTTCAGCAACATTTTTTATATTTAGACTGAAGAGAGTTGTTGCTTTTGCCCATCACAATATGAGTGAAGGTGTCATAGTCACTAAGAACGGGATTTAAGGAAATCTGGTTGATTGGTTTTAGCCATCTAAATCTCATTTTGTGTGTGTGGTTAGATGTGTATCTCCATATGTTGGAGTGACCGTCTGGGTTGACCCCTGAAGTTGGCTAGGCTTTGATAAAACGAACAACTGTAATTTTCGAACTTTTATACCTGTTTAATATACATGTATAAGCTGCACAGTTTTTATCTCTGAGTACTAAAAACTGTATGAAGTGTGATAGCTTTGAATATGGCCTCTGTGGATGGACATGGCACTTTATCAAAACAACAAGATTTATGAGCCTCTTGTGTTGGCAGGGCGATAACAACACGGAAAAATTGGAGCAATATGGAGTGAATTCAGATCACACCTCATGTTAACTGGGCAGTCTGAGAACCTGCGTCTTTACTGTATATTTCAAAAATAACTCTGACAGGGCGTTAGATTCCCATAAGAAGGCAGGCTCCACTTCTCAGGTTCCAAACCCAGCTCCCCATAACTTAGAGTTATTAGTGTACTATAGGCTCACAATAGACAGAGGACACACAGACACTGAGATGAAATCCTCATGAAACATTATACCATTCAGTATGTTAACAAATATGTGACTGTGAAAATTTAGTGCTCGTTTGCTCTAAATTGTCTGACCTAATGATTGCAAAAGCTCTCTCTCTCATCTCTCTCTCTTTCTCTAATCTCCTCACCACATCCCTTCTTTTCATTTTTTTCACAATTCTTTTATAAATTGAGTAACCACATGAGAAAATACGCCCAGGCACAACAATCGGTGCTTGGCTTTCTGTAATCATTCCATTGCCCTGCTGTGAATAAGTTTTTTTTATTCTTTTTGATAACTTCTTAGGCGAGTCCATCTCGTTTTTCCACCAGCATACAAATGGCCTAGATCCTATCCAAAAATGGGATATTGAGGTTTTAACATTAGTGCACTCAAAAGTCTCATGTGTACATGCGTCCACATACACAGAGAACCTCAGTTTATAAAGTCTCAAATCTGATAGTCTAATGGGGAACAGAATTCGGCATCGCCAGATGTGAACACTAATGAAGAAAAATATCCTCTTGAAGTGAGATTCATGAACCCAGGACAGCAAATCATACGTTGAAATCCACACAATCACTCAGAACCCACCAGGTTATCCCGATCCCCTGCATGTTGTAAGTGTATTGATGTCCCTCCTTTTATATTAGCATTTCCCGACACTTGGTTTGTGCTACACGCTATCATAGAACACTAATACCTCTCGATATTCGCGCTCTTGTTCACCACGTGTGATGTGTTATTTGTCTCTTTTCTTCTTTTTGCAATTCCCTAATTGTTTGTGATTCATTAATCGTTATTGTTGTCCAAACACGTGATGTGCATTGAGTCCCTTTTTTTTTTGTTTTTTTGCATTCCCCCTACACAGTTATGTGTTCAATTAATTTGCCTACTGTCATGTTCAACATTTATGTTATTATCCTTAATCCATCATTATTGTCGATAATTACATAGATAGGATATAACTTGGAATAAAAGTCAGACAATGTCACTCTGTTATCAGGTCCTGGTTTCCATAAAAAAGCCTCCCCAGGGATCTTAATTGAGAAAGAGATGATCTACAAAAAAAAGCACGTGTCTGAAGTCCAATCTGAAAACAGTCCAACAGAGACTGTGTACAAAAGAAAAGCTCCATTACGATGTTATGGGTTTGCTAGATCTGACAGGGGAATATAGAGGCTGCTGGAGTAATTACACTCATTGAGCCACAGCTATATAGAGGAATATGACAAATGAGACCATCTCGATAACCCATAAAGAGCTACGAGAAGATTTTCTCACAGCAGGCAAGGAACAAAAGCAAGGTTATGATGGCATCTAGTGACAGAGACTATTAAAGATGACAAAATCCATGGAACTTTGACAAACATGTCAGCATGTGTTTCCTGCAAAACAGTCCTTGAAAAGCTAAGTCTTCACCTCACACTTGGAAGAAGGGCGTGTGCATAGTCCAAGAGATGCCATAACTCCCATAATGACATCATTGAAAAGCTAATCCACTTGTAGAAAGGGAGATATGAAGATGGAAAAGGAGCAGAAAGCACGCTCTGCCAGGAAATTTCAATTCAGTTCACATTTACTTGTCAATGGAGATACAGACGATTTCCAAAAAGCAGAAACAGACAGTAAGTGCATGGTAATTTTCTTTTCTCAACTATTCTTACAACACATAATTTTATTTTTAAGTCATTTGTTTGTGTTGTTCTTATGTTTTCCATCTTGTATGTTGTTCAAGGTTTGTAGGATTTGCTTATCTGTTTGTTATTCTAGTGATACAAACACTGCTTAGAATAGCAGAATAATGAAAATAATGTAATAAGCATGTGAAATTTCTATAAGGATCATTTCTTACCCAACTGTTGTCCAATTGTCTCAGCATTTCAGTAGCCCCAATCACTTATCATTTTGTGCTGCTACAGGATATTACAAGTGTATATCAAGGGGGGAAATTTCTTGGGGCGAGGTGGATGGACACGAGCTACAAGTACAAGAACATGGGCGCTCTTGTGATGACAGTTTCATGGGTGCAAGCAGTAATGGTTCTATTCAGTAAGCTATTCCGTCCTGAACAATCTCACCTCACGTCTCACCTATCTCATAGTCTTGTGACCCGGGGGGCACCACCAAAGATTTTGCAACTAGCTGTCTCCACTCTATGTGGTCCTCTGCTTTCGTAGCAAATCGTTCCACCACTCTCTGATGATGTCTTCCACTCTTTTTCTTCGTCGCCCTTCTTGTACTGTTTCCTGTAGGAAAGTCTTGGCCCCAGTCCAGATGTTTGTGTGGGAAAAACCTGTGGGATTTGAGTGCAGCCCCTTTATTACAGACACTTGATGGGAATTCCTCTTATAGCCTTTGCTGGCATTAGCGGAAGCTTAGCTGTGTCCCCCATTACTTTGCTGTTAAAGAGGTTTTTACTGTCAGTGAACTTGAACAACAGTCTTTGTAATATGTCACCAATGTTGTAAAGATAGCGTGGAGATGGGTGAGCATGGTGCCAATGTTAGATCTTTTTTTCTTTTTTTTGCTGTTCATCCTCTGTGATGTTGCTTTCTGTGTTCCTGGATTTTTTTATTTATTTATTTTTTAAAAATTTTTTCTTTTACAAACGAGGATAATGGAATAAGCCCTCATGTGCTTTTTTTTTCATCCAGTCCCGTGTGTATGCAGTTTTGTCAATTTTGTCATCTGTTTCCACTGGGGACACAATGGCCTACTTTCTGAAAAAACGGAATAGGATTTAACGTGTGCGCAAGATGTTCTGCATGCGTTCGAACACGGGGGCCCCGGTTTATAGTCTCATCCGAAGGAAGCAGATTTCAGGTGGGAAGTGCATCACAGTCTGCACGGCAGTGGCCATTCTTGTTGCAGAATGTGGTGGTAGAGGAGTCCTATTGGAGCGTTTGTGTCAAAGGGTTGGTCAATCGGGTCTTTTCAGGTTGGACATCTACAACAGAATGGATATGTATCTTGGATGTGGGGATCCAGCAGAGGCACTGACCATGTCTTTCATACTGTCTGCTAAACGGTCTGTTTCCAGTACAAGCGTCATCCTGGAGCACCCAAACTGTCTTGGTTTGATGAGAAATATCAGAATATTAGAAACCAGAGGAAGAAAAACCCAAATGCCTTGTCCAACAGCAACCATCTCCGTGGCGGTGCATCAAGAACTGCAGGTCCCTTTTTGTTGTGTTTTAAAGATGAGCAGGTGTGAGGCCATGGCATTGCTACAAGAAACGACGGTAGAGTTGGTTTTATACCCTGTTTTAATCTGTATATTAGCTGCACTGTTTAATATGAGACTTAAAATTGGCGAGGGGAACAGCCCTGGTATGGCCTCTGTTGGTCTGTGGGGCTATAAGCAACAGGACTGGATTGGATTGGCATGCAAGCGTTTCTGCTCCCGCTCACAGCAGAACATCAGGAAGAAAGTTTGGAAGGTGATCTGGAAGATTAAGGGAAAAACGCCCCTGCCTTGTTGTGCTAATCACCTGAAGTTGGGAGATGCTCTGATCTTTTTACCCTAACGAGGCTGTGGCCCCACTCTGATGGAGAACTTCTCTTCAACTTCCACAACACAAGCGTTCTTTAGAACAACGCTGTCAGTGAAGAAGTCATTGGTAGTCACTAGGAACAAGTTTTCAGGAAACTGGTTTTGGTTTTTATCTGATTCCGTGTGTTTTTGTGCTTTTTCACAATTTGGGG